>OX940982.1:13150001-13510009 GCA_954871275.1 Leptopterna dolabrata | reverse complement strand
ATTCCTTTCAGTCCTTATCCCAACACTGTGGCCAGAACCAATTCCAAGGTTCTCTCCGCCTTCCGTCGTTTGCTGCCCCCTCAGGGGCCATACAATTATTATCAGGGCCAGCCCACAATAGACTCGGACTCCAAATCGTTAATGAAGTTACCCCAAGAGTAGGATATCTGGTTCCTATTCTTCCTCGGATAAAATGGTTGGTCTTCGATCAGTCTGGGTAATCCTTCTTTCCGGGTCCCTTCTCTGCAAACTCCGTGATACATTTAGCCCTCTCACGAGGCAGGTATTGGTTTTCCACATATATGTAGCAGCTACAATAACACGTGATGACTTTACAAATCGAGTTGTATCATTCATTCTACCACCGATATTTTCTGAGAAGCTAGGTACGCTACTCCTTGATTATGATTGTCTACATGCACGACCGTCTATTTCTCCAATAATCCTATTACCCTCCGATGAATTATGTAACCATACCGTATTCTACCATAGAACGACTGGAATACAACTCTAAAAAGCAAAAGAATCACAGTTCGATCGTCAATACCTGATATCCCATTATAGGAGAACCTAATAAGAATCGAGATAGCATCTCACTGCCTGTATGTTGTTCCCATCAAGGAGAACCTAATATGAATCGAGATAGCATCTCACTGTCTGTATGTTGGTCCCATCAGGGTTCTAGTGGGTCCTCAAAGCTCAACGGTTCAGTTACTTATATGCGATATCGGGTTGTCGCAAATACAGTTACATTTTTTTGTGGTTGTAGTTACAAAACCTTTCAATGAAAGATTAGAGACTTTTCACAACAAATTTGAATACCTCCATCCTATTTCAGATTGGTCAGGTGGGGAACCACATGGAAGATGATGGAACACAGTGCGACTAGCTATTCGTTCACAAACCATATCTGATCTCAAGTTAGTATGTAACTACAAGGTTACGTACGTTCGTAACTACCGAAAAACATCGCGTGAAACATCGACATGCGCGTGAATCTAGCGGTCGACCTTTAGCTCAAATTTCATTCGTTTGATGTTCTGCCGCCATACCGTGTTTCACCACGTCATCAAGATAGTTACTTATGTAGGTACTTTTTTATTTTTTTTTATTTTTGTTTATTTTTATTTTTCGCACACGGTTCTATTAAACTGAGTTTGTTCTAATTAGATACTCTACTAGTCCAAAGAACGAAGGTAGATACAGGTATATAATCGATGTACCAGATTACATCTATTAGAGCACTTTTCATTCATGTTTCGACGCTCTTCGCATATCATGTCTCTATAATTACCACAGTTACGCGTAATTATAACTTGGGAGAGTCGAAATCACAAACGTCGAAGCATCTATGTTCTTTGTTTGAGTAATTTCATTGGCGTCGTGCCAGAAAATTAGTGACAACATAGAAATTTCTACAGTCATTGCATATTAGTATTACAGTGGTTCAACTAAAATTACTGGTGGTCTAGACGTTCCTCTGTCGCCTCCGTCATGAACCGAATGTATCCTCCGGATGTATGAGCGAAACTCATACATAATAATGATTTATTTTTGTTTGTTGGAAAAAAAAACTACAAAATCATACAACGGTTTATTATTTAACTGTACAGATGTCCGTTCTGCGTAGAATCACTGTTTTCTTTGGTCAATACCTACCTTCGTGCTTCCCCCAAGAGAGCCCTAAACCGACTACTGGCGCTAGTCGGCCAAATCACATTCCATAAATATCATGAGGTGGAATCAACAATTCTATCATTATCTCGGACCAACCAACTCGATTTCATAAAGCCATGCGTGATTATAATCGGGTGTTCCCTAGCGATGACACCGTGGCTGGATGTATACCGTTTCATTCACGATCATGTTGACGAAACTTTTTGGTAGAACTATCGGCTGGACGTACAATATTCCGGGTGATCTCGAAAAATGCTCATAAAGTTCAATTTCAAAACGTTAAAAAAACCGTACCCTTCTATTGGAAGTTTTTGAGCTTTGGCGTTCTGATAATTTCAACCCATGTTTTCACCCCTTAGTGATGATTGACAGTAGCGCCGAGCTTCGCGGACCACCTAGACACCAAATGGGACCTGCAAACCTAATTTTATTAATTTTGGTTCGTGGTAACTAAGGATTACGGGGTGCGGTGGACGGACAGAAATGTTTTTAATCTTTTTTGGGACTTTACGTACCTTGAAACGGAGACAATCAAATTTTGAGGTGAGTTTAAATTTTTTTTTCATACTCGATTCAAAGGTTCATTATTGAAAATAATAAACCAAAATGGCATCGCAAGATGTGACAGAACGGGACGAGTTCAACGCGATGGATAGTGGACCTAATGACTACTAGAAACCAGTGGGGCATCTGTGTGGTAGAAAAAACATGAATTCGGGAGGACAAGATCGTTATGAGGCAATGCGAGAGAACGGGGAAGGTCACCATTGAATTTTATTGCCAGAGTGTCGGTTTCATAGAAGTGGACGGAAAAGGAGGTAAACTTGTCCCAGAGAGGGGCGTGAAAAGGTTGTAGGCCTGGATTCGTTTATGCATACGAAACTGGCGCCTTGCGGCGGTGGCATCGCCTCGATTTGCAATTGAGACACATTTGGTGTCTCTTCCCTCCACCACTGGTCTAACAACTCCATCCCCTCACCGGTGGCTCCTTCTGGAAAACGCGGTTTGTCATGGAAATTAACCTGGGAACGAAAATTCCGGTTGGGAGGGCGAAAACGTGGAGATTTGGGAGTTGTGCGGCACCACGTGTGAAGAGCTGACAGGATGGCGAGGGGTAGGTGGCGGGGATCGAACTGGGTTCTACCGACCGAACCTTCCCCCTCACCTTCGCCCCTCTTCGTTCCTTCTCGAAGGAAATCTGCATGTCACGCCTTCCACTTGCCCTCGAAATTCAAATGTTATTTACACGTACAGCTGTGACCTCTCTTCACGTTGTCACTTGTGAGAGGGAAGGTCGAAGATTTCACCATAATCCAACTCAACGAAGTGGTGGAGAGGTCTCCAACGATTTTCTGGGCCAATACCTGGGACGGCAATATCACTCTTAATCAGGAAGGTGATGATAATAATCACTCGTACAATATAGGTACACACCCCAAACTTCCTATTGCTTGGCGAGTAGAAAGAATTTGTATAACGAACGTCCCATTTTTTTGCTTCCTCACACCAAGGAGATGAGCTACGTGAGTATTGATTGGTGGAACACTAACCATCTCATTCACCCTCTGAACAAATTTGCTTCTATACCTGTCAGTCTGTGTTTTCATAAATCCTGGCGAACCGCAGGACTACGGCGCCCTTAAATTTGAAGGGTACGTGCAGGTTGGTCGTTTGATGGTCAGATGGTACCGTATACATTTCAACAGCATAATATAAACTTTTGTTTGCGCATGTGCACAGTTGGAATCTACAGCTATAAGAAATTATGATCATAATGACGTTAAATATGGCTGGAATTCGGTTTGCGTGTTGAGCCAATTTAATCAGAACTCCTACTGTTTCTATTGGTAGGTATTGTTAATATTACGTCAACCCTCGGGGCTCTCCAAAATTTACCTATCTGCGTGAATGTTGGAGGACCATGATTGGTATCCTATCCTATACGGTACCTGTAATATCATCAATATGACTAATACAAGACCGGCACCGCCCCCTACACAAGGGTTGAATCCTGTGAGCAATTAAGGCCAATAAACTATTAACGCCTCATCCGACTCCTATCATGGTTTGACCAGGTGAACTGGCTGGTTTATAGTTGTTCATGAATATATTATGCTATTACGTCCATATCCATACGAAACCTACGAAAGCATGAACCCATGTTGCTCACCCAAATTGGCAGTTGTTTACAAACTGAACGTCTTCTGTCGAAGACGTCCTTCTGTTTTGCCAGCAACTGCCTCATGCGAGCAGAATCAGAAATTTAAAGAAAAAATAAAATGAACCAGTGGGCACTTCCTCAATTCATAAGTACGATCTAAGAGTACAACATGAGGGAACGATGGGATAAATAAATAATTATGAAACCTACAACTACTGAATCTTCCAATTTTGTCTCATTCCCTACACCCTGAAAAAACAACATAAATCAAGGTGTAGAGAATACGGTGAAATGTATGCTTAAATAATATCTATTAAAAGATAAATATCATAAATCAAATAAGTTAAGGCTGATGAGTGATTACTGACACAATCAAAATGTATAGTTCTTACAAGTCGAAAGGATTTTCTCCTAGGATTTTTAATTTGCTTCTCAGTATGCGGGGCGCTAACACTAACTCTTCTTGGACTTTGTCCGATTTCATCCGAGTTGAATATATTGATCGATAGATCTTCGCCCAGTAGGATTGATGCTAATACATCAGCGAAATGTATCAAGTATCCCCCCCCCCCATCCAAATAGGTACCAATCCAGCCACCAAAACATAGAAATTGAGTGTTGAGGCGGTCTTATTACTCCAATATTCCGTGGTGAAATCTTTGTCTCTGTCTCTAGTGGTTTAATAGGAGTCGAAAGTAGTGCTCCGATGCTTATCTGTAACGCTTTAATCTATACACACTCAGTTCCTTCAGATTCTTCTTTGAAGCCGTTGCCACCAGAAAGATCTTAGGCCAATCCAATCGCGACCGGACAAGCTGTTTATGTAGTAATATTGCTATTTCAGGATCAACTCCGAATTTAGCACTAATTACTGCTCTTAATACATCCAACCCCATCTCACAGGATGCTTCGATTTTACTGGCGTGTTTTCCAAGACGGAGCGGAATTCAGATACATCCCCAAGACCTTGTGATTATTTACGTTTGGAATGTTACATCCATCAAACACTATAGCTGGTGTTTTTATTGCTTCCTCCTTCTTCTCGTAAGAACTGTGGTTAAATTTGTCCAACCAACTTTTAAGGGTTCTGACAGACTCTGGTACGGCGCAAATGATTTCTTCGTTGTCCTTCCTGCCCACTGTGTATATCCAGTCAGAGTTACATTGTGAGGAATCCCTACTGCTCACCCACTTGGCAGACGCTAAAACTGATGTTAGGATGAGACTCCCCCTCCCCCCCCCCCCCCCCCCCCCCCCCGGCACTGCTCACACGTGAACATGATAACTTAAACCTCACCTCATCTGTAACCGGAATTAATAACCCCTAATAGCGGGTATACATACCTCAAAATGGAGAACATACAGTATTATGCCTGAGAATTACAATCAGGTGGTCTCAGCAGCCGCGTCCCTTTGTTTATCTATTCCCCCCACCTTCCTTGTGCCTTCGTCAAACAAGCTGCTTCTGTCGACGCTAATTAGATTAACTTGGAGTCGAATACGTCCCACGATCACGAAACTCGCTGTCATTAACCTGAGTTTCAGTTGCGAATCCCCACCTACCATTAGGTTCACTTTAGAAGCGATAAAGTTAACAGCACACTCGTATAGGCGAGTTTCAGAAAGTTAGAAAGATAATAATGCAGCAGATACCAGAGCGGGAGAGAGGTGAGATGCCGGAGTTGTTTTCGACAACTAGGATTTCCATAAGTCACGAGAGTTGAAACCCCCAGCTGTAGCAATTTAGGTGTTCGAGTTGGTTTCCAACACGAAGGAATCATCCTGGGTCTCTGTAAATTTTCTCTAGAATTTTGTGGATATTTTATTGTTTATAAGTGATGACGAAAATCCTATAAGTTGGATGGAATACATAAGTATCAGCATGGTTCTCGGAGTTACATAACTACGCTATACTGTTGACTCCATACTGTGTGACGGCATATGGAAATCACGTCCAATTATAATAAACTCCCGATCTTTTTGCCGTGTCGCCACACTTCAAGCCAACTGCGGGCCGTCACACTGCCTCCTTACCTTTTTTGAGCTCTGAGGAGGGGGAAATTATTATGTATGGGCGGCTAATTTTAGTCCCTCTCTATGACAACTAACAAGGCAATACGCCTGAGCCCATTAATGTACCTATTTTCCCAAATAGGCAGAGCTTGGAAGAAATGGCTATTCTCTGACGGTCTGCAAGAAAACCCCAAGAAGAGGTATATTCTTAGTAAATGTACAAATGAGGGGGCCCAGTATATTTATGATTCGACCGTTTTCTGTGGAAACAGAGATTTCAGAAAACAGGTACAGGGGGGGGGGGGGGGGGGTCGAAACAGGATTTTCAACTCTCGAATCACCATTTGATACAATTTCGGTAATTTTATATACATTTTCGTTTAAATGATTCTTGACTAACATTTCAGAAAACAGGAACAGGGGGGGGGGGGGGGGGGTTGAAACAGGATTTTGAACTCTCGAATCACCATATTATGATACAATTTCGGTAATTTTATATACATTTTCGTTTAAATGATTCTTGACCAACATAAATGTGAGTTGGACCCTCTTTTTGTTTTCGGAAGTTGCATTATAGATTCAGGCCGAATTAGGAATTTTTCATCTCGAAGCCGGGGGGGGGGGGGGGAGCGGGGGATTTCAATGTCCAGTAAGCATATTGTACTATCGCAAACGGTTCCACAGAAAGGTTATCTAGAGATGGCAGGTAAGTACCAGCTCTATCCTTGGTAAGTTACCCCTTGGAAGTACCCTTCTACTACTCCTCTATGGTTTGCCATGGAACTCCGATCTGGACTCTTGATAGCTGAATCTTGATAGCTCTATGTTTGTCTCTATTTCATTATAATAACCTCCCTGATAAACCCGTAGTAACCAAAAAACGCGTTTTCTGGCACAAAATTTAATTAAATAATCAGTCTAGATTACTGATAAATCCAGATTCGGTTGGTACGAATGATATTATGCTCATATATTATATTTATCAAACAATCCTAGTCGATCGAAACTGTATCAATTCAGAAAACACGCTCAATGTTACATTACATGTGCAATAAATTGTACTACAACTTACCTTGAGCTGGGGCATAAATGTTAAGGTAGAGACAGTCTTCACTCTGGTTCTGTAAAAATGGTAGGAGCCGCTTGAGATACTCGAGGCGGCCTCTGGGCATCCTCTCGAGGGCTGCCGACTCGTTCCGAACATCCGGTAACTTTTGTGGGCAGACAGGTCCGAATTTGTCGCAGAGCTTGACGCCGTCCCAGGGCGCAGCAGTTCTGGTGGGGCTGAACCGATTCGAGCCAGTTGGCGGAGTCGCGTAAGGCACTCCAAGGTACACCTGTTGACACGTAGTTAAAGATATACCGGCACTGTCAATGGAACTAAAATATGATTATGTATGTACCGGCATCATAACCTACTTCTACAAAGCATGGCTCTGCATCGATAAACAACCAGTGGTCAAAATGACCAAACACGGTGGGCAAAACAAAACCCCAGATTTTCTTAAAAAATGAACGAGTTATCAATGAAAAATAATTGGAATAGTGAAAACTGGAAGGTTATAGGTAGTTGCATTGTTTTTATTTATATATATTTTTTTTAAACCGGCAGTAACTTTCCGAACATCATGTTCGAACAAGGTCCTTCATACGGGGGTCTCAGTACATATCAGTATTATCAGTACAGTGTTATCTCCAATGGGAGGGGGGGAAGAAGCTGCTCACCAAACAGCGTTGAAAGAAATTTTACAGAGGTGGACGGGGGAGGGAACAGAATTCTAAACACAGCCAACAAAGGGGAAGAAACAGGTTGCTATGTGCATATCCACTTTTTGGCGGGCCAGATGGATATCAATCCTTTTTGCGGCTGAGGAGGTTTTTTGGTGGGTAATGTTTTACAACAGGGTTTTTTGGGTGGGGGGGGGGGGGGGGGGATAACCTATAAAATCTTTTTGCATTGATGAAGCAAAAAATTTTTCCCAGAAATTTATCAATACCTACCTACTTAACTAAAAATTAAAAAAAAGGGGTGGGGGGGGGGGGGCTCTCAGGCTTCCTCAGAGCTTTTCTTTGTGAGGCTGTACCCCTGTCATAGAAGAAAAATAACAAGACGAAGAACGAGTAGTAACACATGGAAATAGCTGAGTTACTTATATCAATTACTGAATCATTTGTTTCTTTGTCGGACGAAAAGCCCCAGCCTGGAATGGCTGTTACTTTTCTTTTACTTTTACACATGAAAATAGCGATTTTCACATTTTTTATGAATCCAGCACCTGACGGTCCTGAGGGTTGAAATTTGGTACACGTCATCAAGGGGCCCTCGAGAATGGGTGATTGAAAACTCAACACCGGAGACCCCAGGGGGGCCAATTTACGGGTGGGGGGGGGGGGGGTGTGTTAAAAACCCTACTTGTTCTGTCGAGTAAACAATAGTCGCTCTTGGTTGCTTTCGAGTTTTTTGGTTTTCTTGGTGGGCGTGTCGCTCCCGCGTCCCTGGATTTATAGGGATAAACCGCAGCGAAATTTGATTCACTACAATTCTATCGTCGGAAAACAAATTTTTACAGCGGTCATTGTTCAGCGAAAATGAGAAAAATTGTCGGAAAAGCCTAGGGGGCGAAGGGAAACCTATATGAAGTTTTCCGAGAGAAAAAGCGTTAAGGTTCTATAATAAGTACCTAATTAAAGGAACGATTGCAATAATCGAAGTCAGCACAAAATTTCTTGTATGAATAGGTAGCTCATACCTTCATTTTGTCCACCTAGATCGTCATAGTTGCCTGAACAATGCCTAGGTACCTAATTAAAGTTATTTTATACCATTTTAATGTTAAGTAATGGCATTTGGGGGTAATTTATATCACTGGGTAATTCAGAACAAGCGCTGTATTGTTATTACGGAACAAGCTCTATGTGATGAATTTAAAATTCTCATCACGGTGGCGTGGAAGGTGAGTGAGTGAATTTAGGTAAAGGAGAGAGAAGGAGGAAAAGTCGCAGGCGGCTGTAGTCAACCGAACATCTACGACTTTTGGAGGAGAGAGAGGTGGTGTGGAAGGAAGGTGAGGAAAAGTCGCAGGCGGCTGTAGTCAACCGAACATCTACGACTTTGGAGGAGAGAGAGGTGGATGAGGGAATTTCACCTAGGCGGCTGTAGTCAACCGTTCATCTAGGTGAAGGAGAGGAAAGGAGAGGTCCCTTGTCTAGGCGGCTGTATTCAACCGATCATCTAGACAAGGAGGAGGAGAGAGGAGGTGAAATTCCCAGGCGGCTGTATTCAACCGATCATCTGGGAGGTAAGGTAAGAGAGAGAAGAGAGAGCTGGTTAGAGGAAGTGTCGAATGAAGCTTGAGCGCCAGGATCCGGGGTTTTATAGTACTTGGGGGCCTCTCCCTCCAGCTCCTTGCTGGGAGCTGGTAGTGGGGCCCCAGGTTGAGTAACCCTGGGTTCTGTCGCCTGTCCCCACTCATATCTTTATTTACGGAGCTTTAGTTTGGCGTTTGGATATTGGTGAGAACTTAATATGATAGGAGTGTTCCCGGGAGGGACTCACGACAGAGGTCCCCCCAGTTTGAACCAATATTTGTGGAGCTGAAGGCGCAAGGTGACAGGAGCTGAGGGCTACGGCAAACAAAAGGTGGAGCTGAAGGCGTAAGGTGACAGGGGCTGAGGGCCGATGCAAACATTAAATGGGGGCGGAAAGCCCGGAGGAGGGGTGCCGGAGCTGAGGGGTGGAGGTGGCGGTGGGGGTTTGTCCCCTGGGAAGGAGACGCGGGTGGTCATGTTGCCGTTCTGGGGTGAGGGAACGGTGGGGGGTTTGTCTGGAGGTGGGGTAGTGGCGTCGCGAGGTGCGGCCGGGAGGTTGGAGGACCTGGTGGCGGTTGTGGGGGGTTTGTTCCGGGGTGGGGGAACGGTAGCGGCGGCGTGAGTGGCGGCCGGAAGGTTGGTTGCCCTGGTGGCGGGCGTGGAGGGGCCGTTCCGAGGTGGGGGAACGGTAGCGGCGGCGTGAGTGGCGGCCGGAAGGTTGTCTGCCCTGGTGGCGGGCGTGGAGGGGCCGTTCCGGGGTGGGGGAACGGTAGCGGCGGCGTGAGTGGCGGCCGGAAGGTTGGTTGCCCTGGTGGCGGGCGGGGAGGGGCCGTTCCGAGGTGGGGGAACGGTTGGTGGTGGGGTGAGGGGCTTGGAGGCGCAGGTAGGCGCGGTTGGGGGGTTGGCGGCCGTGGCGGCGTCGTATGAGGGGTAGCAGTGTTTGGGGGCGGCGCAGGGAGGCGCGGACGTGGGGGAGGTGGAGGGGTTGCCGTTCCCGGGTGGGGGAACGGTGTGTGTCCGGGGAAGGGGTATGGTGGTGCAGCGAGTTGCTGGTGGGAGGTTGGCGGCCGCGGTGGTGGTCCCCCCCCGTTTTGGCGAGGGGGGGCGGCTCGCCGCGGGACGTCGTGGTGTGTTGTCGTGTCGGCTAGGCGGAGGAGGTGCATACGACGTCGGCGGCGGCGTGTGCTGCGGCTGCAGCGGCGGCGGCGGCGGCGGCGGCGGCTGATGACGCAGAGCTTGGTGGCGAGAGGGTGGAGAAGGGGTTGTCGGCCGTTGCGTCGGATGTCGCAGCGGCGGGCGGCAGCAGCGTGGATGGTCGCAGGAGCGGGGGCGACGGAGAGTTCGGGTCCATGGCTGTAACTCAAGATTGAAATTCGTTGAATTTTAAAATTCGCAATTAAGGGGAGCGGAAGTGCGTGCGGCCGGGCGGAGATGCGAAGAGTTGCGTGGTGTGGTCTCAGTGCGGTTGAGGGTGGGCCAAAATTGCGAAAATTATTATACTTTTTGAATTTGAAATTCGCAATAGGCGGCGGCGGAGGTGCGTTGAGAGTTGAGCGGTGAGGTTGGGCCAAGGATTGCGAATTTACACTGACTGATTGAAATTTGAATTTAAAATTTGGGACACCGAACTATTTGACTGGGGCGACACATGAGGTGGGAAGGTGGGAAGGAAGAAGGTTGTGTGAACGTCGGGTTCACCACTGTGATGAATTTAAAATTCTCATCACGGTGGCGTGGAAGGTGAGTGAGTGAATTTAGGTAAAGGAGAGAGAAGGAGGAAAAGTCGCAGGCGGCTGTAGTCAACCGAACATCTACGACTTTTGGAGGAGAGAGAGGTGGTGTGGAAGGAAGGTGAGGAAAAGTCGCAGGCGGCTGTAGTCAACCGAACATCTACGACTTTGGAGGAGAGAGAGGTGGATGAGGGAATTTCACCTAGGCGGCTGTAGTCAACCGTTCATCTAGGTGAAGGAGAGGAAAGGATAGGTCCCTTGTCTAGGCGGCTGTATTCAACCGATCATCTAGACAAGGAGGAGGAGAGAGGAGGTGAAATTCCCAGGCGGCTGTATTCAACCGATCATCTGGGAGGTAAGGTAAGAGAGAGAAGAGAGAGCTGGTTAGAGGAAGTGTCGAATGAAGCTTGAGCGCCAGGATCCGGGGTTTTATAGTACTTGGGGGCCTCTCCCTCCAGCTCCTTGCTGGGAGCTGGTAGTGGGGCCCCAGGTTGAGTAACCCTGGGTTCTGTCGCCTGTCCCCACTCATATCTTTATTTACGGAGCTTTAGTTTGGCGTTTGGATATTGGTGAGAACTTAATATGATAGGAGTGTTCCCGGGAGGGACTCACGACACTCTATATTCGCTGATACTGGAGAAAAGTCAGTATTACGCTCCAGCTGAATAAGCTCCCATCATGACTGCTGACCTACTACCTATCTTTTGCACATTATACCTAATTCTTTATCAGAAAGGTGATGAAAAAACGCTGCAAATTATTACACGACGGTTTATTATTTACCTACAGATGCCCGTTCTGTGCAGATTACTGTTTTTTGTGGTCAATATCTACCCACGTGCTCACCCCCCTCCACCATCGGGGATTTCCTAAATCGATTACTGGAGGCGGGTGGGGAATGATACTTACATATATATTCGGTGGATTCAATAATCATTGATTATTTGTTATTATTCATGAAGCATAACGTTCGTTCAATTTACAAAAGTACCTTCAACAAAATCCAAAACAACCATCATTCTTCAAATGAAATAATATTTCGGAACAACCAACTCGATTTCCTACAGCTGTGTGTGATTATAATCAGGCTTTCCCTGCGATGATGTCTGGGCTGGATGTATAACGTTTCGTTTACGATCATGATGACGAAACTTTTCGGTGCCAACGAACGGCTGGACGTACAATGCTCCGGGTGGTTTCGACAAATTCCCAAAATCGAGATCAATTTAAAACATGGAAAACGATACCTCACAAGCTCATGTTCACTAAAACCTAAAAAAACCCCCAAAAACCCGTATTTTTACACCCATTTTTCACCCATAACTACACCCCCCTGGGTACATTCAGATCGGACTGCTGAGCTTCGGAGCAAAACGGGCCCAAATGGAGACTGTGTGCGGAAGAACGACAATTTTAGACCAAAATTTAAGGTGAATTTAAGGCTGAAACTTCGTTAGAGCCTCAATTCTTCGCTCCCTGGTCAAAATCGATTTCATATTCAGACTCCCCGTCCCAAAAAACATGGAAAACGATATCTCACAAGCTAATGCCATTAAAACACCAAAAAACACTATTTTCACCCATAACATTCCCATCGATCTGCAATGAGCCTGTGTGCGACAGAACGAATTTATTAACATTGCATATTTGGAACTACGCACCTTGAAACGTAAAAAAGAAGTGTTGAGGTGGTGTTATAAAAATGTTTTGATAAGCTACTTAATACATAGGAGTATTATTCACAGAATAATAAACCAAAACGAAAAACAAACTATTTCCGCATGAAAATGTTAGGGAGATATTAAAAAAATTATTTACAATATTCAATCTCCTACAAAATTGTTGGTCATATTTGGGAACTTTGATCAACCTACCGTAGAATCACACTTTGGACCAGTTTGTTGAATACCACTAAACCGTTAGAAAATGACTGGTAAGAAACCCATTGAAAACACCTTTAACTTCTTCCTACGAAGAAAATAGGGCTCGGAAGGTAAGTAAGTTGATAATTGTAGCGAATGACGGGCGGGAGGAACGGGAAGTGCCACCTGCTCTCAAATAATAGGCCCAGCAGGCCGTTTGAAGATAAATTGCCACAGTCAGGCAGCCTCCGTTTTATTTCTCGACTCCATTAAGTGTCTACCTGCGCTTGTCATGAAAACTTGTTTTAGAGGGCGATTCCATCACAGTGCAACATCCTTTGCCCCATTTCCCATCCCTCTATCGCTCGAAAACTCGACGCTGCAAAGGGGAAACTCACTCATGCAGTGGATTTGCCATAAAAAAATATGATGAACTCTCATTTCACTCTTTGTCGTTACACCACCGAAACTAATTTCATTTCAACGATAATTGTCTTCTTCTTCTTCTGTTTTTCTTCTTTTAATGAAAAAAATACAAGAGAAAATTGGTCTGACATAGGCTGCCCTTCAGTGTTTTTCTCTCAGTATCCATCCACCTCTCTTAATTTCTATTTTATCTACCTTTAATAATTTCACCTCTCGTTCATATCATTCACTATTTTGAATGGTCCACTCCTTTTCAAAGATGGTGGGTAATTTCAGCTCTGATACCACATAACAACTATAATATGCTTCACATGCGTATAATATACCGCACTTTGTACTAACGCAGCAGATTGGTCCACAACGATTACTAATTTCCAAAACCGACGATTACCAGTTTGGTCGAGGTCATTTTGGCTTATTTTCAATAACGAACCTTTGGAATCGAGCATGAAAAATATAATTTCACCCCCCCCCCCCCCCTCCCACAAACACACACACAATCAATATTTGACGGTTTCCAATTCAAGGTAAATACAATCCGAAAATAGAATAATGAAATTGCTACCCGTCCACCGTACCACGCAATTTCTTTAGTTACCATTAACCAAAGTTAATGAAATTGTCTATTTGGTCCGCGAAGCTCGTCGTTACCGTCAGTACCTAGTCCCTATAAGCCGTCAGTCGTCTCTCTTGTGAATACTCGTCTCTTTTCGGGGTTAAAAATCAGAGTAGAAGTTTCCAGAACGCCGCTGGCTCGAATTTTCTTGAAATTTATTGATCTTGAACTTGAGGCCCTGAAGTTTGCACCGAAAGGCTTAGTCAACGTGATGGTGAATGATACGGTATACGCCCAGTCCAGATATCATTGCTGGGGACCACCGGATTATAATCATGCGTGGCTCTATGGAATCGAGTTGGTTGCTCCGTGATAATATTTCATTTTTGAAGAATGATGGTTCTTTTTGGGTTTTGTTGATAGGTAGGTACTTTTTAGGACGTCCCTCAGTAGTAAGAGACGTCCTTATGTATTTGACCTGGTAGGCAGAGGACAACACTCAGCTGAAGATGAGAAGAACACCATTCGAATCCGTTTCGACCATCCTGAATCCAAATCCGAGATAAAACTATAGGTGTATGTTGTGTGTGTGACAGAATATTGTGTGCGCTGCCCAGGCTGCAATTCTCAACCTATTTGCGTGGTTCTTTTTTGCTCCCTGCAGAAAACTGTCTAGTTGCGCCCTACGTTGCCGGAATTTCCTGAATAACATTTCATGAATAACGGAGGATCCGCGAACAATACTTTTCTGTGGTTTTACAGAGTCTGTTTCATCTGATGAAAAATTGTAAGGTAGCCCTCAAGGCACAAAGGTTTTTAGCGACACCGTGAACCACCCTGAAGTATGGGAGGATGAATATAATCAAAACTCTGATCCCTGCGGAATCGCATTCAACACGTACAATTCCGTTACTTGATAGCACTCACCTCAATTGGTTTCAGATGTCTTCCAGAGCCCATTGGACGCATGAACCCTTGTATCTTTCCGAATCTCGTTGTGATGACACGGGTGAGGGTGCCGCCCCCGTCTGACCCACCTAGGAGGACCATGAGCCATAGGAGGAAGTTTATCAACATCTCAGCTGGCTACTCAAACCAGATCTGTTCCCAGACCTCCCCTCATTCTCACAATCGTTCACATGTCCTTCTTCTTCTCGTTTTCATCTCTGGCAGCTCCCGTCTACTGGTCATCACCCCAGAGTCACCATGTCTATTTCTCCCTTCCGATTCCTGCAACAAACAGCAATAAAGTACATGTTAAAAACTGCCACAGATTGGTACAAAAATTTGTGAAAATCGCATATCCCAAACATTCATAGCCGAGTAATGCAAATATTCGAATACCGCATCATACTCTCAAAATTTAACAAGTTTTGGTGCTCCCTATATTTATATATAACGAAACCAGAGATCCAGAGGAAGAAGTTGAATACGTATGAATCAGGTACCTACTTATTTTCTGCATTGTGATTCCAAGAAACACATTATACAAACGTCCTTTCAAGCCAACTCAATTCAGGATTTAAAATTTAAATTGATTATTTATTTTCAAATACTATTGAACCTTTTGATATTTGTTGATGGTTCTGTATAGTGAAAGAGGGGAGGGGGGGGGGGGGGATCTTGATGGCTTCGGTTGAGTTCGAGAAAATTAGGAGGGTCTAGTGAGAGAAGTAGAGCCGAATTTGACCGGACGCAAAACGAATCCGAACATTGCCGAGTCCTCATTTAGAACCAGCGGCTTCATATGAAGTACAAGGATGTAAGCAATGAGTAACTTCATTAATGAATCACCTAACTGATCAATGAATTCATTCGCTTGAGGTAATTTTACCTCGTGTAAGGTCACTCAAATGTCTCATAACTCGTTTTCCCAGTGCTCACCATAATTGTGCGTAGCTGCACTTTTGTTATTGGCTAGGCACCTACCTACTCGTGCGCGCGCCTTTAACATAACAAAAAATCCAACTACTCCATCCACACAGAGATACAACTATATAAGTAGGTACCTACCTACCTATTCATTTAATACAAATATGCTTCAAATATGAGAATGCGAACATATACATTTAAAGCAATAGGTAGGTACTATATATCAAGTCAAACATGGTCTGGGGAATGTAATAAATATGTAACTAAAACTTTAAGAAAAACAAGTTTTAATGATTGGAAACTGTCATGAGATTGGTACATCTTGAATTTTATCGTTTCATAATTGATGTTTTAGGTAGCATGGTAACCTTTCTCACTCTCTTTCCCTCTCGTTGGCACATGTTTAAAAACCACAGATCGTTACTAATTAATTTCATTCCTGTTTGAACTCATTAGCTAATTATTGACATTTTCATGTCTTTGCCCTGGCACATAGCACAAAAAACTGTCACGAAATTGCGTAACGAAATTGTGTTACAGTGCCTTTATAATGATTTCCGCTTACAACGACCCCGTTGTTAGGTTTGTTCATTTTCTACACTTTTTAACCCACAAAAATCGTTCACCACTCGTTGGAAAGCTCTCGATTTAACGAACATTTTCATGTTCTCCATAACATATTGACTATACGAATAGCGGAGCTATGGGCATAACTGTTCTCATATTTTGTTTACAAACTAATGATCGTGAGTGTAGAAGATAATTAATCCGGAATCGTCTATTTTATTGAAATTAGGTACCTACCTCTTAATATTAATAATGTCAAAAGCAATAGGTAAAGACATGAAAATGTCCCAATGCGTTGCAGACTCGTATGCAAGCGTTTTTTACCCAAAATATCACTTTAGGTCTAAAAACGGGGTGCTGGATCTGGATGGTTTCTTAGGTAGGTTTCTTAGGCTATAGGATTCTTACAGCTATGGCTACAGGTCGCACTGGCTTTTTCTGACAATTAGCCGATTCCTGGAAAACTGTAAGAAACCATCCATGATCCAGTACGATCTTGATAAGCGTTTGAGTTTGATAATGGTTGGGAATCGAGAAGAGGATCCGTTGTTGTGGAATATGGAAGCTTTGATACGTAAAGTGCAAAAATGGAAGGTGAAATCTTCATTCAAATGAATTTAAAAAATATATGGAGCATAGGTTTTGGTAAGTAAATAGAAGAAACCGATGTTTTTTCACTATTTTAAAATCGTCTCACTTTTTTCACTATTTCATTCCGTTTCAATCGAGGAAATGCGTGAGCCGAGAAGGTAATTTCATTCCTGTTTAGACCTACAAAGACAAAATTCGAAATGGATCCCCTGTAGGACTGATGAGTAAGAATGACAAGGTGGGGGATCCCCCTAAATCAGTTGAGGGAGCCTTTCATCAATCCGAAAATTTCTTCGTTTAACGCAAAAAATAAAAAATAAAAAATAAAGCAAATTTTTCAGTTTACATGGAAAAACGTGCCTAAATAATAAATCTGCTCTAGTAGTTCTCCAGGAAGTATAATATTACGAATGATGTAGAATACCATATATCTAAACGAATTTCTTGCTTATCACCCCAAAATCATTTCTTCTGTCAGAGATAGTACACCCGTCCACGTTAACTGTTTGCCTACGATCGCCAAATTGAGGTCGTCAGATTGAATCATTGGCCATGCACGATACAAGGTCAAACGACGCAAACATGAACGAAGATCGTAATAAGTAGCTATGATCTGACTGAAAGTACATTTTTTACACGCTCAAAATTCGTACATTGCTACCTCACTGTCCTAAAAGGTCATATCCGGTAATATAATAACTACGATGAACGTTATTAGGGCAAGAAGATAAAATATTACTTATATGGACAAAACTACAGACCATTTTTCTTATTTCATGGAACAATACTGGAATCATCGATTTTTATATCAGGGGGTGATCAAAAAGTGCCCACTTAAATTCAAGGTTCAAATTCAGTATTCCACAGTTACAATGGGAGTGAAGGAAGTTCCGCGCGTTGTTTTCGCGCGCTTAGGTATTATGGAAAGGAAAAGCCATCGCCAAAAGCAATTAGGCTACAGGGGATTGTTTAGAGCCAGTATACGCTGAGTATTCAAACGGTGAGGGAACTGGATTTTTCACGGCGAAATTCCCTCGCATACTTTTCCCAAAGCTATCTTATTATACGGCTTGGAGGGAGGCATCTTATCGGTCCCTTGGCAACGATTACGCTCACCTGATATAACGATGAAAATTTAAAATGCAAAAGATGAGACACCCCCTTCTGAACATACCTACTTCTTTTTGTTAGTCAAAACTGTTTTTGTGTTCGGGATTCACTTATTTGAATGTTCCTTGCAGGTTTGACGGTGCAGTGATAAAAATGCTGTCGCGAGGATACGACTTCGAATTTGAAAGTAACAAGCAAAAATGTAAATGTCTCGTTTTGACAATGAAATATTCCATGGCTAAAGTAAACCTTTAGCCATGGAGTAAAGCAAACCTTTGCAAGATCGATGAAACTTATCGAAATTATGTCCATCATTATCCCACCTTATTTACCCATAATTATCGAATTTTGCCACGACTTGTTTGAGGACATCGTCGGTAGGTATCGGGGTACCTTCGCTAAAATCAACGTTTATAATAGTTATATGTTTTTAGGAACATTTTCCCGAAGATAGGCTTCTGGCTTCTATGTAAAGGGTGCCCTTCTGATTTCAATATTCGGGGGAGGGGGACAATCTGGATCCGAGGGACCAAGGTGTAGGACACTGCTTACTCGTAACCATATTTCACGACATCTACGAACTAGATTCTCCCATCCACTTTGATTATGCGAGTATAAAACGAGCTTTTGAGCGACTATGATTCCACGATGGTACATGCGCTGACGAAGAACAGTCAAGTCTGTTTTACGGTAAGTACTACGATTATTATGAAAAACAGAGAGATCCACAGGAGTTTCTCTTCTGGGCAACTAAATTTAGAGGATAGGTGGTTTTCTGTCACATTGTCCATAATCTGAAAGTGATATAACCCTTGGGAGAGATATTGATGGTCACACCACTCCTGCCATTCTCTCATCATACATTTTCGTGTGCAATTGAGGTGTATTTTGGACTGCGTCTAGCTACCATAATATGATGTATCTAGTGCACGATGTTTTTGTTGTTGACGAGGATTTACTTATCAGTATCATTCCCTACTAGTGATCACCGGCGTTGGGGTCCACCTCAGCTTCAAGACCGAGCTGTCGTGCGGGTCGGTTATCATTGTAACCCACACACCGTGAAGGACTTGGTTGTGAAGTTCCAGTTATGCTGCATTACCACAGGCTGGGGTCTTGTTATTCTAGAAACTCGGAAAGGGGAAGACAGAAAATTATCATATTGCTGGATTACCAATTATTATATTGTACTAGGAGCAACATCCGTTGTACTACATACAACGTGCTCTAGAGCGGGAGGCATCGAAGAGAAGCGACGAAAAATTCCATGATAAAATGGCAGTTTCAAAGATTTCTCATAGATACGATCCTTCTTCATATATGTCTATGGCTGCGTCTGTTTTATGTTCATTGGAAAAATGATGAGACTGTGAGTCAACTCACAGCTATTAGTCTGACGAGGAATCCGTAGGGAAATCTTCAACTCTTGTTCTAACAAAGCATCCACCCATCAACCACGCGATTATTCTTAAGATGAAATCACGATCGTCTCGTAACTGCTTCCCTCAAATGCACACACACACAAACGCGCGCGCGCACGCACACACGAAAAATTAAAATCTATCATTTAAATCTACGATGCGTGAAACGGATTTTAGAGGGGTTTCCAGTTCACAGGGCATAGGCACCTCTGAAATGTGGGAACGAGACAAATATTTTCGTTGAAAATTGGCTAAAATTCTTAAATTTATCTGTACAGATGACCTTTCTACGTAGATCACTATTTTCTGAGGTCAATACCTACCCCCGCACCACCACCCCCCCCCCCCACCTACAGTATGCGGTGGATTCAAGAATTAGGTACATCTATAATTTATCATTTGTTGTTAGCCTTGGTGCAAAACGTGTAGTTTAAAAAAGTTAAACGAAAATTCCTCCGTGTAGTTTGACATTTCCTGAAAATGTCATCAAAAGCGGGCCATGGGTACATGAGAAATTGAGCAGGTACCTACCTCGGATTTCGTGGTTGTGCGCACGCACAGTTGCCATACCGATGACGTTTTGAAATTCATAGGGAGCTTCTTTTTTCATCTAGAAGCTACACCCCAACTACCCACCGAAATTCTAGCAAAGCCGGACCATCAATTCGCGAGGAACTGAGTTAACACGGTTTCGAGTTTGCGCATGCGCGGTGGCGGGACCAATGGTCCGATCGTTCTGTAATTCGTAGGGGGCCTATTCACTAAAAGATATGCACTCTCACACACAGGATCATTTGGAATCTGCATACCTTGAAACGTACAAGAAGAAAAAAAAAAAAGTGTGAAACAATGACACAGGTTTATTCAGGGAATAATAAACCAAAAGCAGGGGTTCCATACTACCACTCCTTCCTCTACAAATATGTATCCATGCATTTTATTACTTTTTCGGCCTCATTTGTTGATTGAGCAATATAAACGGATTCCTGTGGTTATGGTACAGCTAACAAAATTAACCCGCGAGCCCGGGATTTCTCACTCGGCCAGTTGGTAATCAGTTGATCACAATGATCCCGAGAACTTTGATTCAGTTCGCTATTCAACGCAGGGAGTCGAACGCCTGTTTGAAGGCGACACCGGCGGAAGGAGGCGACGTCGAAGTGAAATGACAGGGCAAGTGCGAAGCAGTGTGACTGTCGAGGAGAACGGGGCGAGCCCAGGGATGAATGGGCCTAATCAAAAGGCGGCAAGCAGCTACTTTGATTCGAACGCGAGGGGTCTTTGTGTGTTACCTGCAACTCTCAACCAGAACTCGCTCCTCTTTCTATTAGCTCTCTCCCCACACCATCCGCGGCTCCTTTAGGAGTTCGCCCATCTCATCCACCAACTCCACACGGTTTACCATCCTAATGAGGGGCAGGTTTTCAACAGTCGGCACGTTTCCACTGACATGCGGTGAACATGACGGCAGCGCGACCAGAATGGAAAATCCTCTAATTTCATAACCAATACATTGACACCTACAAATAGTGCAAAACAACAACGCTGCAAATTCGCTGTAACACAAGAAAAATTCCAGTCATGCAGCATGGATTGAGGAGCGAATTTTCAAAGAAATTGTTTAGGAAATGAATTCAGATTAACGGTCATCTGCCAGAGCACTCAGTACGGCCTGACTGGGCACATGTTGAGACCAGAGTGGCACGTCGTGCAGAAAAATTACGTCAATAATAATTTTTGGGTTTTTAAAAAAAAAAAAAAAGATTTTGATCACTCGATACAGTCTGAACTTGCTGAAACGACTCGCAATCGATTCAGCGACCAAAAAACGTGGTAAGCGACTCCTCACATCCCTACGTAAAAAATATGCAATTTTTTTATTTCGGATTACGATTATGTAAATTTGGTACGCTGGGTGCGCCTAATCGGAATGGGACTAATTTCAGAGCCCCAAAAAACATGACTGACAACACACCGCATGCTTATGTTGCTGAAATCCTTTTTATTTTTATTTTTTGAACCAGGAAATTGTACATTTGGACCACTGCGCACAGTGCGATCGGGTGGGGTGAGATCGCATTATTACTCTTGCGGGAAAGATTTTTCAGCGCATTTTCTATCATGAATATTACGGGATTCATCGTGCGGAATGATATACGCACGCACGCACACACACAACTCACACCTCACACACGCGTGCGCACGCGCATGCACGCACGCACAATACCACACACACACACACACACACACACACACACACACACACACACACGCACGCACACACGCACACACACACACACACACACACACACACACACACACACACACACACACACACACACACACACACACACACACACACACACACACACACACACACACACACACACAAAAGTTAAAATATATCATTTAAATCTACAACGCGTGAAACGGATTTTGATGGGGTTTCCAGTTCACAGGGCATAGGTACCTCTGAAATGTGGGAATGAGACAAATATTTTCTTTTTAGTAAAATTCCCTAAATTTCTTGAATTTAACTGTATAGATGACCTTTCTGCGTAGATCAATATATTTTCCGTGGTCAATACCTACCCTCGTCCCCCCCCCCACCCCTCACCCAATGCATGCGCTCCGGTCGTTCTGTAATTTGTAGGGGGCCTATTCACTAAAAGATATAGTGAAAAAATATTACCCCCCCCCCCCCCTCTCCCCCTTCTGAAAATCTCCCGGGAGAAATAGTCTACCTCGGAGGATTGTCTCTTCCAGATGTGTCCCGGGTTCGTCAATTTTACTGAATGTATATAATATTTCCAATGAACAATGGACTTACCTTCATGAGAAGAAAAAAGGTACACGATCAAAATGAAATGAATGATCAAAATGAGCAATGTGGTAACGGATATGAACGAAGGATGATACAGGTTACATATATATATCACTATCAAACAAACGAGAAAATGTAAGAATGACTAATTCTCAAGAAAAGACACCTAATAATTAGATGTCTCTTTTGAGAGAGGTATAAGACGCCAACATGGCCGCCAACTATCTCCTTTAGAAGTTACTGAATAACCATGTCATGGATACTATACAAATCTCTTTTGCCAAAAGAGATAGTTGGACGGAAAGTATATTCCTATTATGTCTTTTGCTTAGCGAGTATGCCCCTGCAGTCTCGCTTGATTCCTGAAAATTTCTGCAAAATCGGACTCAAATTTCGGTTTATGGTAACTAAGGAAATTCACTCATAAGATTCTGCTGCTTGACTGAAACTTTTTGAAGTTTTGGCACGTGCTGAGGACTCCTGCCCTACGAGGGGCGTTGCGAGAAGCTGATAATTGCTAGTTACATAAGTTGAGTGACATATTAATTGTTAATTGCAAGTTACGTAAGTTGAGTTGGTATTTCTCTTCAATAAATATAATTAGAGGTGGGTAGTTCCTGACTGAACTACTCTTGAAGAACTAACTCCGGCAACTGAATTACTCCTCGACTTAGTTCACTTCACTAAACGTTCGTTCAGTGGGAACAGAGTAAACGAATCGAGGACCCAGTGCATAGAGATGATGGATGTAATAAGGAGGAACTAAAGAACTATCAATCTGTGCTCTATGAACTGAGAACAATAAGCTCACTCACTCACAACACGACTGAGTTACTTCTTTAGTTCTAGTCTTCTTGTCGTTCACAAGAATGTTACATGCTGCATGAGGAGTTGGAAGAATCAACTGAGCGACAGTTCCTTTAGTTCGGTTAATTATTTTAGTTAGCTTACTAACTGATAATTTTTTTAGTTCGGTTAATTATTACACAGCGGTAAGTTATTACACAACGGTTCATCTACCAACAAGGGGCTGGATTTTGTTGATCGGTACTTTTGCAACATGAACAACCGTTGAAGTAATATATTGATGGGCAAGTTATTACACAACGGTTCATTATACTTGACCACGAAGGAAGGTATTGACCACAGAAAACAGTGATCTACGCAGAAGGGGCATCTATTTCACTCCACATCAACAATAATTTTCCTTCAGAACTTCATCATTTTCGTTTCTTTTTGCCGTTTTAGTTACTGTTTGTCATCGACAGAATTATTTTAGCAACATATAACTCTTGATTTAGATAGGTACCTAGTAACGAGTTCGGGGTTAGGTACTAACCTACGGAGGGTCTGCGATCTACATAATTTGTATTGAATAGTAACAGAAGGGTATTCTGTACAAAATAATAAACCGTTGTGCAGGGATTGCAGCGTTTTTTTTACTGCATGAGGAGTTCATAGTATCTACTGAACTGATAGTTCCTTTAGTTCATTAGGATTGTTCATATGCGGTGGATACTACACAAGGAGGTTATAGTATCACGGAACGATAATTTTTTTTACTGCATGAGGAGTTCATAGTATCCACTGAACGATAGTTCCTTTAGTTCGTTAGGAGTGAATTTGTTGTATAGTTTATAGTTTCCAGTGAAAGATAGTTCCTTAGTTCATTAGCAGTTGTTAAGATGGGGTGGATACTACATAAGGAGTTTATAGTATCACGGTTCAGCCGTTCCTTCGTCAGGTCGTTCCTGTATCCACGCCAGAAGCTAGTCTGATAGATCAACTATTGATATCGGTCTTCATATTAGTACCTACAATGTTTGTGACGGTGACCGGAAACCAAACAGAACTGGAATGAACTACTGAACTAACTCAAAAGAACTGCTACTTTCAGTATGTCAACTAACTGAACTAGAAGTCCTTCAAATGAACTTCTCTTACCCACTACTAAATAGAACCAGCACGTTCGCGACATTCGAGAGATAATGCGTTTGAGATACGAATGCGAGAGCGGATGAGACTCGCGGATCAATGAGACGGGCATAAAAATGCGCTTGTCAGTTCAAGTGCCCTTCCCCCGCCGGCCGTGAGATCGCGAGCTACGCGGAGGCGTGTTCTCGTGTGCGGGAGGATGACGAGGGTTGGGGAAAAAACGAGATAGGTAGGAACAGGGGTGAGAGTTATTGAAGAGGAGCACAAGCTCTCGGAAAGGAAACAGCGCGGAAAGATAGCGGAGGACCTCCGGGAAGGGGCCGGGAGCGGAGCGGTACAATTTTATGTGGCGACGAGGGGAAATAACTTTATTAAACGACTCTGTTTTACCCCCCCTCCTTCACCTGTCTGCTCACTGCACACTGCGCTCAGAAACCTATACCCCCCCCCCCCCCCCACTCCAACACAACCAACAACGAACGAACTTTTCTTCCGGACGTAATAAAGCGCGAGCACGACGAAACGCTCGCCGTCCGATATCGCTGGTCCACGAGACGACGCTCGTTCGTTCATAAACGAGGCCTTTGATAACCCTAGCCCCCCCCCCCCCCCCCGACCCACTTTTATCGTTCGAAACGATGGAATTGCTCTGAATATAGAAAGTGCTCATCAACTTTACGGTTACCTAAGAAAGTACTGCAGCGTGCACTGCAGGCGCTTTGTGCCATAAAGTCAAGGGGAAGTGTTCCAATTAGAGTTGGGCACAATAAATGATTAATTACGATTACGACTAAAATAAGAAATGAGTACGATCGCATTAATAAAATCGTAATCAATCGTAATCAAGGACTCGTGACCATTGACTGTGATAATGTAATGTAATCACGTAATCATGTGATCATAATAATATATATAATATTTTATTTGTAATCATGTCATCGTAATCACATAATCACATTTAGGTCGTCCTAATCACGTAAACATAATCATGTTCATAGCCAAATACTCATAATCATGTCACCGCAATCACGTATTCATAACAATGTAATCGTAATAATGTATTCATGGTAATGTAGCAGGGCAATGTTCTACTAAGTAAAATGTAAAAACGCTGCAAAGCCCTTGTCACATGGGTTTATTTTTCTACTGGACACACCTACAGAAATGATGGCTGTTCATGTATTGTTTCTTTCATGTGAAATAATTGAAATAGCTATTTATGATGGTTTCCACCAATGTTGGCCCACAAAACACAGATTAGGAACGAATTTTTTTTTTTAAATATCTTTGATCATTGGTAGTGCCATTTAATCTTCTTGACCCACGAGTTGACACTTTTTCTAGTGTTATCATACACACTGATGGTGATTTCAGACGATTTCCCAGATTTTTGACTCATAAATAATCAATTTTGGGAGCTGCACATTTGGTAGAACCTCAATTTTCCACTCTTCGGTCGAAATCGACTCCATATTCGGTGTTCTCGTCCCAAAAACATGGAAAACGATACCTCAAAAGCTCATGTTTCTAACATGTTACTAAAACACAAAAAGTACATTTTTATACACATTTTCATTCATAACACCCCTGGGTATATTCCGATCGGGCTGCAAAGTTTCGGGACACAACTAGGGCCCAAATGGAGCAAGTGTGCGAAACAAAGAAGTTTTTAGACCAAAAATGAAGCCGGTAGACGTGATACGGCGGACGGCGGACGGACATTGCATTTTGGTTTATTATTCTGTGAATAATACACCTATGTATTCGCTCAGCAAAAAATTTTTATAACACCCCCTCAAACTTTTTTCTTTTCCGTTTCAAAGTGCGTAGATTCCAAAAATGCAATGTCCGTCCTCCATACGCCGTACGCCGTATCACGTCTACAGGCTTCATTTTCGGTCTAAAAAATTCGTTCTTTCGCACACATGCTCTATTTGGGCCCTAGTTGTGTCCCGAAACTTTTCAGCCCGATCGGAATATACCCAGGGTTGTTATGAGTGAAAATGTGTGTAAAAATAGGTACTTTTTGCTTTTTAGCAACATGTTAGTAACATGAGCTTCTGAGATATAATTTTCCATGTTTTTTGGGACGAGAAGACCGAATATGGAGTCGATTTTGACCAAAGAGTGGAAAATTGAGTTCTACGAAATGTTCAGCTCCCAATATTGATTTTTTATGAGTGAAAAACCTGGGAAATCGTCTGAAGGCCATTTATTATGTCCAAGAGAATAATAAACCCATGTGACAAGGACTTTGCAGCGTTCTTGGAATCTACTCACCTTGAAACGGAAAAGAAAAAATTTTGAGGGGGGTTATACAAATTGTTTCCTGAGCGAATACATAGGTGTATTACTCACAGAATAATAAACCAAAACAAACTACCTCCAAAATACGAATATTGGTACACAACAGGAAAACTGCAAATTATTTCACAACGGTTTATTATTGACCTGCGTAGATCACTGTTTTCTGTGGTCAATACCTTCCCTTGTGCTTTCCCGAGGAAAGCCCTAAATCGTGTACTGGAGCCGGCCGGGCGGTCACATTTCACAGATCTGTCGCCCAGAGCCAGAGGGTTGTAAGTCACAAAAATAAAATTTTACAGGAGAGCAAAAGCAGAATAAAACCGTGTTTTTTTCGTTTTTCCACAATTTACCTTGAAAACTTCTGGGAATCATATATTATTATTCAGGTATATGTGTTATTTATACGAATATCTATTTACACAGTCATTACTGCTTTCGTAGTCCAGATAATGGACTTAAAGACCTTTTGGCCCAAGGCCGTAAATCAATTTTGCATTGATTCTCCCAATATCAGAGAACCTTAAGTCCGGTCTTTTACTGATTTTCTCATTATTGTAACAAGCGGTTAGGTAACTGAGTCGCTGATTTCCAAAACCCATTAATTCCATTTTTTTGAAAAAATTGATTTAGGGGTATCGTTGGATTCAGAATGGCTTCAGCTTCAATTCTGACTCAGCAATATGTTTCCAAAACCCAATAAATATTGATCTCCTCCTAGCACAAAAACCCGCTAAATAGTTCCAGTTCCAAAAGCCGTCCATTTGTATGTTAGAACCTCTAGTTGCCTGGGTCCGGTTCCAAAGCCAGTCATTTTGTCCACCGACCCTTTCCTACTAAGCTGGTTCCAGTTTTCCGAGTATTTTAAAGTTTTTTGCTCAATGTTTTCATCAGGAAACCCTTGAAATTAGCTTTTATTTGGTTGGCCGCCTGTTACCCGACTGATCTAACAATAATCTGAAGTGAAAAATTAGGCCTTTTCGTAACGGTACATGTGCCGGTTTTTTGTGGTCGGTTCTTTATTTAGGTTTTTTATTATTATTTCATCTGTTGGGACACTTCAACTAGTTTTCTTTTGGCGATGGCAGGTACGAGTGATTGTGTTGTGAAAATAGTTCCACGAGAAAGACCAGGAGGAGGAAGCGCCAGCCAGACAAATGGCAAAATAACGTAAGAAAGCAAGGTGAAAATGTGAAGCACTTATGACCATTATTTCTGCAATTGTTCTGTGTTATTTCCAATTGAATACGTCCTTGAGAACCTTAGTTACAATTTGAAACGGTTTTAGTGAATTTTACAAGTGTTTTCTTTAGCGCATCAGTGTTTTTGTCAGTAGGAGTCAGTGTCTACCAGACCAGACCAATTTGGGAGGGGTTGGCAAAAGTCGGAAAGCAGTGTTCGAGAATCAAAAACCGTTAACAACCCACAACGGTTCAAAAACCCGTTATTTCAAAATTTAAATTTGAAATAACTTATTCCGCACAACAGTGATGTCGTTGAATTCTAGCAGACAGATTCTTTGATTTTATTATGGCAGGAAAAACAATTTTAATGTTCTACCTTGCATGTATTATCAGCCGATTTTTCGCATTTTTCTAGTTTTCTCTTGGAATGGAATTACCAAACGGCCTTTGGAAATGTACGACTCAACTGATGTTGATTGAATTTTGTAAAAGTGAAGATAGAATGGAGTAGGTAAATCGGTTTCGTACGTACACACTGCGATTTTCAGGGGTGTAGATTTGGATGAAGATTGAAAAGCTTTCAGCAACTCCATGAGTTGTTGACAGTCATTATGATTAGCTAGTGTTATGATCCATGGTGTCGTGCTTTGTATCGTTCATTCAAATGTACTTTACAGCGTTGTGGTCAACAACCATGGTATTGCTACGGCGAAATTTCGAGGCTACGCTTATGGTGGCGTCACGGCCTACTGGTCTCACTTGATATGGACTTCCGACTAGCCGGCTCCAAAATCTCTGTTATAATATTACTAACTGGGCTCTAACACTTTGTGGCCCTATAGAACAAGGTATATTGAGTTCATTTGTGAAAATACCCAAAAATCCAAAATTTTGGAGTTACGACCCTTTGGCTCTGGGCTACAGAAATATGCGGTGTAATCAAGAATTCTACTATTAATTATTTGTTGTTTTTCATGAAGCATGACGCTTGATCAAATCAAAAAATTACGGATCAACAAAATCCAAAATTCGTCAAATAATAATACCTCGGAACAACTAACTCTATTTCATACAGCCATCCGTGATTATATACAGATGTTCCCTAGCAATGATATCTGGGCCGGATTCATACCGTTTCATTCGAGATCATATTGACGAAGCTTTTCGATGCAAATGAATGGCCGAAATGAATGCTCCGGGTGGTATAACAAATTATTTAGTTTTAAAAACGCTTAAAAAACCATACCCTTCTACTGGAAGTTAGCTTAGTAACTAAGGAAAGTGTGAAATACGACGTACGGTGGATGGGCAGAAATGTTTATATTCCATTTTTGTATTCTACGTATCTTGAAATGGAAACCATCCAATTCGGGTGATGGGGGGGGGGGGTTAACATTTAAATTTGTTTCCTTCTCTATTCCAAAGGTTCATTATTGAAAATAGTGAACCAAAAATAGATGCTGAAACATCTCTTGATTTCAGAAATACAATTTTTACAACTTGGGAAAACGTGGTCGACCTCCTAGAAGCCTGACCTGATTGGAATAAAAACTCCCAGTGAAGCGGGAGCGAACGAATGCAAACAGAAGCACTCCACCTCCTCCCTGACCTTAAACAAGGGAATCAAGTGGGAACAAGATCCAAACCCGGTTGGTATTGTTTAGGGTTGTAGGTCCAATCTCGGCCGTGCCTTGAATAAAGAACAGCGGTTAACGAAGGCAACGAGAGGTGGAGAGGTCAGCCATCGGCGATCCCAGATGCAGGGGCTTCGAGAATACGCTATAGTTGACCTCGAGAGGATCCGTTTTTTTCAGAATATCCTCTATATGAGATGAGACTCTCCAGTTGAGTTCGCCGAGGGTTTGTTTCTGGCGTTGGAACTGAGTCGACCCCTTCAAACACGAGCAACGTGTTATCGTCTCTTTTTGAATTTCCGAATCAAAATAATGTGCGAGGTTCAAAAAAACGGACAAATTGGTCGGATCTCTCCTATCAATACCCTTCCACTGACCTTCTCACCCTTTGGACTGGCAGAACGACGAGCTTCGAGGATCAGCTAGACCCCCTGCAGACCAAATTTCATTAATTTTGGTTCATGGCAACTAAGGATGGTGCCAAGTATGGCGTACGGCGGACGAACTTTTTCGGCCTACCACTTACCTGCGGAATCGCAAAATTAGCAAATTATGAGGTGGGGGAGAAGGACAATTTTTGTTAATGCTCGATTCCAAAGTTCATTACTGGAAAAATAAATTGAAAATGAAAAAGAATTATTCAATAACTGACCCTACTAGATACTTTGGAGGCTTGGAAATGGCAGACATTCAAAGCAGACATTCTGCGGATCGTTGTTTCCTAGGCATAGAATATTGACAACGAAATTTTTATATGAATACCACAAAGGAAAGATGAGGAGCAGATGGATCACTTTGAAATTCACTTCGTTAATTATTTCCATGTTTCTGAAGAAGAACACTGAGGAGGTTGATCGAAGATTCTTTCCCCGAGTGAGAATTTCAACAGGTACATCTCGCTATTGGTGGAGAGGAGGGATTTGCCAGGGGAGGAGGGTTCTGGTGGGAAGGGAGTGTTATTGGGGAGGGGTGGGCTCTTCAAAAATTAAAGACCTTTTTTGCGGAAAAGGCTTTTCCTTCCCTCGTCTTTTCGCATCGTTCGGATGCTCGAGAGATAAGTTTAATCAGCGATAAGGCTCCCGAAGTAGAGTCAGGGGAAGACGGGGGCTGGAAACTACTTCCTCCTTCACCATAAATCTTGACATTTTCTAAAACAGAGCAAGTCAGCGAGGGGCCCCCATCGGCTCCGTCCCTCCGATCCAGCGGAAGCAAATCCTCCCGTGCCATTTGCATACTTTATCATGAGCAACTCTTTTCCTCCACTCTGCACTACGATTCCACGAGAGTCCCTCTGGAGACTGATGGTAGGGACCAAGCAAGTGTAAAAGGGTTCCAGGGGTTCGAACCGCCGATTTTTTTCTCCTTTTTTTCTGTTTTCCTTTTACTTTTTCGCAACAACTCTCGCGCTATCGCTCCACGCTCAGTCTAGCACGGTTAGCTGACCAAACAGCTCCCTCCTCCATTTATTTTCAGGTTGAGAGACCGGTTAGGGAAAAGAGAATACCCATCTCCCCCTCCCATACAACCTTTACCATCCATTTCCAGGGGAAATCGATATGCAATTTATCCACCGGAGTATTTTCCGGTGATTTATTTTTTTCCCTGGGGAGAATGCTACGATTGCTCAAAGCATCTGCTTTGTCTTTGGTACAACCCATTCTCAAGTTAAATATACCTACCACCCACAATGGCACGTGACGACCACAATCCCCACACGTTCATTTGAAGTGCAATACAAGCTAATTATTCTCACTAAGAATCTGCCTTACTGATACCTGCGTTCTGAAATTCCGGTGTACCACTGAACGTCCTCGAAGACACTTGATGGCCATAATTCACACATGTTTATTCATTATCATAAAGTTCAAGTGAAGTACAATCCAAGCTGACAATAACGAAATGGCTGTACATACGTGTATTTCGTCTGAAAATATAAAGGTGAACAGGTTCCCGGCTGAAAAATGTGCAATGTCCGGAATGCCCGTAAATAATTTGACGACCCAATACTACAACTAGACAACTCGAGCATGAAAAAAAAAAAAAAAAAAAAAAAAAAACCACAGTCATGCAGCATGGCTATAAGAGCGAATTTTCGAAGTTTTCGGCATCTTCCTCCTCCGCCTAAAATTTTCTGAAAATTAATTTTCGGCCAATGTTTTCCCAACTTGATACAAAATTAAAACAGGAGTAGTTTTACGCAAAGTAAAATTTGGGGTGGAAGGAGGGGGAGGGGGAAATCAAAAATGTTTTGAATAGGACCAGAAGAGTAGGTATTGGATACGTAACAAATTTTTTGTTCCATTTTTTGCCGAGTAACACCTCGGTTTGTAGATTTTCCAACGCTGAACACGATGGTGAAGTCAAAATTGCGATATCCCATTCCGTTATCAGATTAGAGCAGACGAACCAGGAAGAACATCTCAAGAAATAACCACGTTCCTTCATCTTCAAAGTGCTCCAGTTTGAGAATGGAATGAGATATCGCAATTCTGATTTCACCATCGTGTTCAGCGTACAAAAACCTTTAAAATGAGGTGTCACTTGTCAGACTTTTTCATTTTGGGAATTTATGGGTAATTCCCCCCCCCCTAAAACTCCCCAAAACTCCCCCTTAGAGTGACCCGATTCTGCCCATCTTCGAACTTAGGCTGTCGATTGCCAAGACAGATTTTTCGTGCAAATTTGAACTTTTTATCTCAATTCTTTCGAGAGTTATCGTCTGGAATGACACATACATATATAAATATATAAATATATATATAAATATATAAATATATATATATATATATATATATATATATATATATATATATATATATATATATATATATATATATATATATATATATATATATATACATATAATTTTTGGTGTCTTTCGGCAGTGAATTCAGGATGGTCTGAAACGGATTTTGGTATAAAAATCTTTCGGCAATTCGAGTTTTAAAAATTTTGGACCGAGAACAATAGCTTCCTTTTCTTCGAAAATTCGCTAAAACGTTGAAGTATTATTGGGTAAATTATTACACAGCGGTAAATTATTACACAACGGTTTATTATAATATCTACGCAGAAGGGGCATCTATACAGGTGAATTATTACGCAACGGTTTATTATTTACCTTATGCTTCATGAATAACTACAAATAATTAATTAGGTATTGAATTATTGAATCCCACGCATTTGCATGAAATTTTCCATGGCTCTAGTGTTCCATTTAGGGCTTTCCTGGAGGGAGCTCGAGGGTATTAACCACAGAAAACAGTGATCTACGCAGAAGGGAAATCTATACAGGTAGTAATAAACCGCTGTGTAATATTTTGCAGCGGTTTTTTTTTTTCAAATGTGGACGTCACACAGAAGTTTTTGTTTATCGTTCGCCAGAAACCCTACTGTTTTTTTTATTTCCGCTATATTTAACTGTTTTGATGTGGAGTGATTTTATGCAAATAGGGTTCGGTGGGGGTCAAAATTGGGGGACCCATAAAATGTCGAGTCATAAGTTGTTTCAGCCGGATTCTTCCAACTTCTCGTAAGGCGTAGCGGTTTCAAGGTGAATTACCGATGCTGCATAACTGGATAATTCAAGTTATCAAGTTGCAACAGTTGATTCTACATACCTGTACAACTACTAGTTAATGTACAAAACTTTATAACAATTAGACAACAAATCAGGAAATGAAAAATCATGTTTTAGCATATGTAAAGTCGAGGCGATATTCAAGTTATTCACTAAATAAAATCATAGCGATTACAGACTGAGTTGTCCAATTGCAGCACAGAAAATACTAAAGAGAAGAATAGACTTGACAGAGAAGAAATACTACAAAACAATACCATTCATAAATGCTTTACTAAGTGCCACTCTAGGTTTGTATAATCATGACACAAGAAATATTTAGTAGATGTTCGAACCAAAAACATAACATCCATGATTAAACGTTTTTCCGTGTAGCGGAGAAACTTGGGTTTTTGATGGTGATTGGATGAAACGACGGAGGAAATGGTTTAGAATAATGAACTTCCATTAAATGGGTTATAATGGACTGTAACGAAATTGAAAATTCACGGAGTTCAATTATCTTCTCAAGGGAAAGAAGAGGAGATGAGGATAATGAAGTAGTTGCAAAGATTAAAACTGAAGTATCCACGAACGCTACTGAATTAAAAGCAGAAATTTCACCGTTTGATTGAGCGGGAGGAGGAGGAATTTATTCGAGACACCCAACTTTTCAACAAAAGCGTACAATTTATTTTAGAGCGCCATAATCCTTGACGTATAAATGTTGGCTTAAGGATGCTAGGAAGGGAAGTTCAAATTCTTTTAGGGTTCCGAAACTGCGGGGTAAAAAGTAGGTTAGAATGCGGCCTATCCCTTGTAGCGAGTCCTTGAGAAGGAAACGAGAACACAATTTTCTTGGAAAGACTCCAGGGGGTAGAATTATAACGGGAATCGCGAGACTTATTACATCTGGGGAGGGTTGAAAAGTTGAAGGAGAAGACGGCATCGCTGAACCCCTGGGAGCGCTGTCTGTATCTTATTCCGACTTTTCTGTGAAAACTTTCCCGAGGCTGTTCAGAAAATTCATTGATCATTTTCGTTTTGGCCCAAAACCCCCGAACCAACTCGCTGAGCTTCACCCGTGGAGAGCAATAATCTAGCGCTCTCATCAAAATGACTGGCGCTCATTCGATAGCGGAGTCAGAACATGATTGGTTTCCCCAGTTAAGTACCTCATTATTTTTTATCGGTCTCCGATCAAATTTGGAGTTTATACAACGTACCCAGGTGTCATTAGGGCTTTTCGGTAGACCTTGATCATGATTAGACTGAAGTAACCGTGCGAATAAAGATTTTGCTTCAAAACACAAATTATTACCAAGTATGATTCAAGCTTTTAAGGACATGAAAGAGCTTTATAATAAATTGGAAAATCATGATTCTATATTTCTGTGCAATGACTGAAACCACCGGAGTAAAACACAAGGACGAATACTGCAGACTGAAGGGAGCCACAAGTAACTTTACCCCACAGAAGTTTGCCAGTGATCTACTTACTCCACGCTTTCTGTAACGAACGGGTGCTGTCAAAGCTATGTTCGATTGTGAATCATTAATCATGGCAGACGAGGAAGCTTTTAAATAACAGAAATCTGTGAAAAGTACTTAGTGAAAATGAACCTAAGGAATGGATGAATAAACTCAGGGGCCCGAATCAACTCAAGTGAATTTTGCTTACGTGTTCCAATTCCATACGCAAATAAAGTCAAAAGATGAAATTTTAAATTGTGTAAATACTGGTAGCTCGCAGGCACTGGCAATGCATAAGGTGCTACTGTTAGTAAGCAAATGTTAGGCTCAAATGTTAATCATCACTTAATAAGCGAATTTCCAGCAGTGTCCCAAAAAAACTCATCCGATGCCGGAGATTGAGTGAATTACCGAGAAAAGTACACCGTTATGTTGAAGTTTTGAACCTACGATGCTGTGAAAGATTTCCCTATTGGTAAAGCCTTATTTGATGCTACCGATAGTGTATGGCCCGCAAATCAACATTTAGGGGCGATGAGTAATCGCACGAATTCATCTATGAGCAAGACATTTTGTAACTTGCCTTTAGATGTTTAGCCTTTATCGTGTGTCAGAGATAGATAGAAAAGTGTAAGAATATAATATAGGTGTTGTGATCGGCTGCTCCTCCACAACCAATGTAATGTACATACATGTTGTACCTCAGAGTGGGGACCCCCCGACCCCCCTCTGATCATGTCAGGGGCCTATAAAGAGCCGAGGGGCGAACAAATACATAACCATTCTCAAGCTAACTTTCGGCCTCGTCTGTTCCATCCTTAATCACTACACTGGTGACCCCGAGTGGTGACACGCAGCCTCCACCCGCCGTCTGCGACCGCGGTGCGACGACAGCGACGACAGCGCCTAGCAACGACGAACAACGCCGCTCAGCGCCCGCCGACCGTCTGCGACGCACCCCACTCCGACACCCCACAGCGCCGCCCCCACCGACGCCACACAGCGGCGCCCCACTCCGACGCCCGCCTCGACGCCCAACGCAGCGGCTCCCGCTACTTCGCCCCACCATCCGATTCCTATATAAGGAAACGGACGCCGGCGCCTCGCACACTTCCTGCTGACACTTCCAGACGACACCTCTCCGGGACTGGCGCCTACAACGAGAACACGGACCCGAAACCACCGACACCCGCAGAAACGACTCCACCAACATCAATGCTCCAGCTCCGGCCGCACGACCCCGCATTCCCGCACGTCTGATTCGCCCAACTCGAGATCACATTGACTCACGAAGGCCTCACGACGCCGCATGCTAAATTCGCCCGCGCCTTCGAGCCCCGACAAGCGGACCTCTACGAGGACCCCAACCGACTTCCGAGCACGAGAATCCGTCAGTCGACGCCCGCCGACTCCGTAGAGCCCTTCCGGCCGACACACCGCAACGCGTAGAACATCAAATCGTCACGAAGGGACCTCCATGCCACGCGAAACTTCGCCGAATATTACCGGACCTTAACGCGAAAGCGTCGGCCCATTTCGGCGAATTACTAGCGGCTGGCACCATCGAACGCCAACAGCTACCAGACGTTGACAACTCGCCTTTTTGCCACGCACGCACCGTCCGACGGCTCCCGGCTCACCACCCTACTCCAACCGACTTCCGACGACGAGCTACCGTCAGTCCTCGCCCGCCGACTCACTCGAGCACTCCCGGCCGACAGACCGACCCCGCTCGTTCTGCAGCTTTTCACACGCGCCCTTCCAGACAGCATTCGCCTTCACATAGCGGCGCGCGACGAACCCGACGTCACGAAACTCGCTGCTCTCGCCGATCGCCTCATACCCTTCGCTCCCCCTCCTCGAGTGGCTACCGTCACCGAAGAGGTTCATGTGATTCGAACAGACGACAACAGCGACCGCCGACGCAGCCACGACCGACCACACGCCGCACGACGAACGGCTTGTGTTTCTACCGCTGCACATGGGACCCCCGAGCACAAAACGCCGCACCCCATGCACCTGGCGCCCGCAACAACAGCCGCCGCGGCCGTACCCACGCACTCAACCAACACCCCGGCTCTTCATACGTCGCAAACGTACCGCCCCCAACGACACCGACCCGGACAGCCACAGCGGAGCACCGCAACCACCGCAACCAGCACACGCACCTCCCACGCCCGACAACCGCCACCGCAACAGAACAAAATTTAACTAAATGCGTTACTTAAATTCTGGGGGGAGCAGTGTTGTGATCGGCTGCTCCTCCACAACCAATGTAATGTACATACATGTTGTACCTCAGAGTGGGGACTCCCCGACCCCCCTCTGATCATGTCAGGGGCCTATAAAGAGCCGAGGGGCCAACAAATACATAACCATTCTCAAGCTAACTTTCGGCCTCGTCTGTTCCATCCTTAATCACTACAATAGGAAAACAACGAGGACACGAGGGGACGCTGATTCCTGATGGAGATTAACATACTAACAATGGGATTTACTACACAGTTTAAATGTATCAGTAAATTACACAAGTACAACAAATCTTAGCTGTCTACGTACATTACTATTTTGGAAACAATATTCCATTTTGCTGGCATACTTGTAAAACCCAGTGATGAACTTTTTTTTAAAATGGAAGCTGTTAAAATACACAACACAAAACAAACAACAACGAACAAGAAAAAGTCGAAAATGGCACGTATTAGCACTGAGTAGCTTTGTGCCTGCGTTATACTTCGGATCACGTGCGAGGGCACTTTCGGGGTACGCAGCTTCCTCCAGACGTAACTTCACTATGAATCATTTCGAAGGTACAACTATGAAACTGAGGGAGAAGGCTGATTCCTTATTCCCATCTACGTATCAGCCTCTCCAACTAAATTACCACTATGTATGCGAGCCATCCGACTTGATATTCCTGCAAGTATAGCTTACCGTGATGGAAACCAGCGGTGGGAGCTGCAACTGCTCGTTCCCCGCAAATCCCGGCATCACAAACTTCCTTGGGGCATACAACGGCCTCTGTCGCGATCACGCTAAAACGCAATATTTTATAACTTTTGAAGTTCTGTAGCTTCGTTGTACAGAATTACTTATTCATTCAAAAACTCCAAGCTGCATTGGCTTCGTCTTTAAACATGGTCTCCTCCCCTTGTTTCCTTGAAGTTTCGTTAAATCTATCAATCTACTTACACACCTATTATGCCAGTAAGTTAGGGATGAAGTGGAAATTCATTTCTGATGGTTGGAAGGCTTTGTTCAAATCGTTTTACTGTTTCTATATTCGAATAACTCTGAAAAGTTTAATGTTTGGGTGCTTGAAGGGAAGTGTAAAATCGATGTTTCGATCTACGAGGGGCATCCAGAAAGTAATATTACAACATTTATGAAAAATCGAAAAATTCATGTATTTGAATGAAACTTACAGGACACCAGGAATGTACTGAACTATTTTTCAACGTAGCCGCCGTCGAGCTCGAGACATTTGCATAGCCTGGGTACTAGCTTTTGTACTGTGTCCACGTTGTGATTCATAATAAAGATCGTGGAAATTTGGGTGCAATGAGTGCAATATTGAGAATGGACTGGCTGGGGTGATGGTTAGAAGCGGAGTTGAAGATTTCACGGCGGGTTGCTGGGTAGCGACAAACTGATTAATCGCTCAGTGAGTATTGGTAATGGTTTCGCTAATGAATACTGGTGGACCCACAGTTTCATAATTTTTCCGGTGGACATACATGAAATAGACACAGACAAAGATTATACCTATGAAACGGGTTCGTATCTATGAGATATTTTTGAAGCTAACAGTATCAGACGCAAATTTTTCTTGGATTCTTTTCGATGCCCGCTCTAGAGCTCGCGCCGGGGGATTTAGTGGATAACTAGTGGCTACTAGTTATTCGTATTTAGTGTATACAATTAAAAGTAGGTACTTTGAAAATCGTAACTCCTCTGTGTCACCGAAATTATTCATATTAAATACATTATACATATTACTATTAAATACATTATACATATCATTCACATTAATTTGAAAAATTAACTCTTCTCTGTCACCCAAATTATTCACAATATAAGCCATTAGCCAATATAAGCCATTAGCTACTATTACTAGCTACTATTAGCTACTATTAGAACTAGGTACACATATATTTAAGTACTAGGTAAGTGTATGTTTAAATGGATATACGTATATGATTATTAAGATAAAAAAGCGTTGCCGTAGGGGGCGTCTAGCCGCCAGTGGTTTGTGTTCATGACGGTACGATTATTGTCGAATGAAATCTGGGAGACACCCCCCCAGACCCCCGGATTATAACAGTTTAGATCAAGGATCAAAGCAAGGAAACATGGAACATGTTTTTCGAATAGGTACATGATAACAGAGGATACGGAGATATGTAGAAAAACGTCTGCCAATGCGAGTAGGCACTATAGCTTCCTCACTTGAATCACATGAAAGTATGGACTAGTTGGGTACGTTCGTTATGATACGGGACCATCTGCGACCCAACCCGCGTGTTCCCTCAAAATTTCATCTCTCTACGACTATTTTTCGAGTAGTTAGAAGCGTTATAGGGAAACGGTCAACATTTCATGTTTGCGCTTGCGCAGAGGGACATAGTAAGATTCCAATGAAGTTCATAATGGAACCATCAATGTATTATACTGATCTACCCTACAAAAATGAGAACTTATTTCAACGACAATTATAAAGGTAGTTATGGGCACTCCCAAGTATTTCACGTTTGCGCATGCGCAGATTGAAAGATTTCATGATTTTGAAACGGGACCATCTGCGATCTAACACGCGTATACCCTCAGAATTTCAGCTCTCTGCGACTATTTATCGCGTAGTTAGGAGCGTTACAAGGAAATGGTCAACATTTCATGTTCGCGCATGCGTAGATCAAAGTTACGATTCCAATGAAATCAATTTGGAACTACCAAAGTATTATTCCTGACAGACCGATGTCTCAAATGGAAAATGGTTGTGGAAATTTTCATTTTGGAGGACATGCACTTTTTTTTACTCAATCACGAATCCAAGGCTTCTCTGCCTTCAGTAGTGAGGAAGCAAAAAAAAAAAACGTCGTGGAATTTCCAAGCCTTGGACCAGGAACCTAATGCAATGTAATGTAATACACGTCTTCAGCTGCTTTCGGCGTTTTTCGGGTAGGTAGAACCCCCTCGGCAGTTTTTGGCGGAGTGGAGTCGGGCCATAATACTCTCCTCGGAGAAGGCACCACGTGTGGTAGGGGAGGAGGTGGGGGTTGGGTGGCATGAGTGGGGTAGAGGGAGAACTGTGCGGGCAGCGGGCAGGGGAGCCATGTTACATGGACGGGACAGGATGGTCTGCAGCCCGGTTTACTCCCGTAAAAACATGTTCCATGTTACAATCGATATTTTTGAGAAGTGATTCGAAAAATACATACGAGCGGAGACAGAACCCGTGAATCTAAAGGCATCTACTCCAAACGACAGTACTTCTTTGTAAAACGTCCCTACAAAGTACCACGTACTCTATGGATTTCCACAAGGCCAGATGTGTCAAATCAGCCTCATATCTCTTTGATTCCATGTCTCCTACTTACGGTGCGGTATAAACAAGCTTATGCGTAGCATTTGTGTTCTGTGACCCCACCTTTCAAATAGGATCGGTCGAGTTACCTGTGCCTGTGACCAGTCTCATCGAGCTTTCAACTCTCCACCCGACCGTGAACAATACTTTGTTCAACATGATGATGGCCTCTGACGAACAGTGAGTTTTGATAACATGATAATAGTAGAAGGTTGAAGTAAGTCAGTCGATGACTTCATCGTCAATCTTTTCCAGGTCCCACCTTCCCGCAACGTCACTCCACGGTGACAAGAAAAAGTTGTTGAAGTCGCCACTTCAATTTCACGGAAGCTTCAAGGACTCCCCCGAGGACGGATCGGAGGGTTAGGAGGACCCGGGAACTCGCACCAAGGACCGCCGCCTTCAAGGACGGGCCCCAGCGTATTGCGGAGTGCCACTTCTTAACAAGGCACTTGACGGATGTGAACAATACGGTGGCGGGTCCTGGAAGACGAAGGGATGAGCGGAGGGGTACGTCCTCCAGTGAGAATAATAACACGATGCCAACCTTTCCTGGGCAACACTGCCGTTTCTTTCTATAATTAGCTTCACCCGTAACAAGATGTCCCCCGAGGGCAACAATTACTACCCGCAGTGTTTTTGGAGTCACCAGAGTCCTGAAGTCCAAACCAACTCGAGGAGGTACATTACTATGTTTAGGTCCCATCCCTTCGCTTTTAATTATACTAATTATTATCTGGTCTGGACTAAGATGAACTCGGGTGAGTAAGTCTCATCGATTTCCAGACGTCCCAGTAACTACTACAATATTCGTTCGCTCTGCATTCTTTATTAAAACAAAGGGTGAACTACGAGTACAAATGACAGAATTTTGGGGCAGTTTTGGTGCATGTAGACATTTTAAATAAGGTGGCCTCCATAACTCGTTTAAGCGAATGTACAAAAAGAAATAAGCGATACCATTAATTTATGGGTCAAAATCCTTACTAAGTAAGTACATAACATTATATTTCTGAGTCTCTCGCGAACCTACACGATGGTCACAACGGACGGAGTTCTTGAGAAAAGAACTTGAGGAAAGAACCTTACAAAAACGTTCATGGGTTATGTGCAAACAATGCTATAGCACATAGTAGGTAGGTACCAAAATCCTCCGTCAACAAGATGAAAACATCCAGTGTACCACTGCCGTTGTTCTCAGAGTTGTACAACTTCATTTCAAGATTTTACGAGTAGGTATATAAATCGTATGTATCTACGTGACGTAAATTTAGAAACTCTTACCACATAGTTGAATGCAATTAAAAGCAAATCACTGTTTTCTGTGGTCAATACCTACCCTCGCGCTCCCCCCGAGAAAGCCATAAATTTGGTGCTGGAGCCATTGGGCAGTTACAGTTTCATGAATATGCGGCGGATTCAAGAATACTTTATTTTGTTGTTACTCAGCATAACGTTTGTTCAAGATACGAAAGTACCTATCAACAAAATAAAAAGAGCCATCATTCTTCAAGTTAAATAACATGCCGGAACAACCAACCCGATTCATACAACCATCATGATTAAAATTAGGTATTCCCTAACCACGATATCTGGGCTGGATGTATAAGGTTTCATTCACTTTCACGTTGGCCAAGCTTGTCGGTGCAAACGAATGGCTGCACGTAGAATATTCAAAGAGGTCTCCAAAAATTCCCAAGTTCGAGATCCATTTAAAAATGTAAAAACAACTCTATTGAAAGTTTTAGAGCTGCGGAGTTCTGAAAATTTCAACTACTATTTTTCACACGTCGGAGATGACAGTAATGCCGAGCTTCGCGGACCAACGAGACCCATAGGGGACAGACAAACCAATTTTCATTAATTTTCGTTCTTGGTAACTAAGTAATGTACGAAGTATGGCGGAAAGGGAACCATCAAATGTTGGGTGGGGGGGGGGGGGGGGGGGGTTCTGAAAATAATAAAGAATAATAAAAAAGGGTCCTTACCCTCAAGTAGACTCACTTTGTCACAGCTGATTATGCCACTGATGAAGAAGAACTCGCAAGAAAAACAGATTGGATTTTGAAAAAAATCTCGTAAAAATCGGAAAACCACTTCCCCACGCGAAATACCTAAACCCGGTGCCAGCTCTTGCAAGAGCGGTAATGAACGGAAGTCTGGTAACAAGGTGCCGAAGCCAAAAACGTCCCTCATCTCCACCATATAAAAAATATGAATGGGATCAAAAACTGAGTAAAACTACTAATAAAAATGTAGTTCATATATACTCACACTTCACATATAGTCATATGTGATAAGAGATATGAGTGTTTGTAGTGTAGGAAGTGCGTGAAAATTTGAGGTAAATTTGAAGTGTGAGAGGTCAGTGTGTGTTTTGTACGGAGAACGAGAGAAATAGCAAACTGCATACCTAATTCCAATAAGCGCAAAAGACGCCCTAAAAACCTGGTACGGTGACCACAAGGCCTTGGAATTTGCGTGGACAATTCGGGCGGCGGTGCCTTGTTAGTTCAGAAGCAGCGGCAGATGATGAAGAGGCGGCGAGGTTTCTTGCTAACCCAGCTCCTCCATAACTAGCTAACTCGATCCACCTTCATCAATGAGGGGAAAGGCAAAACACTCCAGGCCACCCTGATCCCTCGGTTTGCTTCCTAGACGGTAAGCTTGTCGGAATGATTATGCATCAACGGGGTATACGTTCAATCCCGATCCATATGAAGTAGCAGCCTTGTTAGCCTCCTCGTTTCACACTGTCCCACATCACACTATCTCTTCACGACTGCAATACTTAATTATTTATAATGGGAAGCTTGTAATACATTTTATGAGATACTATAGGTAAATATTTGTTTTTAGATTGCATTTGTTTTTAGATCAACCAAAAGTTTGGTTCATCATTTTTTCTGCAGACACATAATGGTAACAGATGGGTACAAATGGCTCCTTGAATTAGTGCATGAATAACAACTGGTGATTAATTGAGCCCCAACATTGCTGAACACTCCCAAAATGATATCCACGAATCTTATCCGGAACAGCAAATATTTTGAATTCTCCCAAAATACATACTCAGCTTAACGGACGCAAAAATTCAACTGGTTTAATGCTGCAGTTGGTCCCATAGTTCAATTCGTTCCCCCTTTCGGATTTGTTGCTGGTTTGAACGGTGCTTCAGTTGGCTCTAGGTATGGTTGCAGATGCTAACTAGATAAATGAGAACTGACTTGATTTCTAAACGGATATCCGTACGAATGATTGTCATTAGCGTGTTGTCTTTCGATTTGATGCACTCTAAGTTATCATACGTAACGCGCTATTGGAAGGTGGCAGAAGTACTCATGATCCTGCAACCTGGCAAGGAATCATCTGATACAGTCATATCAATCTATATCATTGCTACTAGTTATTTCTAAGCTTTTCGAGAGATTGCTCATAAAGAGACTGAAAACTGTCATTCAAGAAAAGGAACTCATACCCCATCGTCAGTTCGGGGTTCGAGAAAACATTCTACTCTAGATCAAGGACATGACATCACAGAATTAATTGAAAACAACCTTGAGAAAAAACAGGCTTATGCTAGTGTTTTCCTTGACGTCTCGGAGGCTTTTGATAAGGTTTGGCATGAAGGACTATTATATAAACTTAAAACAGATTAACCATACCAATTCTATCTATTGTTAAATCATACCTCAAAGAAAGACATTTCAGAGTGAAACATGAAAAAGGAAAATTAAGGCAGGCATTCCTCAAGGAAGTGTGTTTGGTCCGCTGCTATGAGGACACAACCATTGCTACTTTTTCGGACGATGCTGCCATACTATCGGTAGGGGAATCCGTCGAAGAAGTTAATCCAAGTTAATCCTTCAAAATGTTAACGATATCAATGAATGGACCAAAAAATGGCGTCTCAAACTGAAGTATCTAAACTCTATTCACATCAACTTCACATACAAACAAGTAAATAGTTTGTAATGTTCAACGAACAAGCGATTTAGCTAACACTGCCAAATACTTGGGAATGACTCTTGATACAAAATGAAATGGAAAGAGCTTGGTGAAAAGAAAAAAGAAGAATTGCAAATAACGTTTAGAAAATTGTACTGGTTACTCGGTAAGCATTCTGAGCTTCCCATACACTACCAACTGCTGATACACAAGCAAGTATTGAAACTTGTATGGACATACAGTATTCAGCTCTGTGGCTATACGAATAAGTCGAACATCAAGATTATACAAACTTTCCAAAAGCAAGTATTAGAGCATTGTAAATGTCCCCTGGTATGTGCGCAATGATGTATGTATGACCACTGTGACCTTAAAATGGAAATCTTCAGTAAAGTGATCAAGGAACATGCAATCAAACACGAACATCGGCTTCAAACCCCGAAGTTCTTCGTTTCCTAGACAATAGCAGTGTCGCCTGGCGACTTGACAGGACAAAACCCTTGGATTTAGTGACATCATGTAACAAGTGTAGTTACTGTGGGAACTCTTCTACAGCACGGCCATTGGGCTGTTAACTCTACTTACTGCTAAAAAAATATTGTATGAAAGTAAGTTAACTTGATGGGCTTAAATAATCAGTTGCTATGCTACTGATATTCAAATAGTATCGATGGGGAAAAAATGGATAACGGATCATTAGATTAGCACCTCAGTGATAATGTTGAATTGAATAAATACTGAGCTAAAACTCAAAAGTCACAATGTTCCTTTATTTTTGTTCGTTTCTCCTGCTCATTGAAACGTCGTATTTTGTATCAGCCTGGGGCTTTTGAGAGTGATTACACAAATACACGCGAAATTTGAGTAATTTATAATTCGCCCGTTGTGGTTTGTTAACTGTTAACTCCACTGCTAACAATTTAACCACTCGCTGCCCCCTGAAAATCACGCTTTCCTCTCCATTATCACCGCTGCCCGCCGTCACGGCCCCTCGAGGTTGTTCAACATTCGTCAAGTCTGTTCGACTACGCGTAGCCGTACAAGTGTTGGTGCTCTTTCTCTCGCGTCGTGACAATGTTTACACTTCCACGCCTCTGTGACTAGCAGTGGCAACAATACTTTTACTTCGGCTGGGGAAGTCCTCCAAAGCCCCAACTAAAGCCTGTCCACCACTTGAACTCGTGCTCCGCCCTTTTTTCTGCTCGGAGCATTGTGAAAAATAGTTCAATTGGACGCATTCATGCACAGCACACGATCAAGCGACAACATTTCTAAAATCGAGTGAGCAGTACCACTTGATCAGGTCTTCCGCAACTACTGGATTAACTACAGGATTAATTATAGTAAACTGAAATAGATTTCCCATATAACAAGTAGGTAGGTTCCTACGAATCATGATTAGATATAATCATCATACTGTCAAGAGTGGAAGAGATGAACAAATTAACAATGCATAACTTTGCAAAGTACATACCTTTAAAATGAGCTAATTTTCGATTTGAATAACGAAAATGAAAAATGTACAACAACACTGATTTAACAATAATACAATGAATATGAATGCATTTCTTCATAATGCACTCGTAGTTTCATATTTCAACTCCTCTTACCTTAATTAGGACGCACGAAGCGGTGAAATAGGGTTCAGTAGTTATCAAAATTAAACATTAAACATTGGGTATCATTAATCGTTCGGCGGTAACTATTAAAACCTCATCAAAATTGATGTGGTCTGTGAAAGGCGCAGCACAAGAAAAGGTAAAAAAGTTGAGTTAAGTACTCAGTTGTTACGTTAATGACATTAAAGAAATAATACCGATGTAAAAAAAAAATCGCTAGTAATGTAATGAAGCATTTTTACGTCGTCCTCGCATTCGAGATGAACTCTCCACAACAAACCATCACTATTGATTCTTTATCGCGGAGGGTGGAAGCTATAAAGACACCCATACACCATCAGTGACTAGGTAGCATTCAATGAAAGAAAAATATATCTTTTATTTTGGACGACCCGCCCGTGAAAATGACGAGATATCGAGAAAATAACTTGAAATCTTATTGTACGACGCCGAAAAACCGGTACTATAGACGCCACAAACTCCCCAACCCTCATCGTCTTCGAAGGATGAAACGTTTGTCTTTTTCTATTGCACGTCGGGATGGCCACGGAAAATTTACTACCATTTCACACGTGATATCTCGTGAGCTCCCAATAATTGTTTTCTCTCTCCCTATCAATCCACGTAATTTCTACTCGGCAACACAATGTAAGATAGGTTTTCCTTCCTATCTCGTTGAGTTTTTCTTCTTCGGAAGACAGTTTTCTCCCATCCTAACTTTTGCCGATCGGTGCCATAGGCGAATCGAGCAATTTGTTGGTATCAGTATGGTACTTCATCTTCCAATACCAACAAAGGCTCGTCACCAACAAACGTGTCAAAGATTCACAAAAAGTCACTTTTTTTGACAAATGGTCAATTCAAAGATGGTTTCCATTTGAAAGAAGAGACGTGAAAAATGGTGCAAATTGTCGTGAGTCCCTCCCGGGAACACTCCACAGCAACTTTTAAGCTCTCACCAATATCCTTATGTCAAACTTACTTTCCGCTAATAAACATCTGAGTGGGGAGACAGGCAACAGAATCCAGGGGACACAACCTGGAGCCCCACTACCAACTCCCAACAGGGAGTTGGAGGGAGAGGCCTCCAAGTCCTATATAACCCTGGATCCTGGAGCTTTAGCTTCATTCGACACTTCCTCTAACCAGCTCTCTCTTCTCTCTCTTACCTTATCCCTCTCAGATGATCGGTTGACTACAGCCGCCTGAGAATTTACCTCCTCTCCTCCTTGTCTAGATGATCGGTTGACTACAGCCGCCTAGACAAGGACCTCTCCTTACCTAGATGATCGGTTGACTACAGCCGCCAAGGTAAATTCACTCACCCACCTCCATCTCCTTCCAAAGTCGTAGATGTTCGGTTGACTACAGCTGCCTGCGACTTTTCCTCCTTTCACGCCACCGTGATGAAAATTCTAAATTCATCACAGTGGTGAACCGGACGTTCATCCAACCTTCTACCTTCTACCCTCTTACCACCTCATGTGTCGCCCCAGTCTAGTTCGGTGTCCCAAATTTTAAATTCAAATTTAAACAGTCAGTATATAAATTCGCAATTCTTGGCCCAACCTCACCACTCAACTCCAGCTCTCAACGCACCTCCGCTCCCGCCGATTGCGAGTTTCAAATTCAAAACTACCTCAATTTTGAATTTTAGTTACAGCCATGGACCCGAACTCACCGACGCCGCCTCTCCTCCGGCCATCCCTGCTGCAGCCGCCGACCGCTGCGACAACTGACGCAGCCGAAAACCCCTTCACCAGCCTCTCGCCACCCGGCTCCTCCGCATCCGCCGCCGCCGCCGCCGCCGCCGCTGCAGCCGCCGCACACGCCCCCGCCGACGTCACGACGGCCTCGGCGTCATTCCCGCTGTCACTACCCCCCTTCAACACGCACGACCCCGCGCTGTGGTTCTTTCAAGTCGACGCTGCGTTTTCGGCCGCCAACATCCGCAGCCAGCGGACCCGTTACTCCCGCATTATTTCGCTGCTCCCGTACGAGATCCTCCTACAGACGTCGGACATCTCTCCCGACGCCACGGCCGCATACGATGACCTCCGCACCCGCCTCGTCTCGCTGTACCAGCCGTCAAAGATCGCACGGATCGCAGCGCTCTCCCAACCACAGCACCTCGGCGATCTGAAGCCCTCCCACCTCTACCGCCGTCTGCGTCATCAGCTGCACGACGTGATGACGGCCGACATCGCACGGACGTTCTGGCTGCGAGCCCTACCACACCCCATGCAAATGGCGCTCGCCAGCCACCTCGACGGCCCAGACGAACCGCTCCTGCGGCTCGCCGACACGGTCCACCATCTCACCGCAGCCCCGGCGTCACGGAAGTCGGCGCACCCCGCACCCCCACCCCGCGGCGAGACCGGACGCCGTCACGAGAGCGCCGCCGGCCCCCCTCCCTCCACCGGCGCCGCTCCCTCTCCACCGAGCGCCGGCCAGCCCCCTCCATCGACCGCCAACGCCAGCGCTCGCCCGAACGCCGCACCACTTCCACCCCTCAGCAACGCAGGGGACAGTCTCCAGCCACAGCGACCCCCTCCACCTCCGTGCGCCCCTCCAGGGCCGCCTACCTCCCAGCTGACCCCCCCCCCACCGATGTTTCTATCACGTTAACTTCGGTGGGGAGGCCCGAAAATGCCAGCCCCCCTGCTCCTTCACCTCCAAGCAGGGAAACGCGGCCGCCCGCCGGTAAACCCGGCGGGCCCCCCTCCTCGCCAACACGGGGGGGACCGTGACAAACCCCTCCCCGCCCGCATTCACACCACCACCACAAAGCCTCGTTACCCCTCCTACGCCGCCGCCACGGCTGCCAACCTCCCGGCCGCGCCTGCCTGCGCCGCCAAAACCCTCACCCCACCATCAACCGTTCCCCCACCTCGGAACGGCCCCTCCACACCAGCCTCCAGGGCAGCCACCCTTCCGGCCGCCACTCACGCCGCCGCTCCCAGTCCCCAACCCCGGAACGGCCCCTCCACGCCCGCCTCCAGGGCAGCCACCCTTCCGGCCGCCACTCACGCCGCCGCTACCGTTCCCCCACCACGGAACGGCCCCTCCTCACCAGCCTCCAGGGCAAAACCCCCTCCGGCCGCCACTCGCGCCGCCGCTACCGTTCCCCCACCCCGGAACAACCCCTCCACGCCCGCCTCCAGGGCAAACCCCCCTCCGGCCGCCACTCACGCCGCCGCTACCGTTCCCCCTCCCCGGAACGGGACCGCCCCACCTGCTACCAAGAGGACCAGCCCCCCAGCCGACGCCACCGTTCCCCCTCTCTGGAACGGCAAGAAACCGCCCCGCGTCTCCTTCGCAGGGGACCAACCACCACCAACACATCCGCCCACCGCCGCCGCCATTTTACCGCACTCCACCCCGGCTCACCAGCGCCTTTTCTTAAAATGCTCCAAGACGAATGTCCCTTTCCTCGTCGACACAGGGGCGGCGCTCTCCATTTTCCCGAACAATATTCTCCGGCGACAGGCGCGTTGTTACCGGCAACTCCTCTACGCCGCCAACGGTACCACCATCCCCTCGTACGGGACGTACCGCTCATCCATCCACATGAGCGGGCTCGCGTACGAGTGGGAATTTACCGTGGCGGACGTAGAGAAGGCAATCCTGGGGGCCGACTTCCTCGCTTATTTCGGCCTCCAGGTTGACGTCCGTAACGCGCGCCTGCTCGACCCCTCCACCCAGAAGCCAATCCCCGGATTCATCCACGCGGTCGATCGCCCCCCAACCCAATTTGAAACACTCCTCCTCCAATATAAACCCCAGCGCCGCCCCTCCGCACATATCGCCCAAACACAACACTACATTGAGACCTCCGGACCCCCAATCTCAGCAAAAGCCCGCCGCCTCCACCCCCTCCAACTGTCCCAAGCCCGGCGGCATTTTGATAAACTGATAGCAGATGGTATTGTCCGCCCCTCCAAATCCCCGTGGGCTTCACCGTTACATATCGTACAGAAGCCCAACGGGGATATCCGCCCCTGCGGCGATTACCGCCGCCTGAACGCCAAGACCACTCCGGACCTCTACAACGTCCCCCACCTCCGAGACTTCTCCTCACACCTCCACAACACGACCATATTCTCAACCCTAGACATCTCCAGAGCCTTCCACCACATTCATATATACCCACCCGACGTACCCAAAACCGCCATCATAACACCTTTTGGCCTTTTTGAGTACATAAAAATGGGCTTCGGCCTCCGGAACGCTGCCCAGACGTGGCAGCGTTATATGGATAATATTCTGCGGGGACTACCATTCGTGTTCTGTTTCCTGGATGACGTATTGATCGCCTCCCGGGACCCACACGAACATCTGACACACCTTAAGCAAGTCCTCGAAATCTTCGCCGCCGAGGGCCTCACCATCAACTCTCAAAAATGCGTCCTCGCCCAGCCCTCCGTCCGCTGCCTCGGCCATCAAGTCTCGTCCGACGGGATCAAGCCTCTCCCGGACAAAGTACACGCTCTCACTGACTTCCCCCAACCCCGCACCGTCTCAGAACTTCGCCGTTTCCTGGGTATGTTGAACTTTTATCGTAGACACATCAAACACGCAGCACAACACCAACAACCACTCATACACGCTATCCCACAACCGGCCAAAAAGAACGATAACCGCCCCATTTCCTGGACCCCCGCCCTCACAACCGCCTTTCAAAATTGCAAAAAGGACCTAGTAGACGCCGCTCTATTGGCCCATCCCGATCCCCATGCTCCCCTCTCCATCACGACCGATGCGTCTGACTGGGCCATCGGGGCAGTACTCCACCAACACACCGGCGCCACCCCCCAACCCCTCGGTTTCTTCTCAAAAACTCTGACCCCAACTCAAAAAAATTACTCCACCTTTGACAGAGAACTCCTCGCCATCCACGAAGCCATCAAGCACTTCCGTGACTTCGTGGAGGGCAGGCAGTTCTCTGTCATCACTGATCATAAGCCCCTCACACATGCCCTCCTCCAAAACCGTAAATCCGCCTCCCCCCGTCGCCTCCGGCAACTCGAATTTATCGGACAGTTTACGTCCGATATTCGTTATTTGCCGGGGGCCGACAACTGCGTAGCAGACGCCCTCTCCCGCCCCACCCCCGCGCCGGTGGCGGAGTTACTGCCTTTCCCTTCCCCACAAACCCTCAAAACTCACCAAACTCCAACTTCCGACCCCGCACTCTCCAACCTCATCTCCGCCGCCAAATTGGAACAACTGCCTCCCCTCGATCTCTGGTGCGACGTAACGGCCGATTCACCGCGCCCTTACGTCCCGCCGGAGCTGAGGCGGCAGTTGTTCCTCCACTACCACTCCCTCCATCATCCCGGCATCCGGGCGAGCCGGGATCTGATCAAGACGCGGTACTTCTGGCCCCACATGAACACAGATATCCGTACCTGGGTTCTGGGGTGCCAGAAGTGCCAACAATTTAAGGTCTCGGCTCACCCCCATGTACCTCCTCAACCCATTCCCGACTCCCTCCCGTGGGAACATGTCCACCTGGATCTGGTCGGCCCTCTTCCCCCCTCCGAGGGGAAGAGGTACTGCCTCACCATGATCGACCGTGCGACCAATTGGGTTGAGTGTATCCCACTCGCCCACATTACCGCGGACGCCGTCGCCGCGGCCTTCCTCAATCAATGGATCAGCCGCTACGGCTGTCCGCGGACACTCACGGTCGATCAAGGGAGGCAGTTTGAATCAGCCCACTTTGCCGACCTGCTCCGTTCCCTCGGGATTCAAAAAATCCGCACCACTCCTTATCACCCCCAATCCAACGGGAAAATAGAGCGGTGGCACTCGGTCCTCAAGCAAGCCATCTCCACATCAGCCACATCTCCCTCATGGACCAAAACCCTCCCCTACGTATTACTCAGCCTCCGCACTTCCGCCCGTCCTTCAGACAACACAAGTCCCGCACAACACGCTTTCCGAGACCCTATTCGTTTACCGGCCGACATTTTCCCTCCACACAACACCCCGTCCATTAACAGGGAACCGCTACACACCTCAACACCGACAAACGACACCACTTACCCCAAACGCTTTTACACTTCCACTCACATGTACTTGAAAGAGCCCGGCATGCATAAAACCTTTCAGCCCCTTTATGCCGGGCCCTTTCAAGTCATCCGCACAACACCGACCACCGCGACCCTGCTAATGGACGGGAAACCCCACACCGTACCTTTCGCCCGCTGCAAACCCGCCCCTGTTCTCCCTCAACCAACATCAGCCATCAGTCTCCCGCCGTCCGTTTGCCATGCACCATCACTCCCAACCTCAACAGTCACCCCCGTCGCCGTTTCCGGATTTCGATTCGGATCCGGAAATGGCGGCCATACTCCGGGACGTTTTCGTCCCGGACCCGCTCTCCCCCCCTACCCCCTTCGCCCGGGCCGACATCACCGCTTTTATTTGTTCCGCCACGGATCTCCGGGTTACCTCCCCGGCCCCGGCGGTGGAAGTACCCCCAGTGGCGCATACTGCGCGAATTTCGCGCAGCACAAGCCACCGGGGTACACCCTCCTTACACCCCCGTCGACCCTTTGATGTCCTCAATTCTGCACGAGTTCCGCCTCGCGGAACTCATGCCCCCCCCACCCCCCGTTCTAATCAAAACCCCCCCTATCACTTCCACACCCCCGCCTCCCGATCTTCAGCCCCAAATTTCCGCCCCCCAATTTTCAATTTTCGACCCCCCAAATTCGAATTCTCCCCCTCAAACACCCCAACCCACCAAACCCACAACACCCCCTCCCCCCCCACCACCGCCGGGGATGTCCATAATAGATTCCGCCGGGACAAAACGGCCCGGGCGGCGAAACGGACGGAGGGAGCGTCCCCGCATTCCCCGCGTCCCGGCGGCCAAGTCCTCCGCCCCGCTCTGAGCAATCACGGCGGGGCCTTGAGATTTCGGGACAGTGCATGTGTTTTATTAACCCACACGCACTGTACCGAACCTCACAGCCCCGCCGTGGCCGCCTCACCGCAGCAGCCACCACCCAAACCCACCCACACACTTCACTCACACACTTCACTCCACCCACACACTCACTACAATTCACCACACACTGTCCACACCCAGGGAACGGCGGACTTCAACACCCCGTTCCAATCTGTCAACTCCACCCAAATTTGTACATACCAACCTGGTACGTACCAACTTTGTAAATACCAACCTTGTAAATACCAACATTGTATATACCAACCCTGTACATATTAGTCTATTATCTAATCATCATCATTGTAATCATGTCAACTCACCTACACCGCTACTATATTCATTGTCAATATCATTCACCTACACCACTCCTGTACTTATCTTACTTATCACTTATCCTACTTACTATGTTACTCCTATGTTACTCCTACTTACCACTTACTAACTATGTGCTCCTACTTACCACTTACTAACTATGCTTACTTACTATGTTACTCCTATGTTACTCCTACTTACCACTTACTAACTATGCTCCCTATATGTTACTCCTAGGATTAAGTCAAGACCTATCACGTTTCTGCCTTCAGCACACCGATTGTTTGCATCAGCCCTCAGCTTCTGTCACCTTGCGCCTTCAGCTCCACCTTTGTTTGCCGTGCCCTCAGCCTCTGTCTCCTTGCGCCTTCAGCTCCCCTTTTGTTTGCCGCAGCCCTCAGCCCCTGTCACCTTGCGCCTTCAGCTTCTCAAACATTGGTTCGAACTGGGGGGACCTCTGTCGTGAGTCCCTCCCGGGAACACTCCACAGCAACTTTTAAGCTCTCACCAATATCCTTATGTCAAACTTACTTTCCGCTAATAAACATCTGAGTGGGGAGACAGGCAACAGAATCCAGGGGACACAACCTGGAGCCCCACTACCAACTCCCAACAGGGAGTTGGAGGGAGAGGCCTCCAAGTCCTATATAACCCTGGATCCTGGAGCTTTAGCTTCATTCGACACTTCCTCTAACCAGCTCTCTCTTCTCTCTCTTACCTTATCCCTCTCAGATGATCGGTTGACTACAGCCGCCTGAGAATTTACCTCCTCTCCTCCTTGTCTAGATGATCGGTTGACTACAGCCGCCTAGACAAGGACCTCTCCTTACCTAGATGATCGGTTGACTACAGCCGCCTAGGTAAATTCACTCACCCACCTCCATCTCCTTCCAAAGTCGTAGATGTTCGGTTGACTACAGCCGCCTGCGACTTTTCCTCCTTTCACGCCACCGTGATGAAAATTCTAAATTCATCACACAAATTATTGCACAATGGTTTATTATTTACATGTATAATAGATGCCCCTTCTGCGTACATCACTGTTTCCTGTGGTCAATAACCCCCCCAGGAAAGCCCTAAACCGATAACTGTAGCCAGCCGGGCAATTACAGTTTCATAAATGTGTAAATAGAAGTTTGAAATCGCATTACACAAACCTAGATTAATATTATTAGTATAGCACTAGTTCAAGTGGTAACTTTTTGTAATATTGCTTGGGAGACAATTTATTTATTTTTTGTATATTTTCTCATTTAATTGATGTGTTACGTTTAGAACGGAACTCTTCTCCCTAACTCGGGCATTAGCTCTCACAGGGGATTATTTTCCTTAGCTATAAATTATTCTTCATGTTTTCTATTATGTTATCTAGAAATAAAAAATATCAAAAAAAATATGCGGTGGATTCAAGAATTATATCATTCAATATGCGTTGTTCTTCATGAAGCTTAAGGTTTGTTCACGTTACAAAAGTACCTATCAATAAAATCCAAAATAACCATCAACCTTCAGATTAAATAATAATATCACGAAACAACCAACTCGATTTGATGCAGCTATGAGTGATTATAATCAGGTTTTCCCTGCAATGATATCTAGGCTGGATTCACGATCATGTTGACGAAGCTTTTCGGTGCGAACGAACAGCTGGACGTATATACAATGCTCCTGGTTGTCTCAGAAAATCATTAAGTTGAATATCAATCTAGAAACTTTGATAAAACCATGCCCTTATTCTATTGATAGTTTCCGAGTTACGGTGTTCTGAAATGTTCAACCCCCTATTTTTCACCCCTCGCAGATGACTGACAGTAACGCCGGGCTTCGCGGACCAATTGGACTCCAAATGGGACCCATAAACCAAATTTCATTAATTCATACATCTTTATATCTTGTCAGCAACACTTGAGTTCATTCTGAACCATGCATGATAATTCCAGCTATGAAGCAGTGGTGAAGGATTATACTGTTACCATAACCGATACGTTCCCTGTGTTACAATGCAACTAACTAACATTATCGGGTGCAACGCATGGGTAATTCAGCTAATGAAATATTCATACGGTAGTCAAGAGCTGATCTATTCGTGAACAGTGGTGGATTTTGAGGACAGTCAAACCCCATTCGCTTCCTTCCAACAGTGGCTGCTATACGAGTTTCGATCCGACCCCGCACGTCAAGAGCATAACGCGCGGCCAGGGAGTCGAGGTCATAATCGGCCAGCAATCAGTGTAATGTTCGCGGTAGATATTCGCTAGTGAGCCCTGAGGGACTCGCGCCACGGCTCTCCGAATAAGCTCCCATCACTTTTATAGAACCCACCAACAGCTTTTGCTCGGTGTTTATTGCAGCCGTTTGCCGTCGGCAGTCTGTTGCGGTGGGGGGTTGGAGCGTAAGATCGTGGAAACTGCTGTGGCAGGGTCATAGCTTTCTCACTCGCTTCACCCCACAGAGCGGGATCGCTTCTCCTTTTGTGAATTGCGAAATGGGTGAGTCGGGAATAGGAGAACTGAAGCACCTACCAGCCCCAGAGTTCAAACACTTCCTACATCGTCGAAGGGGCGTGTTAAAAATTAGGCCAGTGAGAGTACTAAGGCTAGAATTCGATTGAATAGCTTAATTAGAATTAGAAATGTTGAACATAGCCTACGTGTAGGAAATACCCACCAAAAACCACGCTGTTGTAAACATTTTCCCGCCAACAAAACCTCCTCAGCCGCAAAAAGGATTGATATCCATTTTGCCCGCCGAAGTAGCATGCTCATTGCTTCGCACCTCGCTCTTGGTTGTGCATATAGAAATATGACACATCCCCCTCGGTCGGACATTAGTAATAAAAACCTGTCTCCCAAACTTTTAAATTTCTTTCAACGCTGTTTGGCGGGGGCTTTTCGCTTGGGGGCAAACAGCTGCCCGAATAGAGATATAAAAGATAAGAATACTACCTCAATACTACCTGACACTTGGTCGGGTCGTGTTTGCCTTGGTCGTGGTAATACCTTGTCACTTGGTTGTGATAAAAACCCGTCACCACGAGACCAAACGTTACGAAGACAAAGAATCAGAGACTATAACTTTCGATTCTGTCCTCGGAACTTAACGGACATAAGGCGAAAGCCCAGGGAAAAAAAGCTATCCTCCCAAATGATTCCGTGTTTTATTGCTTCAGTTAACTTCATCTGGGACAAATAACGCTTAAAGCATCACATAAGGATCAAAACTTGTGAAGACGCTGAGAGGATTATGGAGCGGGAAAGGCGAGAGGCTTTTGGCGTTCGTATATAGAACTGGATAAAAGAAGAGAGTGGTGTGGAAGGGGAGAGGAGAGCTCCCAACTGACTCAGAGACCCGTAAGTCTTACTGAAAAAAAGTTACTTGGTCTCCTGGTTTTGGTATCGCAAAGAGGGCGGGATTCGGTGTGATTAGGTCAAATGGACCTCAAAGGGGATCTGTTCACATATTTATTCTTTTTTTTCTTCTTTTTGAATACTTCAGCGGTCAAAGAAAAAATATAAGCGTGGGTACAGCTCCCAGTTTAATTTCGATCTGAAGATGTCTTTAACGTTTCGACGAATTTCGGGCACGTAGGATCATTGAGCAGGCTTGATTGCGTGTGCCGAAACATCAAGAAAGAAATTTGGCATTTTCCGACGGACCTGGAAATCAAATGTGTATTCTAGCATGTATTTAGAAAGAAGTCTACAGACAAACAACATAATATTATGATTAGATATTGATAAATATAGTATTTGAATAACAAACTATATAAACGAACGAGTAAACATTTGTGATGTTAATGAAAATTTGAACAATGAATTACGAAGTACCTATTTAATAATGATAATAAACGATCTACCTATCTGGAAAGATCAGACATATTAGGTAAACGACCGAAAGATAGGTAGGCATTTTCATTTTATTTCATTTTTTAGCGAATTTTCGAAGAAAAATAAGCTATTGTTCTCGGTCCAAAATTTTTAAAACTCGAATTTCCGAAAGATTTTTATACCAAAATCCGTTTCAGACCATCCTGAATTCCCTGCCGAAAGACACCAAAAATTATATATATATATATATATATATATATATATATATATATATATATATATATATATATATATATATATATATATATATATATATATATATATATATATATATATATATATATATATATATATATATATATATATATATATATATATATAGGTATACCCAGGGCACTATAACGCCTCACTCCCATAAGAAAACGTTGAGTCGATAGTGAGAACTTTTGAGGCGAAAATGGGACAGCCAGAGCACATCATGGACTCACCGTTTCTTCTCCATCCATTATCAACTCCCCATAATCGACTCTTTTCTGAGGCGTTTGTGGGTGCCGTTTTATACTTGTTCAAAAATCGTTGTTCTTCGTCTTGGAGTGGGAGAAAAAATCGGGGGAAAAGCCAATTGGCTTTGAAAATTCATGTTAAATTACGCTTTGTGTTTTCATTAAATTCCGGGTTGGGTGGAGGGGGAAATATCAACAAAAAATCGCTGTTCCTTGTCTTGGAGCGTTAAAAAAAAATCGAAAAAAAACCAATTGACTTCGAAAATTCACATTACATTATGCATTGTGTTTTCATTCAATTCCGAGTCGGGTGGAGGGGGAAATAGAAATAAAAATCGTTGTTCATCGTCTTGGAGTGGGAGAAAAAATCGGGGGAAAAGCCAATTGGCTTTGAAAATTCATGTTAAATTACGCTTTGTGTTTTCATTAAATTCCGGGTTGGGTGGAGGGGGAAATATCAACAAAAAATCGCTGTTCCTTGTCTTGGAGCGTTAAAAAAAAATCGAAAAAAAACCAATTGACTTCGAAAATTCACATTACATTATGCATTGTGTTTTCATTCAATTCCGTGTCGGGTGGAGGGGGAAATAGAAATAAAAATCGTTGTTCTTCGTCTTGGAGTGAGAGAAAAAATCGGGGAAAAAGCCAATTGGCTTTGAAAATTCATGTTAAATTACGCTTTGTGTTTTCATTAAATTCCGGGTTGGGTGGAGGGGGAAATATCAACAAAAAATCGCTTTTCTTTGTCTTGGAGCGTTAAAAAAAAGTCGAAAAAAAACCAATTGACTTCGAAAATTCACATTACATTATGCATTGTGTTTTCATTCAATTCCGAGTCGGGTGGAGGGGGAAATAGAAATAAAAATCGTTGTTCTTCGTCTTGGAGTGAGAGAAAAAATCGGGGAAAAAGCCAATTGGCTTTGAAAATTCATGTTAAATTTACGTTTTGTCTTTTCATTAAATTTCGAGTCGGGTGGAGGGGGAAATAGAAATAAAAATCGTTGTTCTTCGTCTTGGAGTGGGAGAAAAAATCGGGGAAAAAGCCAATTGACTTCGAAAATTCATGTTATATTACGACTTGACTTTCATTCAATTCCGAGTCGGGTGGAGGGGGAAATAGAAATAAAAATCGTTGTTCTTCGTCTTGGAGTGGGAGAAAAAATCGGGGAAAAAGCCAATTGACTTCCAAAATTCATTTTATATTACGCATTGTCTTTTCATTAAATTCCGAGTCGGGTGGAGGGGGTAATAGAAATAAAAATCGTTGTTCTTCGTCTTAGAGCGGGAGAAAAAATCGCGAAAAAAGCTAATTGGCTTTGAAAATTCATGTTAAATTACGCTTTGTGTTTTCATTATATTCCGGGTCGGGTGGAGGGGGAAATACCAACGAAAAATCGCTGTTGATTGTCTTGGAGCGTTAAAAAAAAATCGAAATAAAATTGACTTTGAAAATTCACATTATATTATGCATTGTGTTTTCATTAAATTCCGAGTCGGGTGGAGGGGGAAATAGAAATAAAAATCGTTGTTCTTCGTCTTGGAGTGGGAGAAAAAATCGGGAAAAAAGCTAATTGATTTCGAAAATTCATGTTATATTACGACTTGACTTTCCATTCAATTCCGAGTCGGGTGGAGGGGGTAATAGAAATAAAAATCGTTGTTCTTCGTCCTGGTGTGGGAGAAAAAATCTGGAAAAAAACCAATGGACTTTAAAAATTCTTGTTATATTACGCTTCGTGTTTTCATTAAATTTCGAGTCGGATGGAGGGGGTAATAGCAATAAGGAAATCGTTATTGTTCTTCTTAGAGCAGGAGAAAAAATTTGGAAGAAAAACCAATGGACTTGAAAAATTGATATTATATTACGCTTTGTGTTTTCATTAAATTTCGAGTCGGATGGAGGGGGCAATGGCAATAAGGAAATCGTTATTGTTCTTCTTAGAGCAGGAGAAAAAATCTGGAAAAAAAACCAATGGTCTTGAAAAGTTCTTGTTATATTACGCATTGTGTTTTCATTAAATTTCGAGTCGGGTGGAGGGGAATCTGTGTTTTCCGTCCTGGAGCGTGAGAAAAAATCTGGAAGAAACACCAATGGACTTGGAAAATTAATATTATATTACGCATTTTTTTTTTCATTCAATTCAAATTCTAAAGGAGGGGGATTAGTTTTTGTGATTGTAGGTAAATCTTAAAAGACAAAAATAGTTCAACTACGCCAAAACGCTTTTCGAATTTGTCTGCCACGCGAAAAGCTTTTTTCTTCTTTGCCTACTTTGACATGTACTGATCCTGGGCCGTTTCAATTCTTTATTTAAGTCTTGACAAGAATTCATTTAATATCTATGGTACTGAAATAAGAATAATGTGGATAAATAACACTTTTTCTTTGTTTATCAACCTAACTACTGAGGAATGTGACGATAACGAAATGAAGGGAAAATATCTTATGATCATGATAATGATAGAACAAAAGATTTAATTATAATGGTTTTCACACAGTCTTCAACATCTGATCGAATAGCAAAAGAACCCTGTGAGCCGATGTGGCTGACCGCCGGGGCCAGGAAAAGATGAGACTTACTCTAACTGTGCCTAACGATACTGATCTCAACTTTTTATTTACAATGAGAGTCCCCATCCTCCTCCCCTTAATTTTAAAAATATTTCTCTTAAAATAAGAGTATTTACTCGATTTTGGTTTATTATTCTCTGAATAATACACCTATGTATTCGCTCAGCGAAAAATTTTTATAACCCCCCCTCAAACTTTTTTCTTTTCCGTTTCAAGGTGCGTAGATTCAAAAAATTCAATGTCCGTCCGCCGTCCGCCGTACGCCGTACACCGTCCGCCGTATCACGTGTACAGGCTTCATTTTCGGTCTAAAAAAGTCGTTCTTTCGCACACATGCTCCATTTGGGCCCTAGTTGTGTCCCGAAACTTTTCAGCCCGATCGGAATATACCCAGGGATGTTGTGAGTGAAAATGTGTGTAAAAATAGGTACTTTTTGCGTTTTAGCAACATGTTAGTAACATGAGCTTTTGAGGTATCGTTTTCCATGTGTTTGGGGACGAGAAGATCGAATATGAGGTCGATTTTGGCCAAGGAGTGGAAAATTGAGGTTGTACCAGATGTTCAGCTCCCAAAATTGATTTTGTATGAGTCAAAAACCTGCGAAATCGTCTGAAATCACCATCAGTTTGTAGAATAACACTAGAAAAAGTGTCAACACGTGGATCAATACGATTAAATGGCACTACCAATGATCAAAGTTAATTTGAAAAAAAAAAAAAAAAAAGATCGTACCTACCCATTTCATGTTTTGGGGGCCAAAATTGGTGGAAACCATCACAAATAGCTATTTCAATTATTTCACATGGATCAAACAATAAATGTACAGCCAACATTTCTGTAGAATAATAAACCCCATGTGACAAGGACTTTGCAGCGTTTTTTGTTTTGATTTCTTCTGTGAGAACCTTGGAATGGAACAATATCCTTTTTACTCGCCTCAAGTTCCCAATAAGTAAACGCAGTCAAACTAAAAACGCTGCTAAGTCCTTGTCACATGGGTTTATTATTCTATTGGACATACCTACTGAAAGGTTGGCTGTTCATTAATTGTTTCTTTCATGCGTAATAATCGAAATAGCTACTTCTGATGGTTTCCATTAATTTTGGCCCCCAAAACACAAATTAGGTACGCTCTTTTTTTCTTTTTTTTTTTTAACTATCTTTGATCATTGGTAGTGCCATTTAATCGTCCTGAACCACGTCTTGACACTTTTTCCAGTGTTATTATACAAACTGATGGTGATTTCAGACGATTTCCCAGGTTTTTCACTCATAAAAAATCAATTCTGGGAGCTGAACATTTGGTAGAACTCAATTTACCACTCTTTGGTCAAAATCGACTTCATATTCGGTCTTCTCGTCCCCAAAAACATAGAAAACGATATCTCAGAAGCTCATGTTACCAATATGTTGCTAAAACGTAAAAAGTACCTATTTTTACACACATTTTCACTCATAACACCCCTGGGTATATTCCGATCGGGCTGAAAAGTTTCGGGACACAACTAGGGCCCAAATGGAGCATGTGTGCGAACGAACGATTTTTTTAGACCGAAAATGAAGCCTGTACACGTGATACGGCGGACGGCGTACGGCGGACGGACATTGCATTTATGGAATCTACGTACCTTGAAACGTAAAAGAAAAAAGTTTGAGGGGGTGTTATAAAAATTTTTTGCTGAGCGAATACATAGGTGTATTATTCACAGAATAATAAACCAAAATTAGAAGTACATTATTGTCATAATCGAAAAGACAAGCTATTCAAATGGTCATGTCCTTTTACTATGTTTTATTTATTTTAATTTAATTTTTTTTTTTTAATAACTGTGAATGTTGTCTGTTTAGACCCATCGCTCTTCACATTCTGACCCTTTCGGTTTAGTGACGGCAACCTGGAGCTTCGAGGACCAACTAGCGTTCAAACTGAACACGGAAACCGAAATTTATAATGTTAACATTGGCTGATGATGTTGACTGAAAGCTGTGTGCGAAAAAGAAGGAAAGCATATACAGCTCAACTATTTTGATTTGTTATTTCAATAACAAATCTACGACATTGAGCACGAGAAAAAGTGTAACTCCCTTTAAAATTTGTTGGTTTCCGATCCAGAGGACGTAGATCACGAATTTGGAATAAATTTATCCGTCCGTCCCCGAAACTACCTACCTACTCAACGTAGTAATTCCTCACATTTGATTGCCTTATTGAGACTTATTTTTCCAGTATTTCTATATTGAAAATGATCAAATAATTAAGAATGAATAAGACCAAGACTTAATATATGAATATGAACATTTTTATATTAGAATATAATTTTCTGCATCGTCTGATAATGTTTCATTTGTTGAGACTGACAAACACGTTAATGCCTACGACTATGCTTTAATTTTAACTTGAGTAGCTCACATCCCAATCAGAAGTATACAGATACCTACTAATTCTTCAACAACAATTCAAGTTATTACCGTGTAAGGCTTCACCAAGAAGTTATACCACAAAGAACTTAATCATTCGCTATGAAACCAGTCGTATCTGTCAATTACCTGGGTGAATCTGGTATCTGCTGCAGAAGAGAAGAGATACGGTTTTTAAATTCATTAAAATGGTATATTTTTTTACATCTAAGATTTGAAAATCAAATTTCAGTTATGTGCCAATATAAAGAGCTGAATAATAAGCAACTACCTAGTAACTAGGTATAACAGAGACTTAAAGTAAATAACAGAGACAGAAAGTAAATTGGTTGAATAGTAATTATTTTCCTCTGTTGAGAAAACAAATTGCGTGAGGACTTGGAAGGTTTTTTCACGAGTGACTTCCAATGTAGTGTCATCCCATGGTCATCCTGAGATGTCATGTTTCGTGTGTGTGTGCTTTCCTATATAATTCTGGTCTCGGCTTTCCGCACCCCGGTGGAGCACAGGTTGGTTTCTGACAGATGAGAGTGTGTATTAGAACTCCAGTTTGCTCTTCAGGAAAACTGAAAAAGTCACTTTAAATCGTCCTTGGGCCAGGATAATTTCAGTGGGATTTGCCCTTAGCTCCTGAACACAATCATTTTACCCCGACGAATATCAACGATTTCTTTATTTAAATTTCCCCCTCCACCCGACTCGGAATTGAATGAAAAGACAAAGCGTAATATAACATAAATTTTCGAAATCAATTGGCTTTTTTCCCGATTTTTTCCCCCGCTCTAAGACGAAGAACAACGATTTTGGTTTATTATTTTCAATAATGAACCATTGGAATCGAGCATGAAAAAAAAAACGCTGCAAATCCCTACACAACGGTTTATTATTTTGTATAGAATACCCTCCTGTTACAGATCACAGCTCTATGTATAGATAACCCGTCTATATAAAATAATATGTACTATTCTATGCATAATTATGTAGATCGCAGACCCTCCGTAGGTTAGTACCTAACCCCGTACTCGTTACTAGGTACCTACCTAAATCACGAGTTGAATGTTGCTAAAATAATTCTGCCGATGACAAACAGTACCTAACAAAAAGAAACACACATAATGAAGTTCTGAAAAGAAATTGTTGATGAGGAGTGAAAAAGTTACAAAAGTACCTACCAACAAACTCCAGCCCCTTCTACGTAGATGGTATAATGAACCATTGTGTAATAATTTACCGTTGAGTAATGATTTACCGTAGTATTAATTTACCCATCAATAATACTTCAACGTTTGTTCAAGTTTCACTACCTACCAACAAACTCCAAAAGAGCCATCATTTTTCAAAATTAAATAATATCACAGAACAACCAACTCGACTTCATACTCCGGGAATATAATCAGGTGATCCCTACCAATGATTGGCCGTATTCACAAATTTCCTATTGTGGGGGCGTCTCTGGTTACGAGATTTGGTTTGAATTGTATACAATTTCATTCACACTGGAGTCGAAAATGCCTGTCGGTGCAAACTTCGGGGCCTTACTGTGAACGAACGGCTGGACGTACGATGCTCCGGATGGTCTTAAAAAACTCGCAAGTTCAAGAATTATTATAACCGTAAAAATATTTACGTAAAAAAATGGTATAGGCGTTTTGAAAATTTCAACCCCTATTTTGAACCCCTTAGAGATGACTCACAGTAACGTCGAGCTTCGAGGACCAACTAGACGCCGAACGGAACCTATAACCCGAATTTCATCAATTTTTTTTCATGGTAACTAAGAAAAGTGGCCCGTACGGCGTACGGTGTACGGCGTACGACGTACGGCGGACAGACAGAAATATTTTTATTGCAGTTTTGGATTCTACATACCTTGAAACGTAAACCATCAAATTTTGAGGGGGGGTAAGAATTTTTTTTTTCATGCTCGATTCCAATGGTTCATTATTGAAAATAATAAACCAAAATCTTACCCCCCTCAAAATTTGATGGTTTACGTTTCAAGGTATGTAGAATCCAAAACTGCAATAAAAATATTTCTGTCTGTCCGCCGTACGCCGTACGGGCCACTTTTCTTAGTTACCATGAAAAAAAATTGATGAAATTCGGGTTATAGGTTCCGTTCGGGGTCTAGTTGGTCCTCGAAGCTCGACGTTACTGTCAGTCATCTCTAAGGGGTTCAAAATACGGGTTGAAATTTTCAAAACGCCTACACCTTTTTTTTACGTGAATCTTTTTACGGTTTTAAATAGTTCTTGAACTTGCGAGTTTTTTAAGACCACCCGGAGCACCCTACGTCCAGCCGTTCGTTCACAGTAAGGCCCCGAAATTTGCACCGACAGGCATTTTCGACTCCAGTGTGAATGAAATTGTATACAATTCAAACCAAATCTCGTAACCAGAGACGCGCCGATTTTATTAGTGGGGTACCTAAGAGGTCGAGTTGGTTGTTCTGTGATATTATTTCATTTGAAAAATGATGGCTCTATTGGAGTTTGTTGATAGGTAGTGAAACCGACTATATTGGTGGGGTACCTATGAAGTCGAGTTGGTTGTTCTGTGATATTATTTCATTTGAAAAATGATGTGCGCTTCTTTTTGTTAGGTACTGTTTGCAATCGACAGAATTATTTTAGCAACATTTACCTCGTGATTTAGGTAGGTACCTAGTAACGAGTACGAGGTTAGGTATTAACCTACGGAGGGTGTGCGATCCGGCTGGATTTTGTTGATAGGTACTTTTGCAACTTGAACAACCGCTGAAGTATTATTGATGGGTAAATTATTACACAATGGCAAATTATTACACAATGGCAATTTATTACACAACGGCTCATCTACCCAGAAGGGGCTGGATTTTGTTGATAGGTACTTTTGCAACTTGAACAACCGTTGAAGTATTATTGATGGGCAAATCATTACACAACGGTTCATTATTCTATCTCCGTAGAAGTGGAACCTATACAGGTAAATTATTACACTACGGTTTAGGTAGGTACCTACCTAGTAACGAGTACGGGGTTAGGTACTAACCTACGGAGGTCCGCGATCTACATAATATGTGTAGAATAGTACATATGTTATATAGAAGGGTTATCTATACGGAGACCTGTGACCTGTAACAGGAGGGTATTCTGTACAAAATAATAAACCGTTGTGCAGGGATTTGCAGCGTTTTTATTTCTATTTCCCCCTCCACCCGACTCGGATTAGAATGAAAGTCAAGTCGTAATATAACATGAATTTTCGAAACCAATTGGCTTTTTTTCCGATTTTTTCTCCCGCTCTAAGACGAAGAACAACGATTTTTATTTCTATTTCCCCCTCCACCAGACTCGGCATTGAATTAAAGTCAAGTCGTAATATAACATGAATTTTCGAAACCAATTGGCTTTTTTTCCGACTTTTTCTCCCGCTCTAAGACGAAGAACAACGATTTTTATTTCTATTTCCCCCTCCACCCGACCCGGAATTGAATGAAAACAAAAAAGCGTAATTTAACATGAATTTTCAAAGCATATTGCCTTTTCCCCGATTTTTTCTCCCACTCCAAGACGAAGAACAACGATTTTTATTTCTATTTCCCCCTCCACCCGATTCGGAATTGAATGAAAAATCAATGCATAATATGATGTGAATTATCGAAGTCAATCGGTTCTTTTTCGATTTTATTTTAACGCTCCAAGACAAAGAACAGCGATTTTTCGTTGATATTTCCCCCTCCACCCGACCCGGAATTTAATGAAAACACAAAGCGTATTATAATATGAATTTTTCAAGTCCATTGGTTTTTTTCCGATTTTTTCTCCCACTCCAAGACGAAGAAAAACGATTTTTATTTATATTTCCCCCTCCACCCGACTCGGAATTTTATGAAAAGACAAAGCGTATTATAATATGAATTTTTCAATTCCATTGGTTTTTTTCCGATTTTTTTTTCTCCCACTCGAAGAACAACGATTTTTATTTCTATTTCCCCCTCCACCCGACCCGGAATTTAATGAAAACACAAAGCGTAATTTAACATGAATTTTCAAAGCCAATTGCCTTTTTTTCCTATTTTTTCTCCTGCTCTAAGACAATTAACAACGATTTTTATTTCTATTACCCCCTCCACCCGACTTGGAATTGAATGAAAAGACAAGTCGTAATATACCATGAATTTTCGAAGTCAATTGCCTTTTTCCCCGATTTTTTCTCCCACTCCAAGACGAAGAAAAACGATTTTTATTTATATTTCCCCCTCCACTCGACTCGGAATTTAATGGAAACACAATGCATAATATAATGTGAGTTTTCGAAGTCAATTGGTTTTTTTTTTATTTTTTTTAACGCTCCAAGACGAAGAACAACGATTTTTATTTCTATTTCCCCCTCCACCCGACCCGGAATTTAATGAAAACACAAAGCGTAATTTAATATGAATTTTCAAAGCCAATTGCCTTTTTTTCCTATTTTTTCTCCTGCTCTAAGACAATTAACAACGATTTTTATTTCTATTACCCCCTCCACCCGACTTGGAATTGAATGAAAAGACAAGTCGTAATATAACATGAATTTTCGAAGTCAATTGCCTTTTTCCCCGATTTTTTCTCCCACTCCAAGACGAAGAACAACGATTTTTATTTATATTCCCCCCTCCACCCGACCCGGAATTTAATGAAAACACAAAGCGTAATTCAACATGAATTTTCAAAGCCAATTGCCTTCTTTTCCGATTTTTTCTCCCGCTCTAAGACTAAGCACAACGATTTTTCGTTGATATTTCCCCCTCCACCCGACCCGGAATTTAATGAAAACACAAAGCGTAATTTAACATGATTTTTCAAAGCCAATTGCCTTTTTTTCCGATTTTTTCTCCCGCTCTAAGACTAAGCACAACGATTTTTCGTTGATATTTCCCCCTCCACCCGACCCGGAATTTAATGAAAACACAAAGCGTATTATAATATGAATTTTTCAAGTCAATTGGCTTTTTTCCGATTTTTTCCCCCACTCCAGGACGAAGAACAACGAATTTCCAAGCGAAATAAAAAGGAGAAAGGTCCCTTAAGTGCCAGTTTTGTAAATTTGTGTCATGTATATGTCTGGAACCCAAAATCGCCTCAGTCAAGGAGCCTCAAGGTGAGTCGATTACGAGAGTCTGCGCGCTAATGGGTCCCAGCGGAATTTATATATATATATATATATATATATATATATATATATATATATATATATATATATATATATATATATATATATATATATATATATATATATATATATATATATATATATATATATATATATATATATATATATATATATATATATATATATATATATATATATATATATATATATATATATATATATATATATATATATATATATATATATATATATATTTATATATATATTTATATATGTATGTGTCATTCCAGACGATAACTCTCGAAAGAATTGAGATAAAAAGTTCAAATTTGCACGAAAAATCTGTCTTGGCAATCGACAGGCTAAGTTCGAAGATGGGCAGAATCGGGTCACCCTAAGGGGGAGTTTTGGGGAGTTTTAGGGGGGGAAAATTACCCATAAATTCCCAAAATGAAAAGGTCTGACAAGTGACACCTCATTTTGAAGGTTTTTGTACGCTGAACACGATGGTGAAATCAGAATTGCGATATCTCATTCCGTTCTCAAACTGAAGCACTTTGAAGATGAAGGAACGTGGTTATTTCTTGAGATGTTCTTCCTGGTTCGTCTGCTCTAATCTGATAACGGAATGGGATATCGCAATTCTGACTTCACCATCGTGTTCAGCGTTGGAAAATCTACAAACCGAGGTGTTACTCGGCAAAAAATGGAACAAAAAATTTGTTACCTACGTACCCAATACCTACTCTTCTGGTATTCAAAACATTTTTGATTTCCCCCTCCCCCTCCTTCCACCCCAAATTTTACTTTGCGTAAAACTACTCCTGTTTTAATTTTGTATGGTATCAAGTTGAGAAAACATTGACCGAAAATTAATTTTCAGAAAATTTTAGGCGGAGGAGGAAGATGCCGAAAACTTCGAAAATTCGCTCTTATAGCCATGCTGCATGACTGTGGTTTTTTTTTTTAAATATGATTCAGCGCCGCTACGTCCCTCATTACTGAGAGACATGATATCGACCCCCATTTTTCCCCTTAACTTTATTTTATTATTCATCAAGTTGTTTCTTGTATAATTCTACAAGACATTGCCACCACGAAGAAGGACATCATGAAACATAATTATTGATAAATAAATAGCGGGCCCAATATGGAATGGGAGGTTTCAAATGGTAGGAAGATTTATATTCAACGTTCCAATTGAGCACTTTCATGAATGGTCCAAAATGTACGGAAAAGCGGGGTTGGCGGAGTATGAATTAGACAGTGACGTGAATCCGCGCAAAAACTAAGGGTACAGAAAGAAGCATAAATAATAAAATAAACTACGGCATAATTGGATGTTGAAGCTACTTATAAGCTACTTATAGGATTACGTACTTCCTCACAAGTCGTAAACCAAGAAAACGTAGTTGGTGGACACAGAAACAAATCAAGAGCATTTCAGATGATAGAGAAATGGGAACCAGTTGGGCTGGAATTGTGAACACGCTTGTTAATACGCTATTGTGTTATAGACGTATTGGGATACATGATAACGGACGGGTTGACGACTAAGGGCCGGTTTCACCAATGCAGCTTAAACCTGGTATCAATAAAAACTGGATTCAAATTTGATCTGTGGTTCAGAGCTTCGACAGTTTCACCAACGTTTTTGATCCGCGGTTTAGCCGAAACTGGGTTTAAGCGGAGATTGTTTAGTTAGCATCAGCATTGCTATCCCCAGAAACACCAATCCGGTATTGCAGATGACATGGAGGAGAGATGCTCATCCATGAGAGGTGGATCTACGATATTTCTTCTATGGATACTGACGTTTTTGTCGGCCATCCATTGCTGTGGAGACATTTAAACTGTGTAATAGCAACCAGGTGTGGACGTTTCGCGGTTTTTTCTCACTTGTCACAACAGAAAACCCTACTATACTACGTATTGTCACTGATGCCTCTGCCATACTGATTACTCTGATTTCTACATCATCATCATCAAATCAATGCGCTGTTTGTCCCCAAGGTAGTGTATACAGTTTCATCATCTTTCGGGAGAGCTGATTGCCATTCAGTGGACTGCACATACCTAATATTGATGTAAGTACACATCTCATTCATACATTACAAACCGTATTATAACATCTACATATATTTATTGAACAAGGAAAACGTGTAATCAACAACGAGATGACTTTCTTGAAACAAGAAAACCTCGTATCGTATCGTATTGAGTTTTTGCTAATCGCTACAAACTGTGTTGTGGTTTCACTTGTGATGCATGCTGAACAACATATTCATTTCTGTGCTTCTTTTGCGTATGATGTAGTGATAGTTCTTTCCTAGTGTACGACAGTTTACACATATTCATACTCTTTTCAATTTTAATCTTTAACTTTGTCACAGATCGAAGCATCACAACTACTGTGGGACCTTGTGAGCCGAACATTATTGAAAAGTAAGGGAGCTTCAAATACGTTACATGGCAGAGATGCACGAGTGATACTTTTTTTGCATGGGGACATTGTTTAGCCTTAGCCGTTTCCCTTTTGAATAATGATGTTTGGGTGACGAAATAGCCAACCAATAGCTGGAACCATGTCCGCTTTCACATCTAGGATAACATCGTGCCTAGTAGTGATATGAGGTAGGTAGGTATGCAACAAATAATTTTTAATTGTGATGGTTTTACAGATATCAAGTTGGTACTCCAGACAAACATGGCTGGGAAAGTTGTATGCACGATGCCAGATGGTAAGTTCGAATTTTATTACTAATTACGATAAAATCGTAGGTGATCCTGTCTGCAAATGGATGTAATTATGGGATTCTGCGTATCTTTTCCGTTTGGAAAAAAATTCCAAATTTCGCCGAAATGTTTGTGTTGCCAAATGAAAGGATGAGTTCGAAAGTGAGCCATTTTCGAATATTGTAATGGGAAGTTGTATTCTATATTGAGGTTTTCAGAGGTCGAGAAATGGGTACAAATGTCCACATTCCCAGAAAGTTAATTCAATTTTAAGTAAAGTGGTGTGGAATGGTGAATCAGGACAGAAACAAATACTATTTCAAGTATCAAAATATTTGTCTTTCATAAAATATAGGGTCAGTGTTAAGTTTTCAGGAGGTCAAAAGCCTGCATAGATATATGCCACAGGGTTTTTCTCTACCTGCTATCTCCATACATGAGTCGAACTATTTGCGACAGCAGGAACATAAACCAGTTATACATACGTCGTTAGTTCAGCCAGTTTTTTTGTCCCCTCTTACAAAATTGTCAATCATTACAATCTGTATGATAAGACCAGTGTACACCTGACTTGTTAGTTGGAAAGATTCTCATTATTGTTTGTTTCCAGGTAAGAAGAGATCAGCCAATTTCAACAGTTACGAAATACAAACACTGGTGGAATGTGTTCGCGCCTACTCCGATGTTATAGAAAATAAAAAAACTGACGCTACCAGCAACCATGATAAAAATAAAGTATGGGAGCTGGTAGCTCAGTTATTCAACGCCCAACAGCGGGTCCTCCCGAGGGACACAAAAACTCTCAAACTGAAATACAAAAACGTTAAAACTTTAATAAAAAAGAAGGCTGCAGATCAGAGGCATGAAGCTCGAAAGACAGGAGGAGGGAAAGCCCCTGTCTGTGACGGCAATGAAACATATGAAGCCGTTATCGAAGATATGTTGGGTTCCCAGGTAACTGGGAATCCAAGTCGCTTCGACGATGACGCAGGTAAGCATTTCACCTTTGTGCTAATGAATCCAATAAGGACCTACGTAAGTTGAAGGATGGACATTGTTAAGTTTCGTTGGTCAATCAACAAGAATATCGTTATTTATCTTTTTCAGATGACTACAGTACGCCACCTGATGTCAAAATGGATTGCAAGGAGCCTGGTTTCCTGGTGGACAACAATTTCAACATCATTCAAGGTGAGGAAAAACCATACCATCTACATTGTTTTATGAAGGTTGATTAGGTATGTTGAATTCGGGGAACTAGAGGTGTTTTCAAACTTGGGGCGGCTTTTCGTTTCAATTTCTCAATACTGTTTCGCGGAATATGCATTAAATCTTTGGTAAATTTTCGTTGTTACAAAGAGATTATTTGAGACGGGTAACTATTTCAAGCGCCAAATGAAACCTTTACTCTAATTTTTCCCCCTTCTACCGAAATGTTGGAAAAACAGCTAAGCTGGTAAAAGATTATGACAAGGTGGAATGAAATTTTGTCTGTGTCATGGAGAGGTTATGTAATTGTAATTTAATGGTGAACAAAAATGTAATGAAATTGTCCGTCTACAAATATTTTTGAACATGGTGCTTTTGTTTTCAGAAGACAAAGATGTGATTGTGGCAGACACTGCTGAGACCTTCCTGATACATTCAGGTAAGCGTGATATCTTTCTTCTTACGTTCTCCTTCCGCCCGTGTTGTGGTCGAGCTAACAGTTGGTGTTTGATTTTTAAAATGGTGCTTTTGTTTTCAGAAGACAAAGATGTGATTGTGGCAGACACTGCTGAGACCTTCCTGATACATTCAGGTAAGCGTGATATCTTTATACTTCTTACGTTCTCCTTCCGCCCGTGTTGTGGTCGAGAACGTTGTGGAATGTCGAGCTAACAGTTGGTGTTTGATTTTTTTAAATGGTGCTTTTGTTTTCAGAAGACAACGATGTGATTGTGGCAGACACTGCTGAGACCTTCCTCCCACATTCACGTAAGCCTAAGATATCATTTTGGTTTATTATTTTCAATAATGAACCATTGGAATCGAGCATGAAAAAAAAAAATTCTTACCCCCCCTCAAAATTTGATGGTTTACTTTTCAAGGTATGTAGAATCCAAAACTGCAATAAAAATATTTCTGTCTGTCCGCCGTACGCCGTACGCCGTACGGGCCACTTTTCTTAGTTGCCATGAAAAAAAATTGATGAAATTCGGGTTATAGGTTCCGTTCGGCGTCTAGTTGGTCCTCGAAGCTCGACGTTACTGTGAGTCATCTCTAAGGGGTTCAAAATAGGGGTTGAAATTTTCAAAACGCCTATACAATTTTTTTACGTAAATATGTTTACGGTTTTAAATAGTTCTTGAACTTGCGAGTTTTTTAAGACCATCCGGAGCATCGTACGTCCAGCCGTTCGTTCACAGTAAGGCCCCGAAGTTTGCACCGACAGGCATTTTCGACTCCAGTGTGAATGAAATTGTATACAATTCAAACCAAATCTCGTAACCAGAGACGCGCCCACAATAGGAAATTTGGCGGAGATTAAATCATTGGTAGGGATCACCTGATTATATTGGCGGAGTATGAAGTCGAGTTGGTTGTTCTGTGATATTATTTCGCTTGAAAAATGATGGCTCTTTTGGAGTTTGTTGGTATGTAGTGAAACTTGAACAAACGTTGAAGTATTATTGATGGGTAAATTATTACTACGGTAAATCATTACTCAACGGTAAATTATTACACAACGGTTCATTATACCATCTACGTAGAAGGGGCTGGAGTTTGTTGGTAGGTACTTTTGCAACTTTTTTCACTCCTCATCAACAATTTCTTTTCAGAACTTCATTATGTGTGTTTCTTTTTGTTAGGTACTGTTTGTCATCGGCAGAACTATTTTAGCAACATTTAACTCGTGATTTAGGTAGGTACCTAGTAACGAGTACGGGGTTAGGTACTAACCTACGGAGGGTCTGCGATCTACATAATATGTATAGAATAGTACATATCATATTATATAGACGGGTTATCTATACATAGAGCTGTGATCTGTAACACAAGGGTATTCTATACAAAATAATAAACCGTTGTGCAGGGATTTGCAGCGTTTTAAAAAAAACTTCTATTGAAAGTTTTTTATATTGTATACATGTCATATCTCTTCTAAAGTTTTTGTCAAGTTGTTACTGAAACAATTCATTGGTTTTCAGAGGGTAACGATAGTGATGCTAACGCCACTGATGTACAGCCCTGTGCAAGCAGATCAGGTATGTAAGAACAAAAATCATTTGACGGGCGATGTGTAACAATATGCGTAACTACCAGTGGCGTAGGCAGGATTGTTGAATGGGGATGAAATCGAAAAAAGTTCCTGTCATGCAGCATGGCTATAAGAGCAAATTTTCAAAGAAATATTCCTGCTATCGTGTAAAAAGATGATATAGTGAGAAACCATACCACTTTTCTTAAAATTATATGATTTTATGTGATTTTAGCCCTTTTTATCGATGTTTGACCCTAATAAAATCAAATTTGACCCACTTGTTTTTAAGATAAAGTTTTATCATCCAAAAAGTCCGTCCGTCGCGAATCATCATCCCACACAACGTCAGGTGAATTGATATTGATTGTAGCCATTAATCAATTTCTTACCCCCAAAAATGAAAATCTGACCCCTACTCGGTGTGGAAAACAACTGAAATGGTATTTTTCTATCTTTACTCACCCTTCCATACCATTCCAGTGATTGTACATCAATTTTTGCCATTTTAGCCGTTTTTACCGACTTTACACCCATTAAAACTCCAATTTGACTCCCTTGGAATTTTTGAAAATTGCTCAACTTCGAACTCATCCTTTTGTTTGACAACGCAAACGTTTTGGAGACATTTGGAATTTTTATCGTGCACCCAAGGACGGATATCATCTGGAGTGGCACATAAATATATAAACATAATACATACATTTTTGTTAAAATCTAGGGATGAACTGAGGATGCTCTGAAACGGATTTGCCTGTAAAAATATTTCAAAAATTCATGTTCTGAAAACGTTACCCATAGCAATAGCTTCATTTCCTTTGAAAATTCGTTAATAAAGTTTGACATTACAAATAAATTGCAGAACACGTTATCCCCATTGATGGATGTACCTTGTTAATTTGATCTAACAATATCTTACCGCTCCTCATGATGTTCTTGTACCCACACTGACAAGCGACCCACACGCCCAAATTTATGTATCTGACATCACTGTATTGTATTACTTGTACCTACTTTGTATTGGTCCTAGTGTAATTTCAACAACAATAACGGTATTTCAAAATAGTACCAAAAAAGAGTCCTCCATTGTCACAATGTCTACTTGGCTTTTGGCGTTGCAAAGCTTTTTGAAAAAAGGTGATTGATTCTGTTGCAGTAGGTTTTGGCTCAGTGTGTCACTGCTACTCATGGATATGTAATCTTTCATTGTGATCAAAAATAAGGATTTTGGCAATAGAATATTGATTCATCAACTAGATTGAACAGTGTATTTCTTGATATTAATAATGATATATATTTCCATTTACAGATTGCGACAATGCTTCTCAACTAATCCAGCCAATGACAACACCTGCGCGTTGTTTCCCAAACATTTGAGGAAGGCCCCTTCAGCTCCCCTACGAACTGCTCGTACGTTATTGGTATTGTGTAATTGTAATTCCTTTCCGATTTGCTGCCTGAACGGAATTAAAAACAAAATCGTGTACGACAGATGTAGTTTCTGATACAGTTGACGTCGTTTTGTGACAGCAGAACACCAGTTATCTATGCAGAATTGCAGAAAGGTTATCTTGAAGGAAATTAACGTTTGTGTAATAATGTGTACCGTTTTGAAAGTTATCTATGTATTGAGTTTTAACTAGTTACTACTAACTATGTTCTGGTGTCACTTGTGATGCATGCATCACTGAACATGTTCATTTCTGTGCTTCTTTTGTGTATAATGTAGTGATACTGCTTTTCTATTGATTACTTTGATACTCGTAATTCATTACAGGTAAGAAAGTTCGAAGCATAACAACTAAGGTGGGAGCTTGGGCTGCAGCGAAAACTAGCCTTGCAGAAGAAGAAGCCGAACACAAGCGAAGAGTAAGGGAGCTTCAAATAAGTCAAATGACAGAGATGCACGAGTTGGAGAAGAAGCACGCCACCGAGTTGCACGAAAAGAAATGCCAGGTGCTAGATTTAATTAAGGAGGGTAAAATCAAATGTTGTATAATATAATAATATCATATATGTTACGATACATGTATATCGTAAACAGTGAGGAATTCTCAATTTTCAAACCCTTTTATATAAAATTCGACTCCTTTTGTGGAACTTTGGGCCTTTTTAAAATCACAATCTTACTTTTTTGGTTTCCTGGCTAACGAACTGACACCTGCGTTTAGTACAACGCAGTTTTAGTTACCTTCTTATATAGTCATGGCATGTAGGACTGACTACCTATTGTGATGTAGGACTACCTATTTTATTTTGTAGTTTTTACTTATAGTGGTTACCATTTTTATATAGTCATGTCATGTAGGACCACATATTTTACTTCTTTGTAGTTTTTACTTACCAGTTCTTACTATTTTTATATAGCCATGTCATGTAGGACTGACTACCTATTGTGATGTAGGACTACCTATTTTATTTTGTAGTTTTTACTTATAGCGGTTACCATTTTTATATAGTCATGTCATGTAGGACTACCTATTTTACATCTTTGTGCTTTTACTTACTAGTTCTTTCCATTTGTATGTAGTCATCTCCTGTATGACAATATTGTGATCTCGCCAAATACTTTCATAATTAGAAGTTCCTATGAATTGTTTCCTAGTGTCGATTGATTACTACACAATTTTTAATAAAAATGTCAGCACCGTATAATTTTTCTTGTGTTATATCCTAGAAATGTCGCTGTCTTTTACTCATAACAATGTTTAGTACTGGTAGGTGGGTTTTGATGTAATTATTATTTGACTACCATGTACACCAAAATTGAAGTAATTGATTTTTTTTAATGGTATACTGGTCGTTCATTTGAGGCGTGCCATACATAAGGATAATGAAGTGCACAGATGAAAGACGAAAATTTATTATGCTCTTCTTAGGGAAAGTGACCTAAAATAGTCAATAAATGGGGCCCTGTAATTGGGCTGTAGGCGTCCTGGGTATTGTGGTGGTGGTGGTGGTGATGGCGGGAACGTCTCTTCAATGTCTTCTGGGTCCTGGCTTTCTGCTGGCTCCCGTATCTTGAGTTGCACTGCCAATTTATGAAGCACAGCAGTAGCAACGATTATCCCCTCCGACTTATTTGGTTTGAGGTTAGTGCCTGGAAAAAGCGGAAAATGTTGTAGGAATTATTAATTATTAATTAGCCTATGAAAAATGTTTTAATACAAAGACTCGTAAAAATTGGTTAGACTCATGCTGCACGAATGGACCTTTGTTAAAGGTACGTTAGGTTTATTCTAAATTTGTAAAGCGCCTACCTCGGGAAATTATTGGAAATCGGCGTTTCCAGACACCGTAAGACCTCTCAACAGTGTTTCTTGTTCTTGTCAGTGACTCATTGTAAAGTACCTCAGCTTCATTGGTTGGAGTGTCTATCTTTGTCATTAGGTAGGGTGATAATGCGTACCCACTGTCACCTACCAGTACGCCGTCACCCATCTCCCCGCATTCCAATCTAGTTCGGAGCCTGCTGTTCCGTAGTATTGTGGAATCATGTGCGCTACCATGCCATCGCGCAACGATATTTCGTATCTTCAAATCACTATCGCAAACTGTCTGCACGTTCATGGAGAAATACCCTTTCCGGTTACGGTACAATTCAGCCTCTGGTCCTCCTGTGTACATAATTATGTTTGTACGTGAGTGCGTACATGTAACCACCCAAATTGCCCACATGTTGAAATTTATGTCTCACCTGGAGATTGTATTTTGACGTGTGTGCAGTCGATGGCACCCACGCACTTGGGGAACGCAGCGATGGCATAGAATCCTTGGCGGACCTCCTGCCATCCTTCAGGAGTGCCGGGGAATTGTATGAAAACAGGCCTCAGCTTGGCCAGCGCCTCTGTCACTCGCCAAATGCAGCGGCTTGCAGTTGCCTTCGAAATTCCAGAGAAATCTCCGGCGGTCGCCAGGAAGCTGCCTGTTGCGTAATAACGCATCGTCGTTAACAGTTGAAGCGCCGGGCTCGTGGCATTGTTCCTGAAGGACGATGAGACATGATGTAATTGAAAAAAGTTTTGAGATAATAAATAAATGAACTTTATTATAAATAAATAAAGATGTACGTTAGAATTACAATGGCAAACCGACGGTAGCAAAATTGACACAAGGCACTTGTACCTATTCTATCTACTGCTCTAGTAATAAATTATAGATAGCCTATCTAGGCTCTTGCATAAATGGTATCTACTTTTTTACAATAATCAAATGATTTAAGTAGAAGAAGTTATACATGTACTTATTAACGCAGTCTGCAAGCACATAGTACCACATACTATGGAGGTTTGTGGAGCTACTCGATGAAATAAATGAATAATGATGGGTCTGACGTTCATTGCCTACCGGGTTTGGTGTAAAATTACATTAGTTACATATGTTTGGTTGGACTCACCTTTCTGTTTCGAAAACTAAATGGCTTTCTATTGAATCAAGCACGAAGCTCATCCCTTCCTTGGGTAGGCGGAACCTCGCGAAAAAATCGCGGTCATCCCACTTGTGGAAATGATCGACCCTTTCGCGAATTATCCGTTGTCTTGGCACGGCCACTTCCAGAAGTTCATTGAAATCTTCATCCGAGGATGACGATGACTCAAACACTTCAATGATACGATTCATCGCACAAATGTTGATGGGTTGATGGGGGATGCAAGTTGATAAGTATGAAAAACACTGATAAAATAGATTTCAAAATGGCGATGGCCTGGAGGAGAATCGGAGATCAACCGTAGATCAGAGGTTTAAACCACCTGAAACGAGGTATTAACTTGATACGCCGTTGCCGCGACTTATTCCTAGATTAGGCGTTCGTGAAACTGTCTTTTCTCAGAATCGATGGCTTAAACCTTAGCCGAGATTGAACTCTGGATAATCCGCGTTGGTGAAACCGGCCCTAAGTACTCAACCGAACTGATCACCCAGTTCGCAACTCTACTCTGCTCATTACCGTGGCAGGTAAGTAGGTAACTGGAAATCTCGCTACTCGTCAGTTGTTGCAGGTGTATTATAATATATTTCGATAGGCAACTAGTTGGACACACCACTAGCAGGCAAAAAATAGTACCTACCAAACATACAGCCTCGAACCGAAACTTAAGCGTGTGACCTATATAAGGCTCCGCAGCCATCATGATTGCTCCCGAATATTATTCATCCTTCCAATAACGAAAGCCAAACATCTGATCATAATCGTGAAAAATATAGTTCATTGACTTAGTAGAAGTGTTCCAGTGCACCTTCCGTCACCAAACCTTAACTGGTGCGATAGTGCTCACGGTTCAACAATAAAATGCTAGAACCTAATGACTATGAGATTTTGATTTTAAGCAATTAAAATAAGAAAATCATCGAGTATCTGAAAATGCGATTGGAATGTCACGGGTGGAGGCAATTTAGAAGCACGCAAGGTTAAAACTTGTAGCAAAATTGCATCTGATACCTCGGGTGTAGGTGAGACCTGGATGTGAACGACCGGCATCAACTTCTGAAAGTTTGGTCATTTCATCCAGCTCTAAATGCCCAGCTGGGGATACCGGAATGGAGAGGACGGAGATTGTTGGTGAAAGGGACGGTTGTCTGTGGTCGGAGGCTGGGATAACTTTCGTGAGTCGAAAGAATTCTATTAAGGATCCGAGGCTCTTCAAGAAGCATCCCCGTGGAAACGGTTGACTAAATTAAAAACGGTAAAAAGGAAGAAGAAAAGAACGGAAAGAGGCGGAGGGGTAACGGCCGAAAGGGATGGAACATGAAAGGGACGGGACAGAAGAGGGGGGGGGGGGGGGAAGAAAAATAATCTTCAAGCTCTTTTCGTAAGCCATTAGGAGTCGGATGGCGGAGAGAGGGCCAAGCAGAATTGAGGCGAGCTGAAGGAATGATACTAATCGCGTTGACGATCAAGCGAGACTTTGAGTAACTTCAAGGAGACTCCATCCCATGGGCGAGCGTCTCCATATCTCTTCTTGAGTTTCTGGAAACCGACCTGACAGCGTTGACCTTTGAAACGGTTGTGTTCGTTTCAGATGGTGAATACCTTTGATGCCTGAATGAACACTGTTCAACCCATCCATTGATCAATTTCAGATACTGATGAATTCACCGAGGAGTGCTGCACTAATCCCAGTTTGTGTGAGGAGATAGGAGCGTTTTCTCACATTTTTTGGAGAACTAATTTAAAACAACCCAACTAGAACTACCTACTGCTGAATGGAAATATCGAATAACGGAAAAACCAATCAAGGAGGATCTAGACCCTGTCCGGATGTCCGGCGTACTCATCCATCCTCCGCGCGGAGTGTTAGTGTCACCGTTGATAACACTTTTAATAATGATAATGATATTATGATAGGTAACCACCTCAGATAATCTCGGGCACCTACCACAGTACCACCTACCAATCATATCAGCCCTTATGCCGCCTCCACGCATTTTTCTTGTTCTGTAACTGTACGTAATCCGTATTTTATTAAACGACGTATAATGAAAGAAAGGAGAAACAGAAGAGACCGCGGCAAGAGAAACAAGCGAAGTAGAAGTAGTTCATCATTATAAGGGCTAGGAAGAGGAAGCCTTATATCACGGGACATACTGGACAGTAGGTAGCGGTGCGTGGGGTCTGAAAACGGTGAGGCACCAGACCAGGACACAAAACCAACAGATGTGTCTACAAAATACCCAAGGAAACAACACTCTTCCCTTATTTACTGATATTACTGATATTCCGTTATTTACTGATAGCAGCGATATTCAGCAATGCTTATCTCTTTCAATCAACACTCTATCGTCGAACGAAAACGTCGGCAATTTCTATTGCAAATCAGCCACCGAATTCATGGGTTACAAAAATATTGAAAAAGTAAACTAAAAAACACTGCAAATCCCTGCACAACGGTTTTTTATTTTGTACAGAATACCCTTCTGTTACAGATCAAAGCTCTCTGTATAGATAAGCCGTCTATATAATATAATATGTAGTACTCTGTACATATTGTGTGGAACGCAGACCCTCCTTAGTTTAGTACCTAACCCCGTACCTCGTTACTACTACCCCGTACCAACCTAAATCACGAGCTAAATGTTACTAAAATAATACAGCCGATGACAAACAGTAACTGAAACGGCAAAAAAAACGCAAATAATGAAGTTCTACAGGAAAATTGTTGATGTGGAGTGAAATAGATGCCCCTTCTGCGTAGATCACTGTTTTCTGTGTTCAATACATAATAGTGAACCGTTGTGTAATAACTTGCCCATCAATAATACTTCAACGGTTGTTCAAGTTGCAAAAGTACCGATCAACAAAATCCAGCCCCTTTTTGGTAGATGAACCGTTGTGTGATAATTTACCGTTGTGTAATAATTATGTGAATCGCAGACCCTCCGTAGGTTAGTACCTAACCCCGTACTCGGTACTAGGTACCTACCTAAATCACGAGTTAAATGTTGCTAAAATAATGCAGCCGATGACAAACAGTAACTAAACCGGTAAAAAGAAACGCAAATATAATGAAGTTCTAAAGGAAAATTATTGTTGATGTGGAGCGAAAGAGATATTCCTTCTGCGTAGATCACTGTTTTCTGTGGTCAATATAGTGAACCGTTGTGTAATAACTTTCCCATCAATAATACTTCAACGGTTGTTCAAGTTGCAAAAGTACCGATCAACAAAATCCAGCCCCTTTTTGGTACCGAACCGTTGTGTAATAATTTGCCATTGTATAGTAATTTACCGTTGTGCAATAATTTACCGTTATGTAATAATTTACCGTTGAGTAATAATTTACCGTTGTGTAATAATTTACCATTGTGTAATAATTTACCCATCAATAATACTTCAACGTTTGTTCAAGTTTCACAAGTACCTACCAACAAAATCCAATAGTCCATCACTTATCAAAATTTGATGGACTAATATTATTTCATTTAATGAAATAATATCGCAGAACAACCAACTCGACTTCATACAGCCATCCTTGATTATAATCAGATGCTCCGTAGTGATGATTATGGGCCGGATTTATACCGTTTGATTCACGATCGTGTTGACGAAGCTTTTTGGTGCACACGAACGACAGGACGTACAATGCTCGGGGTGGTCTCAAAAAATTGTTTAGCTCAAGACAAATTTAATCACGTAAAAAAACCATACCCTTCCATCGAAAGTTTTCGAGATACGGCGTTCTGAAAATTTCAACCCCTATTTTGAACCCCTTCGAGAGGGCTGACAGTAACGCCGAGCTTCGAGGACCAACTAGACCCCGAACGGAACCTATAACCCGAATTTCATCAATTTTGTTTCATGGTAACTAAGAAAAGTGGCCAGTACGGCGTACGGCGTACGGCGGACAGACAGATATATTTTTGGTTTATTATTTTCAATAATGAACCATTGGAATCGAGCATGAAAAAAAAATTCTTACCCCCCCTCAAAATTTGATGGTTTACGTTTCAAGGTATGTAGAATCCAAAACTGCAATAAAAATATTTCTGTCTGTCCGCCGTACGCCGTACGGGCCACTTTTCTTAGTTACCATGAAAGAAAATTGATGAAATTCGGGTTATAGGTTCCGTTCGGGGTCTAGTTGGTCCTCGAAGCTCGACGTTACTGTCAGTCATCTCTAAGGGGTTCAAAATAGGGGTTGAAATTTTCAAAACGCCTATACCATTTTTTTACGTAAATATTTTTACGGTTTTAAATAGTTCTTGAACTTGCGAGTTTTTTAAGACCATCCGGAGCATCGTACGTCCAGCCGTTCGTTCACAGTAAGGCCCCGAAGTTTGCACCGACAGGCATTTTCGACTCCAGTGTGAATGAAATGTATACAATTCAAACCAAATCTCGTAACCAGAGACGCGCCCACAATAGGAAAATTGGCGGAGATAAAATCATTGCTAGGGGCCACCTGATTATATTGGCGGAGTATGAAGTCGAGTTGGTGTTTCTGTGATATTATTTCATTTGAAAAATGATGGCTCTTTTGGAGTTTGTTGGTAGGTAGTGAAACTTGAACAAACGTTGAAGTATTATTGATGGGTAAATTATTACTACGGTAAATCATTACTCAACGGTAAATTATTACACAACGGTTCATTATACCATCTACGTAGAAGGGGCTGGAGTTTGTTGGTAGGTACTTTTGCAACTTTTTTCACTCCTCATCAACAATTTCTTTTCAGAACTTCATTATGTGTGTTTCTTTTTGTTAGGTACTGTTTGTCATCGGCAGAATTATTTTAGCAACATTTAACTCGTGATTTAGGTAGGTACCTAGTAACGAGTACGGGGTTAGGTACTAACCTACGGAGGGTCTGCGATCTACATAATATGTATAGAATAGTACATATCATATTATATAGACGGGTTATCTATACATAGAGCTGTGATCTGTAACAGAAGGGTATTCTATACAAAATAATAAACCGTTGTGCAGGGATTTGCAGCGTTTTTATTGCATTTTCGGATTCTACATACCTTGAAACGTAAACCATCAAATGTTGAGGGGGGTTTAGACTTTTTTTTCTTGCTCGATTCCAATGGTTCATTATTGAAAATAATAAACCAATACAGCAAAACAATGACCAGACGGCTGGTACTTACCTGAATCTTGAATGGAGAAGCTATTGAATAGAAGCTAGGTAGTTATCTGTTAGGACGCCGATCAATCCACAAACAGCAAACAGGACAAAACGTAGGTAGGTACCACAAATAAAAATCTGTCATCGGAACCGGACTGAACGCAAAACGCGCCAAATTTGACGCAGAAAAATTGAAAACTGACAGAGAATGCGAATGTGATTTAACAAATCAGAAAACAGATAACTGACAGAGAAAACAAATCAGAAGAAGCATTTCGTATCGAGATGACAAACTGAATCGAAGAGATCGAATCGATTGTGAAATGAACTATTTTTGGGGTTGAAATCAGATTCTGGCAAACAACATTTTTACTTGACTGAGCTTGCGCGGAAGGGCCACTTTTGTCGGTTGCCATGGCGACACCAGGTCCCAGGACCTGCCAGTTTCAGGAGCCTAGGTTTGGATTTCGATTGCACGACATCGATTACTGTCACTGTTCTGATATGCTCGGTCTGTGGAGCTACAGGGAGCCAACATGACGGAACCACATAATTGAATATCCATAGCCAGAGAACTCTGTCGAGTCGCCGTTGAACTTCGTGAAAAATGCTAGGTATAGTTTACGGAGGAAAATTCAAATGCCAGCTGAACACATGGTTGAGTTTTTTTTAAATCTTAGTGTTTCTGGGTGCCGGGGCAGTGGCCCAAGTGGCCTTGTGGACGCAACGCCCCTCATACTGGGCACTGGACAGGGTCTTCTAGACCATTCTAAGCAATCATCTCAAGCAGCTGGACTTCGTTGCTTGGCATTTTGTTTCATGACATTTGGAGAGGTAGGCAGTCTTCACTTGCAAGAGTAACGTATGTAGGTACTGAAGCGCCTACTTAACTGCTTCTTTTTTTAATGGCTTAAGGAAACAACGCTTAAGTAAACAATGAGAACCGTCCTCCCCATCGTTCCACAAACCACTACCGCCTCCTCTCACACCTACCTGCTTACATTATTTATGAACGCTGCCTAACGAAATTAACGAGAGTTGTTTGCGTTTAGCTTCCGGATTTTGAATATCCGTTCACTGCAAAGTTGCCAAAGTCCCAACTCCTAACGGACACGAACTCATAAACAAAAAGACCTTAACAAAGCCAAGACCTTCGTCTTCTTTTTTCTAACAGACATAAAAAGAAGTAACTCGACAGCCATGCTCGGCAAATTCTGGGGGACCAAAAAGTTTGTGAATTAAAAGTGCTCTCTTGGAGGCGAAGGGTCCCTTTGTAGTTTTAAAGTTACGGTCTCGCGCTGAAAGAGTAGAAGTACGTTGTATTGACCGCGAGGTTTAACTATTCGCTCTGAACTTATCTGACACCTCACTGTTTGTCTTTCGACTGTTGTTATCGTAAAGGCATTCCTTCCTCCTGCATTTGATTTCAATATAGCTCCCACAGCTTGTCAACTGCGACTAACTTTCTCTTCCTCCATTATGAATACCTCTGGTGCAGAGGTGGCTTACAGTATTCTGTTTGTCCGCGTCGCCAAACTGAGAGCACTCAGCGCGATTCCTCCCACATCACCCCGACCAACACTCCATATAAACTTTGAAACAATTGCGTCTTGCAGGATACCCCCCTTCCCTGATGCATGTATGTACCTTATACGGTATATTTCGCAGAACTGAGCTATGATACACTTGCTGCTATTCGCACCTAACCGACCATGACAAGATTATAAAATCATGTTGCGAAATGGTTTAGCGAAGAGTACAACAGTACAGTAATCATGATGAACTTTGGTTGTCAATAGACTAAAATGGATACATGGAAGATGACGCGTAGTAAGTTATTTTATATACTTGATATTAATCATAACCATCTTCAATATCTGCAACATACCTAATGATTATATAAATTTTTGTACTTGTGTACAATCATATGAGAACCAAGGACATTAAAATGACACTAACATACTTGAATATCTCGAAGAGAGGTGTTTTATCACATTTTGCCTGTGATCAATTTCATCGTTAGTCCGGAAGTCAGCCCAGTATTCCCAGATTGTAGCACCATGTTCTTTTGTCACATTAATATTTTTATTATAAGGCTATTCTCAGAACTTGGAGTCGAAAACTGCAGTCAGGTGAACTATTTAATGGTCCTTGTAAGATAGTTGTAGTTATAGTTGTAGTTAGTTAATGGTCCTTAAGAGGTCCTTGTAAAACCATCAACCGAGACACCACGGCACCACATCTCAGGACCTTCAGCCAAAACTTGTTGAAGTATAACTTGGCTGATCACAAAGGTAATCAGTTAATTACTAGTTTACGTTTTCCTAACTCTAAACAGACGTTATAGGGAAAAAATTACACAAGCAACACACACACACGCATTGTTCTATTACAATATTTAATATTATTATCCTACTAAATTGATAAAACGAGAAAAAATATTTCATTATTCTTTCATTATATTATTCTTGTTCACTACTTGGTACAGTAAAGTAAACAGCCATTTCAGGCAAGGGGTTTACGACTAACTGCCGTGCTGGCGTATAGCCGACGTGATCGGCTGCGCACCCAGGAAGATCAGAATTTGATCCGATCATTTCGCTCATGGCTACCACATTAGGTGAGTGACTGACGAGACACAACATAATATGAGCCATTGCGACACACTGTGTCAGTGACGGATCCAGGGAGCCGGGGTTCCTTCACAAGATGAAGCTTGCACTAGACAGGTATTTTGATTAATTTTCTCCGACCCCCGGCCACCTCCTCACGCCTCATGCTTCCACTAGTTGTGATTGAGTTTGCTATGATGTCGGTCAAATTTATTGTGATACTAGGATAGCTGTGTTATTTTAATTATTTAGAATTAGTTACCTATGTTTTACATTATTATCAATTCCTAGTCAACTGCCATGTTCTTTCTGTGATATTTCTACTATTTCATACCTACACGTTCTACTATATTACAATTTGAGAGGCCCCTGAGGACGTTTACCATATATCACCCTTCCACAACCGGTTCCTGGGTAGCGATGTGATCCATCGTCTGACTAATCGCTCTGACTATTAGTGGACCCACCGTTTTCTTCATGTTGCCGGTGAACATAAATATGACGTTAGGAAACAAGTTTGCAGGGCGGTTTGGACCGGACTAAAACGATTTTTCTGGGACATGCCGTGCAGGATTTATTCGGTGATCGTGATTTCACCGTCAGGATAATTGCGTGGTTCATATATCTGCGAGAAATTTGTGAAACTGCCATTATCAAGTTTGAATTTTCCGTGGCTTCTCTTCGACGCCAGGAAGAAAACTACGTACCTAACCCTCTAAAGCCAGTGTTATTTAGTAAAACGGGTTTTCCTGCTAGTTATATACTAGATAGAATTCTTGGATCCATCACATCTTTATGAAAATATATTTCCCTTCGTCTCCAGTACTCGATTTAGGGTTTTCCTGGGGAAAGCATAAGGGTAAGTGTTGACCACAGGAAACAGTGATCTACGCAGAGGAATCTGTTCTGAAAATAATAAACCATTGTTTATTAAGTTGCAGCGTTTTCAAGAGCTTCAGACGACAAATCGGAAAAACCGGAGTCCGTTTAGGAAAAACTGGAGGGCTTTAGATATTTTACAAAAGACACTCCAAGCCAAGCAGCGTTGAAAGCCATGCTACTTTGGCGGGCACAATGGATATCAATCCTTTTTTATCCTTGAATGTATCTATTGTATGATCATACATCATAATTTATCATTCATTATTTTTATATAAACAATAATAAATAATATTATATTATGTATGTACGTACAGAATCAGAATTTGAATACGTATATGGGTAAACAGATATCTCTTGTACATCCAAAATTAGTTTCTGGATCCGCCACTGCAATGGGGTAAGTACTTAGTCGAAAGAAATACAAAGCGTCAATCCTTACAATTAGATAACATCTTTCCTGGATACATCCAGATCTGTGTTAGCATTATTGGTATAATAATCTCTATGTTTATAAATCAACGTTCTCAACGTGGTCGATATTTATGCTCATATCTCGGGATAAAACAAATATGAAAATTTACACAATGACGATTCCCTGATGGGGGTATTGAGCTTGTGGACAGTTTTAAAAAGAAAAATCAGCGGTGTATCATTTCATAATTTCTATTTACATGCAACCGGAAGAGCGATGCCAGATTCCAATCAGGGTTTGACCATCTCAAATATTCATCCCAAGTATTATTATTGTAGCGTTGTAAAGTGGTTTTATGGCACGAAAAACTCATGTTCAAAACTTGAATAGTAACGTGGTCACGGGAATCCTCCCGAGGAAACGGAAAATGTTATTTAGTTTTACGAGCCGAGCTCCGGAAAACTCCACTCAGGGAGCGAACTACAAAACCAACTAAGTAAGACTAAGAAAGGGGGAATGATTTGAAGCATGCCCGTTGGCAATTATACTTCCACAACTCGGTAGTAAAAATGACGTCTTCTGGTCTGCTACATTGAGATAGCATGGCAATAATTAAGACAGGCCCTCCCGGCCCGAAAAGAGTTCACGAGGAAAGGGAGGAGTTAGCGGCCGATAAAGTAAGTGGAAGTAGGCGAAAGGATTAATTTCAAAAAGCAGTAACTCGAAAGATGGTTGGAAATGGGTAGAGTATGAATGAAAGAAATTGTTGATGGAGCATGATGGGGGGGGGGGGGTCTACTAATGACGTCATATTTCTTAATCCTCAGACGTAAAGCTTGAGAAATGATTCCGTTCCTTCCTTTTTACGAAGGTTGGAGATTCTAGATGCAAGAGGCCCCGGGAAAAAGCATTGAGAATAAACTGCGAAATTTTGTCAGCATTATCCGCGTCAACTCTGTAATGTTAGAAACTTGTCATGCTTCTCCTCCCGTTTTTGGTGCGGTTTACGACAAATCACCTTATCTTTGTCGAGAAACCAGGGTGGCGGTAGGTGTATTATAGAATGAAAGGTAGAATGAAATTATCACTGGTATACGTCTTCATTATTGAGGGGGTTCCCGAGGTCAGTGCGTTATTCTTACCAGCTGAGTCTTTAGGGTTTCCTTTTTTGCTGTACAGCGGCCATCTTGAGGGGCCCGAATGAGAACAAATGGTTGGTAGAGTATTTTTCTTGGTTTGGGCGACGACTTGAGAGTTTTCGTCGGAAGGCAGTCCCCCTGGGAGGATATATCAAATCTAGCTTTCCCCCTCCTCCACTGCTCGCCTTCACACCAGAGCAGGACTCTGCACTTCCGAAGGTGATGAACGCCACCTTCCAAATCTTACATGAGCCGAGAGGAAAGTCAGGTTTTCAGTCAAAAAATTAAAAAAAAAAATCGGACCTCCTTCCTTATAGGTAGCAGGTGAATAAAGAAACAGAACTGGCAAATCTGAGACGTCTGGGGACAAATTAGATTATTCTATGGAAGTAGGTTCAGATAAAATTAGGAAAAAGATTCAGAAAAAATTCAGTAACGTTGTTGTTGTTGTTGTAGCCATTTTGCCTTCCTTTCACTAGAAATGCATTTGATCACAGAATGAGTGAACTGATAATGCCAGCTCGCTTCGCTTGCTCGCGAGCAAAAACTTCTAGCAGTTCAAACATCGAATGCAGTCTTACCCGCTGATTACAGATGTGATAGCACAGCCCGCTTAAAAGCCCTGTTCCCACGGCGTGTGACTTGACAAGTCTTGAGCCTCCAGCCTGTCAAGCTTATGAATTGTCACTCCACGATCCACCGAGCGTTCCCACGGCGCGTGGCTTGTCGAGCAACCTGTCGCATCGAGCCACTTCTTCCCTGGCAGTCGCTGCTCAGTGCACAACATCGCCACTGCTCGAAGTAATTTGTCCTTCAGAAATGTATGTTCTTGTATTTTGTTCTTCAAAAACTGTCGGAAATGAGTAAAATTTGTGTGACGAATTTCAGTGAAAAGAGACAAACTGCGCACAACCTAGGTAGTAGGAGGCACACAATAAATTGAGCCCAACGCAAGCGGCGACGAGCCCCAACAAGCCGTGGGAATGGGTGCAAGATCCTGCACGAGCCTGCTCCAGCCAAAAGTCTGCTCGAGCCGCTAGCCTTTGAAGTCGATTTACCGACTTTTTGCGGGAACGCCCGAGCCCCCTTGAACCTTCTCAAGCTGAGAGTTCCCACAGTGTGTGGCTTGAGGAACTTGGCTCGAGGCTTGCCAAGTCACAAGCCGTCGGAACGGGGAATTATATTCCTTGGAAATCCTGTTTCCTCTGTACTGTATTGACCCGCTCAGCATGTCCCGCTCCATGAGAAGTCCAAGTACCTACATCAGCTCCATCATCATTGAAATACATGCAGTCACTAAATTATGTAGATGAGACATAACACGTCTCATGGACTGATCTTACGGCTTTCATCGGGATCCCCTTCGTCCGATATCATCCTGTAAATGAACACACTAAGTTGAATTAATGTCAGTAAACAGTATACATGTTCGACCACTGTAAATCCGGTGTATGAGTAACGAAACGTACTGTTGTCTTTGCAGGCAGCCCCATTCGTGTTGATAGCCGGAGGGTTGCCCAAGGTTTTATGGCCAACCCCAACACAAATACAGTCGGGACTGACAGCGGTGACGGGGGGAGTATCCTTGAGAGAGAAACGTGAATGCATGCCGGCAGTCTCCGTAACCCTTCTTGGTTTTTATATATTGAATCGTAACGGGAAAAAAAAGAAAGGAGAAGAAAACTCCAGTTCTCTCGGACACAGAGATAGAGGACCTGATCTCCTTTTTTCGGTAGTCTATGAGGGAAGGATGTATAGTGGGTCGTATATCAGGATTTCAGCATTCAAAGCCTGAGAGCCCCCTTTCCGTCAAGATTACCCCGTTCGAGCCGCAGGACCCGGCAATCCTTTTCTTCAAGGTTCCTTTGTTTATGCCTGTTCCATCATTGCGGTAGCGGAGGGGCGTGGTCGCCCACTGCATCGGTCCCAGTTAATTACTTTTTGCGGTGACTTTCCTTTGTAGTGTAGCGTGAATGGAACAAAAAATAATGATTTTTTTAATTTTTAAAATGACGCAGTAAGCACCGATCATAATTACCATAAAATTCGGTAGAGGCTGAATTCTGATCATAGGCTTTGTGTGCGCATGTGTACCCCTTACACATTCCCCGAGTTTGTCTCAAAGCAGAACATCTACCTGGATATTCTACAACGATTAGCCAGTTTTTACTCACCTACATATTTAAACTCCCATTCGATCCAATATGCTGACTATCTCTTAATCTTTCAGCAACGAACGAAACTCTACATACTATCGTACCTACTTACTTACATTAATCGATCAATTTGTTTTACACAAAAAGGTTAGAAAAAAGCCGCAAATTATTACACAAAGGTATTATTTACCTGTATAGATGCCCCTACTGCGTAGATCACTGTTTTCTGTGGTCAATACCCTCGAGCTCCCCCCCCCCCCCCCCACCACCAAAGGAAAGCGCTAAATCGAGTACTGAAGCCGGTCCCGGAATTAAAGATTCCTAAAAATGCGCGGGATTCAATAATTCAATAATTCAATCATTAATTTATTATTTTGTAGATATTCACGAAGCATAAGGCAAATAATAAAACGTTGTGTAATAATTTACCTGTATAGGTGCCCCTTCAACGTAGACAGTATAATGAACCGTTGTGCAATAATGTACCTTTGAGTAATAATTCAACGTTGTGTAATAATTTGCCCATCAATAGTACTTCAACGGTTGTTCAAGTTGCAAAAGTACCTACCAACAAAATCCAGCCCCTTCTGCGTAGATGGTATAAGGAACCGTTGTGCAATAATTTACCGTTGTGTTTACCATCGTTTAATAATTTACCCATCAATAATACTTCAACGTTTGTTCAAGTTTCACCACCTACCAACAAACTCCAAAAGAGCCTTCATTTTTCAAATGAAATAATATCACAGAACGACCAACTCGACTTCATACAGCCATCCGTCATCATAATCAGGTGGTCCCTAGCGATGCTTATCTAGGCCCAATTCCCAATATTGTTGCCGCGTCCCTAGCAATGAATCTGGGCTGAATGTGTACAATTTCATTCACCCTCCTGTTGAATAAGCCTGTCGGTCAAATTGCTGGGCCTTACAGTGAACGAACGGCTGGACGTACAATGCTCCGGGTGGTCTTAAAAAATTCCCAAGTTCGAGAACTAGGTATTTGAAACCGTAAAAAAACAGAGATAACGGCGTCCCGGGGATTTCAACCTCTATTTTCCACCTCTTAGGGATGACTGACATTAACGCCGAGCTTCGAGGACCAGCTAGACCCCAAATGGGAACTATAAACCGAATTTCGTCAATTTTGGTTCATGGTAACTAAGAATAGTGCGAAGTACGTAGTGCATTTCCGGATTCTACATAACTTGAAACGGAAACCATCAAATTTTGAGAGATGGAGGGTTTTTTTTTAAATTTATTTTTTTTAATGGAGTTGGTGGCGTAGGAGGGACTAGATGACCGCCATCATCAACCCACTTTGATAACGCGAACCATCGATCTGAAACAGTAACTCCAGAGGTGACAGACACATCGTATACCTCAGTACCATCATCATAATTATTCACAAATACATTAGCTCAGTTTACACATTATTGATTGTGTTGTCGTAAACAGGGCAGACCTATCAGGATTAGTGAAACACAGCGTTGGGGAAACTGATTTAGAAAGGTGAGATTATTATGGCGGAATTAGGAAGAAAAATCCATCGTGTACCAGGATCAAACGATGTATTCAACATCTGCAACGAGAAAATTACGATTCGCAGTGGGCCGACAGTTACGAGCGATGATGATGATGATGGCAAATCGTTACTCATTATATAGCAGAAACGATTCCAAAAGGCTGAATGGTCTTCGTTAACAACTAATTAAGCCTTGGGATTAAATTTCCTCCAGGCTAATCCAGTTCAACAAAAGGGCTCTTTGACTTGAAATAAGGGCGGAATAGGTTTCTGAGGCTGTCGTCCGTCTCTCGCCCTATCAGTACTTCTAAGCCCCGTCTGTCAACTTCGAGTTCAGGACTCAAGTCCGTTTCGAACGGCTTGAACTTGTTGGAAAGACTATTTGATTATGATGCGATTATATATTAATGGATATACAACCCATTTCCTTTGAAGAAAGTATGAAGTACCGTGTTCGAATCCTAAATTATTAGTTCGATACCTAAAGTCGGAGTGAAATTGCAACTTAATTGTACAAAACGGATGGTTATTAAGAATACTGGGTACCTATGTACTCTCCGCCGTCACTGGAAATTGAAGGTCTGACGTATGTATCCCCACTGTAACTAGTATGGGTGAGTGTGTGTTCCAGGTATTTTGGAATGTTCGCCTATGCCGTGATCGATGGCCCAGCAGTGATACTGAGAGCTTAGGTTTGAAACACCTTGATTTCAAACCTGAGCTCTCAGTATCACTGCTGGGCCATGGTTCACGACACCTCAAAAATACCTGGAAATCCCCAATGTCAGAGAAGCACTCACATCAGTAAACATCATTGTCCAGGTCTCTCGTGCATCGCGAAGAGCTAGTGACCATGCAGTACAAAACATGGATTGCCACCGGAACGCCTCTCCAGAAGCTTCAAGCAGAAACACAGCCAGGACCTTCTGGACGACTCTAGATGGACCCAACAGACCTATATATTGCTTACTGTTTATTTACTGTTCCCTAATTAACGCCGTCATGTTTACTTTTTGAGAAAGCCAATGTGTCTAACCTAAGCATCAAAACTTACTAAAACCTCATCAATTTATCTAGTGCAATAATTAGTAGGTATGTATCATTATTAAGTATTGAAAATAACGATTGAGACAATTTTCCTTTCACTTTTTTCCGTTGAAAAGAATTCTAAAATGGTCATTCGATATGAGCATCATGGTTAGCTTAGCAGTGCAATGAACATTAGCTTTGACACATTTTCATAATGAATTATTATATTCTTACGAGTGGGGGGGCTGATTTTTGTTAGCATGATTTGTGGGACAGAATTGGGACACACTTATGTCGTTTTAGGTAATTAAAAATATTTATAAGGAGAGAAAAAGAAAATAATAAATAACAACGTTAAACCATTATTGTTTTCATAATGAACATAAATCCCATAGCTAAGAAATTCACAGTCCTAACTAGAAATGTCAATTCCCCGATAGCTTCGCGCAATATTCATACTACTACGTGAATTGTATCCAGTCTCACGGCCATAGTGTCCACAATTTCCTTTGAAACAATTAACATTCAAGGCACACAATATGAGCTTCAGGTGTAACGTAATGAACCTTCAACTCCTCGCTGAGGGTCGGAAGCAGCAGGTATTTCATTATTCTCCAACGAGCATGTGGAACGCTCAGGGATCGGCTCGTTAAATTCAAGAGAAGAGTCGAAAGTGCTTCCGATACTCTCGGCCAGGAAGGAATGTTGCGGTAAACGCAGAGGGAGTTTAAAGCACGATGCAGCCAGGGATACGCGAAGCAAATGAAATTAATCAATTTGAAAAATCTGGACGGCGAGATAAGAATTGCAAAGAGAATGCAATTTCAAAAGCCTACGGGTAGTGTTCCCTCGTAATGCGACATGAAATATTCAAAACGAGAATTTTTCTTTTTTCCTCTAATATTTATGGAGATAGTGAGTGTTTGGAAGGATTGGGCGTTCGACAAGAGAAAAGGAGACTCCAGGACAATTCTCTTACATATTATCAGTTTCAAAATCCTCTCTAACTGTGAGGCCGCTAGAGAAAATAATACATGTAAATCATTATTATCCTGATCTTGAATGAATGGAGGACTTCTTAGCCTTTGATTTCAAAAGAGGTTGATTTAATTTGAGATCTGAAAAAAAAAAGTTCCTGACATCGAGTTGCTACAGTAGATTATGACTGAAAATTAGTTGAATGTCTTCAGCGTAAGTATTTTACTAATATTAATTATCCTCAGATAAATTTCATCATTTCATAAATTCGTTCCTCGAAGCAATTATTCTGTGTATAGACCTGTCTAGGTCCCAGTTCTACACCCAACTGGTACGCTCGGAATGTCCATAACTAAACGAAAGAATGATTAGAAGGAATGTTGAGAGTTTGAGCGGGTTCGTCCCTTATTGGATGTACACGAAATAAATTAAAATCTGTCTTGAAGATTTGTGTGCTGATGTTCCATGACTCATCTGTAATTTCTGACTAAATGTAGCTTTTATTTTGAACCAGGCTCGATTGGGAGTTCATTAAATTTCTGATGGAGTTGCAGGACGTTTGCTTTCACAAATAAGGAAAATTCCTGAAACTGAACACCAAAAACCTAGTTATACATATGTCATGGATAGCAAGCTAAGAATAATGTTGATAACTTTTGGTTTATTATTTTCGATAATGAACCATTGGAATCGAGCAAGAAAAAAAATTCTTACCCCCCCTCAAAATTTGGTGGTTTACCTACGTTTCAAGGTATGTAGAATCCAAAACTGCAATAAAAATATTTCTGTCCGTCCACCGTACGCCGTACGGGCCACTTTTCTTAGTTACCATGAAACAAAATTGATGAAATTCGGGTTATAGGTTCCGTTCGGGGTCTAGTTGGTCCTCGAAGCTCGACGTTACTGTCAGATGACTGACAGTCGGGGTTGAAATTTTCAGAACGCCGTAGCTCAAAAACTTTTGATAGAAGGGTATAGTTTTTTTTACGTTATTAAATTTGTCTTGAGCTAAACAATTTTTTGAGACCACCCGGAGCATCGCACGTCCAGCCGTTCGTGAGCACCAAAAAGCTTCGTCAACACGATCGTGAATCAAACGGTATAAATCCGGCCCGGATATCATAACTACGGAGCATCTGATTATAATCAAGGGTGGCTGTATGAAGTCGAGTGGTTTGTTCTGCGATATTATTTCATTTGACAAGTGATGGACTATTGGATTTTGTTGGTAGGTACTTGTGAAACTTGAACAAACGTTGAAGTATTATTGATGGGTAAATTATTAAACAATAGCAAATTATTACTCACCGGCAAATTATTACACAACGGTAAATTATTACACCACGATAAATTGTTACGCAACGGTAAATTATTACAGAACGGCTTATCTACCCAGGGCTGGCTTTTGTTGATAGGTACTTTTGCAACTTGAACAACCGTTGAAGTATTATTGATGGGCAAATTATTACACACCGGTTCATTATTCTATCTCCGTAGAAGGGGAACCTATACAGGTAAATTATTACGCTGTATTATTTTAGCAACATTTAACTAGTGGTTTAGGTAGGTATCTAGTAACGAGTAGGTACGGGGTTAGGTACTAACCTACGGAGGGTCCGCGATCTACATAATATGTGTAGAATAGTAGGACATATGTTATATAGAAGGGTTATCTATACAGAGACCTGTGATATGTGACCTGTGTATTCTGCACAAAATAATAAACCGTTGTGCAGGGATTTGCAGCGTTTTTGAATTGTTTGTTGTGAATTTTTAATGATTTCCAAAATAACTGTAATAATACATATCTAACGTGTTTTGGGGACACTGTTGGCGCCGCGGTGGCACCAAAGCCTAGCTACAGTATATTCTGATGGTCACTCGAGCTGACACTCGAAGTTTCTAGTCATCAAAGCCATTTTGAACACGTCATTTTTTTGCATGGCAAACAGTCAGGTGATCGGACGGACAATGGCGTAGAAGTTCAAGTAACAGCATAATATTTCTACGATCATCTATTGAGAGACAGTCTCGAATTGATTCCGAAACTGAGAAGGTACACGACAGTCCTAACGATGGATAACAATACTGCAAACAGATTAGATGTCCTAGTGGATTAAATACACCGATTACTGTGGATAATAGCACTAGTGCTCGTGCGGGGAACAGGCCCGTCCTGCGCATTTTCTCATCCGTGAAGTTGAAACTGCCTAAATTTTAATGACGTAAGACTTCCGTTAGTCCTCTTAATAGTTTGTTGTTGTAGCGACTTGAGTCAACTTCACTAAGTCGGAATGCCTAAGCATATGTGCTCCCTTTATTTAACAACAGTTGGCGCAACCTGGTTTAAGCTCTTTGCTCTCATTCCTTCATCCCATTTCCACAAGTTTCACGGATGACCTAATAAGAAACTCTTTCCGGTCCAACTGCTGAATTAAAGCCGGTAATAACGCGCAGTTAGAGGCGACCTCAATAGTTCCATCGAGCGATGAATGGTTCAGCAGACAGCTGGTTGTTCGATGTCGTATAAGCTAACCGAATATGTATTTGATCAGGCTACTGACAACGATTTCTAGACGGGAGAAATGTTAAATAGAAAATTAGGTAGGTACTTCAGAGTCTAAAAGGGCATAGAAAGCCTTGTTATCATTTTTAAGGGATGTTTTCTTGCGGTTCAAACCTTTCTGAACAAATTAAGTTCCGTGTTTGTCTGGCTGTTTGAAAATTTGAAAAATCCGTGTCTGCACATCTTCCAATACTCATAAACTGTACCGAAGGCTTGTCCTATGAGCTGAAATGGATTAGTATATACGAATGATTCAAGCATTCTTCTCAACTCTCAGATCATTTTGGATCCACTCAATTGAAAGGGTACTAAAAACTCGATTGAGATGCGGATATTTCCAGTTCTCAAATGTGCACCAACTTATATAAAGCTTTAAACCTTGGAAATTAATATTTGACTTGGTTCTTGAGCATCACTGCAGAACTATCATTATTTTACTTGTTAATGAACAAATAATAGACTCTAAATTCGAATATCAACGGACCTTGAACTATGTAAAAATATCTGAGGGTCTGATCTGTCGTATAGTTTGAATAAACGACATTGAGATAGTTGACGAAAATTCAAATGGCCTAGGGATAAAAAGGAACTGAGTCTCTAAGGCCCTCCTTGAAGTGAGGATAGCAGCTTAAAATTTGGTGAAATGATGTGAAAAATGTGAAAAAGCCATCTGTAATTAATTATGACGACTGGGACCAATGAACCGAGGTTACCTGTACAGCTTACATCTTAGAAACATTCTTCCGCATCTCAACGCAACACAGTAGTATTCTTTATTCTCCCGACCAATTGCTTTAGTTGATTCATGATGAACCCATAACAGAAAAATAATAATGTCTGTACAGACCAACATGGGCTCCATCTGTATTGTCATGCAAGTGGAGGCTTACGTTATTGGAAACCAAAAACTTCAAATCAACAGAAAGAGTAAAGTGCGATATTCGAATTATACTGTTGTCATGATATCCTCCCGGAACATACATCTTACCTCATATTAGATTGCACAAATAAACTTAACACCTCATATTAGATTGCACAAATAAAACGAACAAATGAAGAGGCATACGTGACCAACTGCAGGCAAACCCTTCTCCGTCCTACCATCCCTCAATGTCATTGCCGACCGTCAAGAGACTGAGGGAGGGTGGAAAGGGTCTCATAAAAACTCGCCGTTTCGATGACTTATCTCTCTCTCTCTTCACGCCTCCTTACCTTTTCCTTCGAAAAGAACTCACAGACTGGTGGAACCTGTGATAACTGACCAAGGTGGCAACCTTCTGGGCAAAACCCTCTAGCGTTTCTAGTGGTGGTAACCTCCCTGGCTTCGCCATAGGTGTTAGCCTTTCAAACCCTAGCTCCATCACCTTCTCTTCCATCTCACTCACTCACATATCCAAACCTCACCACAACTGTGTAGTGGGGTGATCGAAAGAAGTGAGAATCACTGAGTGCCAAAACATTATCATACGGGGTGTCCCACTTTCGGAACCAGGAAACTTCAGGGATCGATTCTAAAACTAATTTTCAACAAAAAGTGCCTCATAGAAAATATTCAAAAAACGCTTCTTTCCCAGTTATTTTGATTTTAAGATTTTTTCGTATTGATAATTTGAAGCGTTTTTCGTTTAGTTCCCGTTTTCTAGTTTGTATTTTACTTTTTAAAAACTCGTTTGCATGTTCTTGGAATTTTATAATTATAATTTTTGGAAACAGCTTTTAATGTGATTTTAATGAGTAACTCATTTTGTTAGTTCGTTCTTGCAAAATATAATTATAATGATGCTGAACCATAAATTTTTGTCCCCATCTTGTTATTTGTACCTACCCCAGGTAAGTAATTAAAATTTACAATTTATGTAGTCATTTTACATAATTTTCTGTATTTTTAAAAGGTGGGGGGGGGGGGGGGGTCTACTCCCCAGTGTGTAGTTATGTGTGGTCATGTAAGTGTGTCATTGTATGGTCAAAGGGGTTTTCCAAGGGACCGGGCGACTGGTTCGAATTATTAAGCGATTCAAACTGTCGAGTACTGTCCTATCATACATAGAATACGAAGCGAATGCGAATCCAACTAGGGGAGTGGCGACCTGCATTTGAATGAACGATGCGATTAAAATGTACTTCCATTCCTTTTTTTCCTAATACACAATTAAGGGCTTCCAACTGTGGTGAGAACCGAGTAGTAACTCTTCGGTGAGCTGGAATGTTACGAACCCTCGGAGGAAGCCTTCACATCCTGTCACTAGCACCTCATGGGATGGCATGCGCGGTGTATCACTAGGTGACGGCCAATTGCCGAGAGTGACAGGTACTCTACACGCTAGCTCGTTTGGTGGCAGTTTAAGGACGTATTTGCTCGATACATAAATATATATATGTATAAATATATACATCTAAATATAGTGTCACGAGCGTTCTGCCATACACTTTGCAATTCGCTAGGAACGCACTAAGACAAATCGACGGACAGAATGAATGCACAAATCATTGTTGTAGAAAAAAAATAAAAAAAATAAAATTCGGAAGCGCGAAAAATGCTCCGTAAAATATTAAGGGAGAAAATGTTACAGAAAAATGAATAACGCTCTATGGCCGGCCATTTTGGTTGAAAAAAGCTGTGTCAAATTTTTTTGGGTTTCCCTCAGTCCGAAAAACTTATTTCACCGAATGTCTCTAATGACAAAAATATTAGATCGAAGATGATCTATCGTACAACGGGGGTCAAATAATATATGAGTTTTTGAGATTAAAAAAATATCTAAAATCTGTAAAAGTACCTACATATTTGAAAATATCCAAGGATTTCCATGGAATCACCAAAAGGGCTATGAAACGGTTATTTGAGACTGAGTTGGCTATTTATATAATCAAAAACTGTTTTATAAAAAAAGTGAGGGGGTCAAATTTGAGTTTTGGATCCTAAAATCATTAGCTGATGGTAAAAATGGATAGAACCTCCAAAAATTGTATAAGATGGTGATGTGAGACATAAAAATGCTGTTTCAATCGTCATCTGAATAATTTTTGGGACTCGCGAATCGTCAAAAATATCTGAACGCCACAAATTTTGATAATTTGCTCATATTGAAATGCTGACTGCAATACTGGAACATTTTATAACCTGGTGTAATCGCGTCGATTGCTCCGTTTGGCCGACTTTTAAGGGGTGAAATCATTGAGCTAGTTCGCAACAACCGTTGAAACAAATCAGCAGAAGACACAAGCCCCGTTATGAAGTTGACATCAAAGGTGGAACGGCAGATGTAACAAAGTAATGAAAAGCTGCCGGTGGTTGTCCGCGCTTAAACAATTTATTAGGAGTTGTTCCAATATAAGGGACCTAAGCCCTTGAGAGCATTCCCCCAGTCATCATCCTCCCAGCCATCACTTCTGGTTTACGATGGGGGGGAATTCATTAGTGGCACTCACAGTCAGAGGGTATGTCAACAGATGAAGGGGGAAAAGCAGGACTGTGATGGCGGAGAGGGTTTAACAGTTGAACGGAAGGTCCAAGGGCGGGAATGGGGTTCGAACGGTTGGAATGGAAAGAGTATGAGAGCTGGAGCAGGGCGGGGGGACTAATTACAAAATGACTGCTTCCTACCGGGTCAATCCAACTCCCCCAGCACCGTGCGGGGCCATTTACCTTCTACATGTCTACAAACCGACCAGGTGCGTAAAAGCGGAAACAGGCAAGCTGCTTTAATTCCCAATGCATTGCTGACCGTAGACGAATTTTCAAGGACAGGAAACGTTCTGGTAACAGGTTCAAATTTTTCAGCAGACATAACTTTCGGAAAATTTTGTTTTTCAAGCTACTGCACAGCAACGTCTGCATTTAAAAGAACTTTTTCGGAAAATTCTTTACAGTGATTCAAAAACTGTTACCTAGCACATGCATTTTTAAGAAATACGGTAGTGGCACCAGTTACTGAACACTTAAGCGAATTTCTGTTTTACGATTTTTGAGCCAAAAAACATTGTATATAACCTGTGTTTTTTTACTTCACGTTCATAAATCAGTATAGCACGCTTAAAAATATTAAAAAATCGTTTTCTTGATCATTCCTTCAATTAGGAAATTAATGAAAAATGAAAAAACGCTGCAAAGTCCTTGTCACATGGGTTTATTATTCTACTGGAAATATCTACAGAAATGTTGGCTGTTCATTTATTGTTCTTTCATGAGAAATCTAAATAGCTATTTTTGATGGTTTCAACTAATTCTGACCCCAAAAAACAGGAATTAGGCTCCTATTTTTTACAAATAAGTATCTCGGATCATTGATAGTGGCATTTAATTGTCATGATTCACCTACATAATACTTCTAGTGTTATTTTTTTCACCCATAACACCCCTGGGTGTATTTCGATCGGGCTGCCGAGCTTTGGAGCACAGCGAGGATCCAAATGAGTTTCCAAAAATGGGGACCCAGACTGTGTGCGGAAGAACGACGATTTAAGACCAAAATTTAACGTAAGTTTAAACCTGAAACTTTGTCAGAACCTCAGTTCTTCGCTCATTGGTCCAAATCGAATTCATATGCGGTCTCCTCGCCCTAAAAAACATGGAGAGCGATACCTCACAAGCTCAAGTTACTAAAACACCAAAAAAAACCTATCTTTACACCCATTTTTCAGCGATAACACCCTCTTGGGTATATTCCGATCGGGCTGCAAAGTTTCGGGACACAAATAGGGCCCAAATGGAGCCTTCGTGCGATAGAACGAATTTATTAGACCGAAAATAAAGTAGATATAGATGATACACGGTGTATGTTGGACGGACATTGCATTTTTGGAATCTACGCATCTTGAAACGTAAATGAACAACAATTTGAGGGGGTGTTCGAAACATTTTTTTCTCAGCGAATACATAGGTATATAATCCGCAGACTAATAAACGAAAAGGTACTTTTTTCCAATGAATGAACACTTCGGACCGAGTCTTTGAAAGCCGAGCTACAATTTTGATTTATTATTCTGTGAATAATACACCTATGTATTCGCTCAGCAAAAAATTTTTATAACACCCCCTCAAACTTTTTTCTTTTCTGTTTCAAGTTGCGTACATTCCAAAAATGCAATGTCCGTCCGCCGTACGCCGTACTTCGTCCGCCGTATCACGTGTACCGGCTTCATTTTCGGTCTAAAAAAGTCGTTCTTTCGCACACATGCTCCATTTGGGCCCTAGTTGTGTCCCGAAACTTTTCAGCCCGATCGGAATATACCCAGGGGTGCTATGAGTGAAAATGTGTGCACACAATCGTCTAGAGATGGTTAGGAATGGTTAGAGCTGATGGCTGTACAACGATCCTAGACAAGATCGTCTAGAGATGGTTAGGGATGGTTAGAGGTGGATGTACAGCGATATAGACAAGATCGTCGAGAGATAGTTAGGGATGGTTAGAGGTGTATGTGCAAGGATATAGACAAGATCGTCGAGATATGGTTAGGAACGGTTAGAGGTATATGTACAAGGATATAGACAAGATCGCCCAGAGATGATTAGGGATGGTTAGAGCTGGCTGTACAAGGATATATACGAGATCGTCGAGAGATGGTTAGGGATGGTTAGAGGTGCCTGTAGAAGGATATAGACAAGATCGTCGAGTGATGGTTAGGGATGGTTAGAGCTGGCTGCACAAGGATATAGACAAGATCGTCTAGAGATGGTTAGGAATGGTTAGAGCTGGCTGTGCAAGGATATAGACAAGATCGCCTAGAGATGGTTAGGGATGGTTAGAGGTGCCTGTATATTATTACACAACGGCAAATTATTACACAACGGTTCATCTACCAAAAAGGGCATGGATTTTGTTGATCGTTACTTTGGAACCGTTGAAGTATTATTGATGGGCAAGTTATTACACAATGGTTCACCACAGAAAACAGTGATCTACGCAGAACAGGTGTCTACTTCACTCCACATCAACAATTTTCCTCTAGAACTTCATTATTTGCGTTTCTTTTTGCCGTTTTAGTTACGGTTTGTCATCGGCTGTATTATTTTAGCAACATTTAACTCGTGATTTAGGTAGGTACCTAGTAAAGAGTACGGGGTTAGATACTAACCTACGGAGGGTCTGCGATTCACATAATATGTATAGACTAGTACATATTATATTATATAGACGGGTTATCTATACAGAGAGCTGTGACCGGTAACAGAAGGGTATTCTGTACAAAATAATAAACCTTTGTGCAGGGATTTGCAGCGTTTTTTGCTCAGCGATTACATAGGTGTATAAAATTCACAGACTAAGAAACCAAAAGGTGCTGTTTTCCAATTATTGAACGCTTTGGACTGACTCTTTGAAAACCGTGCCACCAGTACCAGTTAACGAATACCTAAAATCCGTAAATTGATATCATTCATTGTAACCATTTCTATATCTTCAATCCCCCTTCATTGTTAATTTTTGTAGGTAAATAATTGCAGACAGTTTGAAAGAAGGTAGGTAAGAAAAATAAGAAAAGCTGAAAAGTTAGAAAATCTATACAAATTTTAGTATCCCTATTTCGTTACCTAACATATATATAACATTTCAATTATAGGTGACTTGAAACAAAGTAAGAGGTAGGACACTTGAAAGTAATACAAGTAGGTCGGTAAAACGAATGCAAGTCTACTAACTCCAGCGTCTTCACTCTCACTGAACTGCATACTGTATTTGCCATCTCCTTCATCTTCAGGACGGTGGTGCATTCCTACCTACCTACTATAAGTGCCTAGGTTTTCTTGGTTAGGTATTAAGAAGGTACCTCCATAGGAAGGCATTTTACCTTTACTAACACTGCCCTGGCTTGAAAGGTCTTATTACACGAATTATAGGTCTAATGTAAACAAGGTCCATAATTGTGTTGAGTATATATTATTATCAAAAATACTTTTTCGACTGGATGCTAGTCGCCAAGTTTTCTTACATGCCACGGAGAAAACGAAAAGTGGCAGGCGTTTTAGCAGTTCATCCCTTGGCACGACCCAACAACGGCATGCCCCAGTGCCCCTGTGTCTGAACACCCCAAACATTTATTTATCCCCCGTTGGAACCAACTCGTTTTTAGCGTTTTTATCAATAGGTAGCATGGAAGTTCAGATTCAAAATAAACCAAATGTTTGATAAATTACAGAATAGGTACACAACTTCTCCAGTGATTGAACCCCTGTTCGTTCACTGGAGAATCCCAGTTTCAACGAAGCATTGCTTGAACACTGTTTAATCGGCACAAATGTCGAAAAAGAGCAGTTCTCCGTGTGTGTTTTTTTTGCATTAGGAAGCCATTATAAAGGGTTATAATACAAGAACACCCAAAAGAGATCATTAAAAGTGTCTTAAATCCATGTTTGATGAAAGTAAAACCAAATAACTTACTACAGCTTACTGTATTAATAATAAATCATAGCATTCATATAATGAAGCCTACATCTTTGAGCGCTTTCACTGACCTCCAGCGAATCCATATGAAACTACCAACACCAAAAACACCGCTGGAGAGCATCAGAAACCTTATTTCTTTACCAAGTGTTCATTCAATGGGGGGGGGGGGGGGGGTTAACTGCTCATTACAGTTCAATGCTCAATTATTGGTGCCAATACCCAGGTTTTTTTTTTTAAGAAAAATGTATACCAACGTCTCGTAGCCAAAGCCATCTGGAATGACACACTCGCATACTACCTGGAGCAGGTAATAGGGTTGTGAATCGAAAAAATCGATACCATAATGATGAAACTGGGTGGAAAAATCTCATTTGGTATGAGGTTTACGGAGCTGAAGGGACTATACAAATTTGGGACTGGATCTTGGTTTCTGGGGCGCGAAGGGGGGGGGGGGGGAAGGGGGTTCTTCAACTTTACATGTTCTGTTCAGGTGGGGTATAATTTTCAAATGGACTTCGGACGCTGAATCGAACGAAATCGCTCCCATGCCGGTACGATAAGCAGTTTTTGAGAAAAATGCAATACAGTTCTGAAAATTGTGTGTGAAACGTCCAAGTAGAGGGAACAGATGGTTTCTTTCAAATCAGAATGCAAAAACCTTTCAAAAATGATACGCACTAGCTGAATAAAATTCTGTATATTTTGTTCAAATTTTTTAGCATTTTTCACAAAGATGTTGGACCTTAATGAAGAGTGGAGTTCCACAGATATCTCGGCATTGTAATAGATAAATTTTTGAAATGGAAACAACATATTCTTCAAACCAGTAGCTGCATAAGACGATCTTCTTTCATTTTTTCGTTTTTCAACAAACTTTTGCCATTAGCCTACGTTAAAATGATGTTTCATGCCTTTGTCTATTCCATTTTGATATACTGCATCTCAGTGTGGGGCGGAGCTTATCATACATCTTTTAAGATCTTGGAGCAATCAGTTAAAGCTGTTATTCAACTGATCTGTAGAGCAGGCTACCTGGCCCATACAAGACCTTTGTTTTTAAAATTAAAAATCCTGCCTCCTCATCTAAAATTTGTAGAGAGGACACTTCTCCGTTTCTTCAAGGACGATCTTCCTAATCTCCCTCGTGATGATGGCGTCACTCGCCTTCACTCGTCCGTTCACGTACATATCCCGGCTCCAAAAAGTGATTTTTTCAAAAGGCAGTACAATTTCTATGCTTCACGTTTATTTATGGCTCTTCCGCCTCATCTGAGGTGCAGTCAATCATTTCAGAAGTTTAGAGGTGGCTTGAGCATCTTCCTCATGGAGCAGTATACCCGCAATATTTCCATTCTTAGCTGCTTTACTAACTAATTCAAGTACCTACCGTTTTTTCTCGCCGCAATTTTCGTTTTAATTATTCAGTTATTTGTTATCCAAGCCTTTTGTGTTGCACAAACTTTTCAAGTAGCATTTAATTTGTTTTAAGCTAATTTATTTTTGTTTTAATTGTCAACTCCTGATCTCCGGTCAATTTTTAAAATTTTGGAGATCAGTAACTGCCAATTGTTTTCTCATTTTTTGTTTATTGCAAACGCAAAGTACTTTTAATTTATTTTTCTGTATTGTATTTTTAATAAAGGCTTTAAAAAATTTAAAAAAAAAAATTGCATTTAATTCAAAAAAAGTTAATCCTACCGGCATGGCAGTGGTATCATTCGAGTCAGTATTAAAAATAACTTCGAAAATGATGCCCCGCATGATCAGAACAAGTAAAAATGAAAATAAGTGTCCCTCCCCCCCCCCCCATCTCACAACCCCTTCACACTGCATTTAGACTCTTCAGTTCCGTTCTTGCCAAAAGACCCTTCAGGATAATTTTGCATCTATTTTTCCAGCACCCCCCCCCCCCCCCCCCTCCCACCAAGAAAACTGTGTAACTCAATTCAATTCAATTCTTTATTAAAACACATATTTAGTACCTACATAATGAAGAATATAAGTACAGAATCATGAGAAAACCAAGTTCATGAATGGGGACGACCCGTCCAGGGGCTGGTTGTCACTGAACTAGCTTATTACTTTGGATTGAGCGTGTACTAACAATGAAACTTCTTGTTGATGCACGATGGAGAATTGATCTTTCATGCTGATTCCATTTATAACAAAATTTAATTAAATGTAAAAAAGATAGTTGTTCGGTAGGGTGGGAATAGAGTTTCACGTCATACATCAGCATGAAAATGAACTCAAATTCGATCTACCTTCTTACTTTCACCAGATCGGACTGTACCTCCCACATGTGCATCGGAGGTTTGACCATAAAAAAAAGGTCAATCATCATCTCGGGAGTTCTCAAATACCCAGATTTGTTGGTAAATAGAAGAGTCTATGAGTTTATAGGAGCCTCAAAACATTCTTTCGGGGATGGTAGGAGTTATATCCTTTGTTACTGCCGTTGTTTAATACTTTGTTACTGCCGCCACTGGTTTAATTCTTCGTTAATCTTCAACGATGAAGTTTAGGTAAATCATCTTTATAATAATAACGGAGTGACAGAGACTATGATTAACATTGTTTTTACCCGTACTCACGGTATATCATCGTTTCTGGAATGGATGTAAAGTACATTATCTAGACTGAGACAAGAAGAAGAATCCATCAATCTCGAGGCTCGCAAATCTAGATCGCCTTACCGATCCCGGGACTATTTACTAGAAGGCCGAGACGATCCATCAAAAGCCACTAGACGAAGAAAAATCAATCAGATTGCGGCTACTTCAATTTACTGGACCAAAAAAACTTGCTACTCATATCTGAGTATCTACATGGATCATTCGTTCAGCTTGGTGGAAATAGCAACAAATCAATTAGGCAACTACAATGAAAAGATGTTTTCACATTGTATACCGCCTGTAGTTTTAGGCCTCAATCAAAACTGTTCCAACATTAACAGAACACGTCATTATAAGAACTCTGGATACCTACTTAAGGATACCTACTTATTTCATTTGAATCTTCAACAATCAGGAGCATAATTCATACTTCGTTATAAATAATATCGAAGTATGCTTCTTTATACTTCGTGCCAGAATATTTGATATCAAATGGGTGCTTCTGATAAGCTGATTATACCAACATAAGGGCTATACCTACATTTTTACGAGAGAAAAATCCCCAATATCATAATTATACCCTAAATTTGGAGAAGATAAAAAATCCCGAAGACCATAATACCCCAAATAACGTCTACATTCTCGTTGTCCTTTGTAATGCGCTGAACGACTTGATAATCCGCCTTTTATTCGCGAGGAAAAGATGAAATATCGTCCCGTTCATGAATCATTTCGGTGAAAACATTCACGGGTACAATGTTGTAAGCGTACCTAATTATGCAATGTATAATAAATTTCTGTCAGGTAACATATTGGATTCACAGACTGAAAAGGTCTGTGCCGTAGTCGGCAGTAAATTATAGAGTAGGTACCTAATATAAAGTACATGTAAGTAAAGATCTATATACGAAATGTTTTTACGATTTCACGTTGAATACAGAATTCACGTAATTCTTGAAATACTACCTATTAAGGGGGTTTGGTTCGATCAGGCGGGTGAACATCGATGTAGTAAATGTCGCATCCTTCCAGGGCGTTTTGAGTCTGTTAACGAGGTTTGTTTTAAGCGGGCTGCAGATAAGCGGGAGGCGACTGTGTTATATCCCTGTGTTATATGGCACAGCTGCGAGTAAGGTTGAGATTTAGGAGCAAAAATATAGGATTGATTAATAGAAATAATAATAATGGGTGTTATAAAGAAGGTAGAACGCGGGTTCGGTGGTAGAAATCAGAATAAAATGGTTTTTAATAGAATCTTGGTTGCTATCCCCAATCACATATGATTATAAACATTAGGGAGCCATAACATCAATAGTAGGGATCACTACACCTCCCGGCACTTAAAGAGCTTACGGTGTTCCGGTGGTAGTAAGGCAAAACGTTCTTTATGGCGGCTACTCTGATATTCCCGTCTTCTTCATAATGAACCGTTTTCGGAAAGCCCTCTACCTTCTTTATAACACCCATTATTATTATTTCTATTAATCAATCCTATATTTATGGCGCAGTCGGTAGGACTGCGCCATAAATATAGGATTGATTAATAGAAATAATAATAATGGGTGTTATAAAGAAGGTAGAACGCGGGTTCGGTGGTAGAAATCAGAATAAAATGGTTTTTAATAGAATCTTGGTTGCTATCCCCAATCACATATGATTATAAACATTAGGGAGCCATAACATCAATAGTAGGGATCACTACAAAAAATGTAGAAGTATAAAAAAAGCTGTTGTCGAGGAACAAAGTTTGAGAGCTTTTGGTTCAACGAAAAATAATTGCTGAGCAACCTCATAGTTGTTGTTCTCTGCCCCCCCCCCCCCTCCAAAGTGTTCTGGTTGGTAGCCGTCCTTATTATAAAACCGTACCACCCAATTTCGAATGCCCACGCACTCATCAAACCATTACGCGGCTTTCTCAGTTTTCGAGAAAAGCTCTCTCAAAGTGAATCGTAACGAGGAACTTTCAGATATTCCAGCATTATTTCGTGCGAACCTCCGATAATTACGCAGTTCAATAACGCTCAAGTTCAAGTACGCAGTATGCAAGCAGTTCGACGTTTGGCAGTGAATTTCACTAGTCAAGACCATATTGACTGTATTGTGGGTCCGCTGACCTGGAGCCATCTGAGTGCCTTTATGCATTTATGTAATTATGCATTTATACAATTATGCATTTCAATCATGTTATGATGATGATAGGTAGGTAGCCTACGCTTGATACGTAGCTGTGAGCACATGAAAACAGCCAGTAAATAAAACTTAATACTACGTCATCAAAGCACTTGCTGGTACAAAAGGTGATCGAACATTCTGTATGTGTATTCATAAGGTAAGTAAAAACAGGAAATTCATCTTCCAATAAATGCCGCTAGAGTCTAAGTAATAACGTTCGGAAATTGCCATGGACAGCTTCATTTCGTTCAAGCACAATAAACGAAACAACGTTACAATAAAAGTAAAAGGGCAAATATCTTACAATGTTCTAGAATGAGACAGTAATATTGTTCGACAAGGTGTCAATATTAAAACTGATTTCCAACCTATGCCTCGTATATAATATATATACACCTTTTTTTTTAAATATACGGACCAAACAATTTTCGGATGTTTTGGGTGCATTCTCTTGCAACGGTACCTATGTGATTTAAAACAGAAAAATATAAATAAATATTAATAAATGTGTCGTGGTACCCCTCAGAATTCTACATTTACCACTCGTATGTAATATGGTAAAGATTTAACCAAATAAACGAAGGGAAAGTAGGAGAAGAGTAGGAGAACCATCTGAATAGGGGGCGAGGAGGGTCATTCAACTGACCACTCTCCAACTTGTGACTTCTATCTAAACCTGCTTACACCCTCTCCCTCTCTCCTGCACTTCTCCTGCACCTGCTGTGGTGATAACTGCGGGGTGCTCCCTTCTAGAATACCTGCTGTGGTGATGACCGCGGGGTGCTAGCCTCATTCTTCCCAGCACCTGCTGTGGTGATAACCGTGGGGTGCCATTACCTCTAGCACCTGCTGTGGTGATAACCGCGGGGTGCTAGCGTCCTTCTGAGTGCCTGCTGTGGTAATAACCGCCGGGCGCCCTTGCCTCTAGCACCTGCTGTGGTGATAGCCGTGGGGTGCTAGTCTCCTCTTCCAACCAACGCCTGCTGTGGTGACAGCGGCCGCGCTTTAGCAAGACTCCTATGGAGCACATCCTTCACTCATCCAACCAAACCAACTTCATCCAAACTCATCCAAACCAACCCTACCTTCCGCCAGCAGTGTCATAAGCCGTAGGCAGGCTTACAACAAAATGATAAATTCATTCATTTATTCTTGTTTCTGTTGAAATCTCAACTCATTTGCTAAGTAAAGTCCTACTCTTTTACCAGCATCATTGTGAAAACCAATAAACTCACTATAATGGGCTTTAAGATTTGTGTACAGAGGTTCCAGTAAGGGAAAATCGATTATATTTGAAATTTTCAATTCTGCAAACTAATCTTTTGAGCTAATCCCAGACCAAGCTCACTCCCGTAAATCCTAAAGGATTAGCTCACTTAATGGAGGCACTTCCTTTAAAACGTTACAATCCCTTGTTTCCTTCCGAAAACACCGAGTGGGAACGAAGTAAGGCCGCCACTAATGCCGCCCATTCTTCCCAGTTACGCCAGGCACCCCACGGAATTGAATACTCTCGAAAGATGGCTGGGAGGAGAGTGAGGTTCAACTAATAATTAAAGACCTCCTTAGGAAAACGAAGCAGGTGGGCTCAACTGCGAGAATCCTCTACCTAAACGGTTCCAACGGAGGCACGATGGGTAATAACGAGAATGACCCAGGCTGGGAAGAATAAGATGAGGGTCAAACAACTAGCAACCTCGTGTACTAGGCATATTTTCTACTTCTTCGAGTTCGTCTTGTGAGTCCGGAATAGGTATGCTGCCATAATCCACAATGGTTTTATATCTTTGTCTTAAGAGTCGTGATTAAGTAATTATGCTACTAGAATCCGCAAAGGCAGTGGAGCGCTAATGGAATGATCCACTACTATTTTGCTCAAAATTAACTATTTCATGATAGGTAACTGTGAAAAGTGCGGAGTACGACGAAAATACTTTACATAAACATTTGAGCGTAGGTAAAATGCGGACAAGTTAATCCGTTGAGCTCGCTGGAGGTTGGTTTCGCATAGGTGAAATGCGGACAATTCTGTACTAGTAAAATGCGGACAGAAAATGTTTCATAAAAGGTGGGCAAGGATGTATAATGTTCAGATGTATTTATGCACAAGGAATGAAATGATACGCAGAACGTGGCAAGAAGTTTAGTTCCCATTCCGCCGCTCGCATTGTCAAGCGATCTGGATGCTCGCTAGCGCTCGCATCTCAAAAAAGATAAACAATCCCAGAAACTATCCCGTGAATGAGCAGGTTGCTTGGAACTTCTGAATAGATTAGTGGAATGCATTGTCAAGCGATCTGGATGCTCGCTGGCGCTCGCATCTCAAAAAAGATAAACAATCCCAGAAACTATCCCGTGAATGAGCAGGTTGTTTGGGACTTCTGAATAGATTATTGGAATGCATTGTCAAGCGATCTGGATGCTCGCTAGCGCGATCTACGCATCCAGCGCAGATCTACGCACAGATCTAGCGCGATCGCGCCACAAGTGTGGGAAACTGACAGGACAGACTCGTCCGCATTTTAACGTACATGTTTCAAAAACACCGTCCGCTTTTTAATGTTTACTTTCAGGGATTAACAACTTACGTCCGCAATTTACTGCGTCCCAAACATTTTACTGTGGACGGACTGAAATGTTTTTATTCCATTTCCGGATTCTTCACGTTTTTTCATGCCAAAAGTTCATTATCCAAAATGATCGGTTGACCATTATTTTGAAAATTTGTTCATGTGGTCACTTGGTCATTTAGTCATGCTGCAAGTCTGAACATTTTAAACAAATTCTACAGTCTAAAATCTCTCGACTGATTCATAGTTTCACGGTTTTGGTGGCCAAGGATGGATTGATACTGGTCTGTTCACCTCATTTCCAAGCGTCTCTTGATTAGAATGTCTCTGGGGACATCATTTCGTTTTTAACATTGGGATTTTGGACTTGAAATTGAACATTTTTAACGTGAAAATCCCCTTGCCCCATTCGTGGTGTGACGTAATTCGAATTCAGACGATGTCCAGGTTTTAGATGGCGAACGGACCTATTAGAATATACTTTCTTAGCAAGAAGGTAATACTCAAGCACCGTCAGCCGAGAACCTCTGTTAGCCCTAACCAAATGAGCTCTCATAGTTTCCTCATGATTTCTAGGATTTCTAAAGGAAACCTCATAAGCGCGTTATAACATTAAATAACGTGTATTTCTTCAACAGGATCCGAACTGATTCATCCCGACAGCCTCAGTTTCCAGTTTCCTCTTTTGGTTTATTATATTCAATAATGAACCATTGGAATCGAACATGAAAAAAAAAATGCTTACCCCCACTCAAAATTTGATGGTTTACGTTTCAAGGTATGTAGAATCCAAAACTGCAATAAAAATATTTCTGTCTGTCCGCCGTACGCCGTACGGGCCACTTGTCTTAGTTACCATGAATAAAAATTGATGAAATTCGGGGTACAGGTTCCGTTCGGGGTCTAGTTGGTACTCGAAGCTCGACGTTACTTTCAGTCATCTCTAGGGGGTTCAAAATGGGGGTTGAAATTTTCAAAACGCCTATACCATTTTTTTTACGTGAATATTTTTACGGTTTTAAATAGTTCTTGAACTTGCGAGTTTTTTAAGACCATCCGGAGCATCGTACGTCCAGCCGTTCGTTCACAGTAAGGCCCCGAAGTTTGCACCGACAGGCTTCGTCAACAGAAGGGTTAATGAAATGATATCCTGTTGACGAAGCCTGTCGGTGCAAATGTATACAGTTATTGTATAAATTCAGCCCAGATATCATTCCTAGGGACGCCGGGAATTGGGCCCAATCATTGCTAGGGAGCACCTGATTATATTCACAGAGTATGAAGTCGAGTTGGTTGTTCTGTGATATTATTTCATTTGACAAAAATGATGGCTCTTTTAACAGGTGAATCAAACGGTATAAATCCGGCCCGGATATCATCGCTAGGGAGCACCTGATTGTAATCAAGGATGGCTGTATGAAGTCGAGTTGGTTGATGTGCGATATTATATCATTTTATAAGTGACGGACTATTGGATTTTGTTGGTAGGTACTTGTGAAACTTGAACAAACTTTGAAGTATTATTGATGGGTTAATTATTACACAACCGCAAATTATTGCACAACGGTTCATCTACCAAGAAGGGGCTGGATTCTGTTGGTAGGTACAAGAGAAACTTGAACAAACTTTGAAGTATTATTGATGGGTAAATTATTACACAACGGCAAATTATTACACAACGGTTCATCTACCAAGAAGGGGCTGGATTCTGTTGGTAGGTACAAGAGAAACTTGAACAAACTTTGAAGTATTATTGATGGGTAAATTATTACACAACGGCAAATTATTACACAACGGTAAATTATTACACAACGGCAAATTATTACACAACGGTACATTATTACATAACGGTAAATTATTACACAACGGTTCATCTAACAAGAAGGGATTGGATTTTGTTTATCGGTAGGTACTTTTGCAACGTGACCAACCATTGAAGTGTTATTGATGGGCAAGTTATTACACAACGGTTCATTATACTTGACCAGAGGGTAAATACTGACCACAGAAAACAGTGATCTACGCAGAAGGGGCATCTATTTCACTCCACATCAACAATTTTCCTTCAAAACTTCATTATTTGCGTTTCTTTTCGCCATTTTAGTTACTGTTTGTCATCGAAAGAATTATTTTAGCAACATTTAACTCGTGATTTAGGTAGGTACCTAGTAACGAGTACGGGGTTAGGTACTAACCTACGGAGGGTCTGCGATCTACATAATATGTAGGTATAGACTAGTACATATTATGTAGACGGGTTATCTATACAGAGAGCTGTGATCTGTAAGAGAATGGTATTCTGTACAAAATAATAAACCGTTGTGCGGGGATTTGCAGCGTTTTTCTTGTCATTTTCTTTCACGGGGTTGTTGAACCCACCTTGAACCACGTGACTGTCATGTCTTCTAACCGTTTACCCCAATCAATGGAAGATTTGACCCGTTCACTGTCCGTCACCCTCTCACAGCTGAACCTCTGGGTTCTTTTATCGGCTATCTCCCAGAAGCCACGCATGCTTGTGCGTCGAAGATATATTTTATTATGCCATATAACCTCCCGACGTTTTTCATCCGGGTCTTCCTTTCATCTGTAAATAACGTGTCTCGGAGCGGTGAAGGAGAAAGAACTACCATGATTTGGGTCATGGCAAACGAACCATCCGAATCTATTTGTTGAAGCGTGGTGTGCTAAACTGGAACACGAAACCATAAACTTGAACAGAAAATGACTGCCAAGGTGTGGCACATTTAGCTTCCTTTTGTACTACTCGATCACTAATATCAGTCAAATTCTAATGTAACTATCAGGGTATCATACCAGATGCGTGTGGCAAAGTTTTGACGAATCCGGAAACGAACGCTGCAGATGATTACAAAAAGGTTCATTATTTAACAATATACATACCACCCTCTGCTTAGATCACTGTTTTCCAGGAAAACTCTAAATCGAGGAAAGCAGCCGGCGGGGCAATGACAGTTTCATAAATATGCGATGGATAAAATAATAATAATAATAATAATAATAATGGATAATTCTATAATTCTATTGATTTATTATTTTATGAACCATAACGTTTGTTCAATTTACAAAACTACCTATCTTCAAAATTCAAAATTACCATCATTCTTCAAATGAAATAATATCTCGGAATAACCAACTCGATTTCATACAGCCATGCGTGAATATAGCCCCCCCAAAAACAACCGTGTTTTAAAAATTTACTCGCCACCAAAACTTCCTCAGCTGCATAAAGAACACATTTGGACCGATCGGGTTCAGATTTTGCACACATCCTCAGGGAACCCCAGTGAATAATTGTGCCGAATTTCACCTCTTGAAACTGCATCTAAACTACTCCTAGAAACTCCAACCCCATGGGGGAAAATGTAAAATTGGGAGGGGGAAGGGGGACCACGAAAGGCTCTTCCACATTGATCGTAACGAACGTGTGTGCGAAATTTCAGCTCGATCCGTTATGTCTGTGAGGCTGCACCCCTGTCAAAGAAGAAAAACAACAACGAGAACATCAAGAAATAGAAAAACTTGAAAAACAGCGACTTTCAAACTTTCGTAACTCCCGCGCCTGATGGCCCCGAGAGTTGAAATTGTGTACACGTCCTCAGGGGCCCCTCCAAAACGGTGTACGAAAAATCAACGCCGAAAACCCCCAGGGTAAAAACCCCTAATTGTTCTTTGTGTAAACAGAGTTCTTGGTCGCTTTCGAGTTTTTCGGTTTTCTTAGCGGGCGGGACGCTCCCACGTCGCTAGGTCAGTTCCTTCTAGCGATGATACGCGGCTGGATTTAAACCGTTTCATTCACGACCATGTTGACGAAGCTTTTCGGTGCAAACTTCGGGGCCTTACTGTGAAAGAACGGGTGGACGTACAACGCTTCGGGTGGTCTCGAACAATTGTTGTTCGACATCAATTTAAAAACGTAAAAAATGGGGGATAACGGCGCCCTCGAATTTTCAACCTCTATTTTTCACCCCTCAGAGATTAGGTACCTTCTGTAACGCCGAGCTTCGTGGACCAGCAAGACCCCAAAATGGGATCTAGAGACGAAATTTAATAAATTTTCGTTCATGGTAACTGAGGAAAGTGCGATGCACGGCTTTTCCGTCGGAATTCGGACAGAATTTTTTAATTCCATTTTCTGATTCTACGTACCTTGAAATAGAAACCATAAAATTTGCGGTGAGGGGGGGGGGGGGGGTTACACACCTTTTCCATGCTCAATTTTTTGAAAATAATGAACCAAAATTACAATCCGGTTTTGATTAAATTCGTCCGGGATTAGCTATGGCTCAACCCGCACATACCCTTCAATGTTCAGCCTATTACGACCGCTTTTACATAATTATACATAAATAGTTTACTTTATAGCATCGATTTTACGTTTTGTTGCCACATTCGAAAGATAAAATTTGAGGATATTATTCGTGTATGGGTGTTGCACCATAACCGCGCCGAATAACGCTAATTCGGGGTCATATACGTCTTGAACTGACAACATTTTGGCGTTTAAGTAGCACACATCTGTATCTCACTTGAGGCACTCGAGATCATCGGATCCCCTAAAAATATTCCTCCACCATATTGGAGATGTACCTAAAATACGATGTACCAAAAAATTAGGCTGATTGCGCTAATTTCTATGATGACCAAGTTCAATTACCAGGCTTGTCGTGATTTTAAGCATAGACTCCAGAGAATAATCACACAGCATGGTCAAACTTCAAAATCAATGTTCCCCCGTTGGTTTGTCCCTATATCGACGAGGGTAGTAACAATAATGGAACGAAAATCGGTAACAAGTTCGGGCTCGAGGCAAGAAATACGTGTATATCACAGGTGTGAGTGTTGCGTAAATCTTAAGTGAACACAGAACCTCACACAGGGGCTGAACATCACGATCGCGGGCTGTAAGGTTTGATTGATGCTGCAATCAATTATAACTAATTGCAACTCTAATGGAGTCAAATTTGCATTGATATACTGACGAGACGCCCTTGTCCTCTACTGTGGGATTGTGGCCCACTGTGTCATGATAGTGGCCAACACACGGTGAACCGTAGCTCGAACAGGGTGTGTCTGAACCAGTGAGTCGTCGCTGGTCTGTAGTGAAAAAATGAATAATAATAATTGAATGAATTTAAATTCAATAATGCTGCATTGAATGCAGAAACAAATAAATACGTACGCCTTAGTTTTGTGGGAGTTAGCATCGTAATATGTCAATAGCAGGCGGTTTCGATAAATCGAATGAAGATACGAGTACACCATGATGATACGGAATAATTATTTATAGCTCGAAAACCCGTTTCCGTCTGAAACATAGGAAGGGATGTGATATGCCATCTGATAATAATGAGGGAGAGGGTAGAATCCTAAAGGTATAGAGGTAAATTATATGGGCTTGAATTATATCTTGTTTTCAATTTTCAGCTCCACGTTGAATACCGCTTTTGATGCTCGAACCAGTGATAGCATTTCAGCGTTTTGTTTAAGGAATCTGTTTTGTGAGTATGAGCTTTCACCGTCGAACCTAATATAGAAAAACCTAACTCATCGTTGAGTAGTTACCTACCTACCTATTGAATGAGGTATAGACGTGAATTTTCTCTCTCTTTTTATTCTTTCATATTGTAGGTCTTACGGAGAGCTTTCCAGCAAAAAAAAAGTTGCACATAAAGGGTAGAAAATAAATGGAAGTGGGTGAAAAAGGGAAAGGAAAAGAATGCGACGTCATCTAGTATGTATTGCCCTAAAGAAAAAGAAAAACGGAGTTATTGAAAGATTTTCTATTTCCGCTAATACACGAAAAATACACTGTTATACGGGTTTCGGTGATCAAACCATCGTCAGTAACAAACAATAACTGAAAACGTGCTACTGACGATGGTTTGAACACCCAAACCGGTATAACAGTGTATTTCTCGTATTAGTGGAAATAGACAACCTTTCAATAACTCCGTTTTCCTTTGAAATGGGTTTCCACGATTTCACTGCAAGTGCTTTAGTTCGTTTAGTTTTTTCTTGCCCTCTCGCTTCCGCACGTGGAAACCGACTGAGAGGGAGATACATACGAGATACGTCACGCGTTTTTTCTTCAGTTTATTCCCACCAATTTACTCAGATTTCGGAGGCGAAAATTAGGGTACAGGGATTTTCGAGGGTGCTGAAACCGATTCTGAGGTAAAAAGCAGCATATTCCTACCCACGTCCATTACTCATTCATCACATGCGGCACCCACAGGACGGTTTTTTGTGCCAAACAAGAGCTCAAATATGATTAAAATAACGCACGGTTCCAAGCACACGTCATCATCCTTGGTTTCATTACCAAGGGATCACAATCACGCGTCTCCGAAGTAAGAATTAACCATGTTATATGCAAGAAATACCACACTTAAAATGGTACAAGATTCACCTCTGTGTGATACACAGTGGAAGATTTGGAACACCTAGTAATGATGTGCGACAAAATATAATATATAATGTGTGATGCAAAGAGCCATTCTATAAATAACTGTGTAGAAAAATATACTTACCTACTAACTGTAGATTCTTAATTTATTCAAACACTTATAATACAACAATAAAATTACAAATAATTACAAGTATAATATTACAATATATTGTATAAATGTATAAAATCATGTAAGTAGATGTCTGAGTCATTTTGAGCTACATATATTATGGCAATAGCGAAAGCTAAAGCCAAATTTGAAAAAATAAAAAAGCGCATGGTTTTATGGTATCGTGTTTATTTTTTGATGAAACTCGTACCGGCAGTACGAAATCCCTCAAATGGTAACTACCGACGTAAAATGAGAATGAATATTCGATAGTTGACTATTATTTATTGGAACCTGACGTCTTCACTGATATACCTACCATTTCGCACTGCGAAACGGTGGAGATGTAATATCATACATACAGGAACCGCATCAATCGAAATGAATGGTGAAGAGGGTGAGGGGGTGTGATTGGAGCGTATGGAAACAACTGGTGCCAGTAGTCAGTGAATGCACAGGAGGGAAACAGGTTGGAAGTTTCAAATGACATCCGCTCGCTCCTCCCTCGAACGTAAGTCTCTTCCATCGCCTCGCAAGGGCACTGCGTTTCCCTCAGATCCACCCAATCGGAATCCCGTTCCGCATCCAACCTGACAGATGTTGCTCACCTCGTCCCAAGCCGTTGGAACGTCGCTGGAGAGACGTTTCGAGAAAGAGGGGAATCTTGACAACTTGCTTCCGTGGAAGCACCTTTGCACCAGTTCCCTCCCATAGCTCCAGCACCAAATCACGAGATCTCCGTATAGCAGGGTTGATGACAATGAATGAGTTTCGGACGGAAAACGCCGTTTTCGTGTCAACGGCAGATGATCACTCCCTTTCCACCTCTCCACACCCAGTCGACCCTTTTACGAAGAACAGTTCGCTCGTTTTGTTCGAAAAGCGATCCACTGAGCCATTGTTGTCGTAAAAACGGCATCAAAGTTAAGGAACCCATCGCATACCCTCCAAGATCCTTTGAAAGGAATATTAATTTGGACCAGTAAAATCCATGGAATCCTTCGGCTTGGATTTTGGACGATAATTTTCATAAGACCATAAACAGTTATTCCCTAACAACGGTTATATTGCAGTAAGTTGGTCGGGATTCGGCCAAAAGAAGATAACGAAGCAAATAATTATTATACAACAGTTCATTATTTCCCTGTATAGATCCCTTCTTTGTAACTCAATACCGTAAGACTTCGATTTAGTAGGGTCGTTTTATTGCGCTGAACAAATAACCCGCGCACGTAACGACACATATATATAGAGAGATGAAACTATAGTCGAACCACATATGGCTATCTAATGTTCTGCAATCACAGTTACATAAATTTATGCATATTTATACCGCCACTATCTCCTTTAACACACCATTTCGGCCCCCACGGACCCCCAACCCGGTCATTTTTGAAATTCTGACCATCTTTGAACGTAAGTAGGACCCTTGACAATTTTATATTCCCAAATGTTTGATTATTCGTTTAGCCACGAACAACAAACTACTGATACTAGTAACTACCAGTTATATCTGGGGTGGAGTTACGTAGGTATGACATACCCACACAAACCAAATTTCATTAATTTTTTTTAAATTCAGTTATTGGATCCTACGTGGGTTGTAAGCCAACATCGAATTTTGGGAGGGGTTTTTCTTTTTTGTTATTATTTCCAATAATGAAACGTTGGAATCGAGCATGGAAAAATAAATTAACGCCCCCACCCTACAAACTTTGATGTTTGCTGTTTGAAGTTAAGCAGAATACAAACAAAAAGGATTAAAAGCGCTGCAAATTGTTACAAAACGGTTCATTATTTACCTTTGAAGATATGAGCCGCGAAATTAGTGAGTTGAAGTCAAATCAACCTCCAAAACAAAATGTTGCTAATCATCCTAGCAACCAGCAAGATGAATATCTCACAGACGAGGAAGAACTAGAAAGAGAGACAAATTGGGTTCTGAAAAAGAAGTCAAAAGCAAATAAGAAACGAAAAGCGAACGAATCTCCCGAGGTTCCAAAAATAGCCCCTGTTTTACAAAAATCTGACAAAAAGAAGGATCATCCCCCACCACCAATCAATGTTACTGGAGTTAAAGACTTCACAGTAATAAGTGCATTAATTAATTCGGTAGTAACAAACACGAATTGGAAAGCTACGACACTTAACAACAATGTCTGTAAAATAAATGTGCCCGATGGGGACTCATATAGGGCAGTATCCAAAAAGCTAAATGCAGAAAATATACGCTGGTATTCATTTGAAAACAAGCATGAGAGGCCTATTAAATTGGTGGCGAAAGGACTCCATCCATCATGTCCACCTGAGGATATCATAGAGGACCTACAAAATAAAGGGTTCAAAATATTGGGAGCAACCAATTTACTAAAAAAAGAAAAACTAACAAACGACCGAGGAGAACAAACTTCCTCTATGAGAGGCCTCCCATTGTTTGTTCTAACGTTTGACAAAGAGGAAAAAATTGAAGAGATTTTTAAAATTAATGCCATAGCTCATTTAAAGGTCAAGATCGAACATTTAAGAAAGACCTCCAACAAAATCCCGCAGTGCAAAAAATGCCAGGGCTTCAATCACACTCAGCGATACTGTCAAATGGATCCCAGGTGTGTGAAATGTGCTGGAAAGCATACCACTAGTACCTGCACAAAAAATAAGGACACACCTCCAAAGTGCGTGAACTGTAAGGAAAACCATCCAGCAAACTATCGGGGATGTGAGGTAGCACTAGAACTTCAGAAACTCCGAGATAAGTCAAAAAAGCCTCAAAACCTAAATACTGAGGAGAGAAGGGGAAGCATATCTCAGAAAAAAATTAGCCTAGTCCATAATAATGAGGATAAAAATCATCTTACTTACGCCCAGGCTCTTGGCAAAGGTAAACCCCTGCCAAAAGCGAAGCAATCGGTAGAAGAAATCCTGACACACATTCTAAGCAGGATGGATGAGCAGAATAAAGAAAACAAAGCCTTGCTCAAACGAGTGAATAGGCTAGAAAAAGATATCGCTAAAAGATGAATGGACCAAATACTCTACGAATAGCGACATGGAATGCAAATGGCCTTGATCAACGAATTCCAGAACTGGAATTCTTTATGAATAACGAACATATAGATATTTGTTTAATATCTGAAACTCACTATGTTCGATCATCGTTTGCAAGAATTAAAGGGTTCTGTCTCTATCACTCTATCCATCCTGCTGATCGGGCGCGTGGAGGAGCAGCTATTGTTATAAAAGAAAATATAAAACACTATGAACAACTCAAAATCGAGGAAGACAAAATGCAAGTAGCATCAATAAAAGTGAGTATGAAGAATCGTGAAGTAAGTGTTGCTGCAGTTTACTGTCCCCCACGATACTCACTGAAAGAAGAAGATTACAAAAATCTGTTCAATGATATTGGACACGTATTCATTCTGGGAGGTGATTTCAACGCCAAACATGAATACTGGGGGTCAAGGGTACAAAATCCCAAGGGAAAGGAATTTTTTGTAGCGGGACGAGAATTTCATTGCGATTTCCACTCAGGAGGAGGGCCTACATACTGGCCTACTGATATAAAAAAAGTTCCAGACTTAATAGACTTCTTTGTTGTGAGAGGGCTTTCAAGTAACTACATTCATACCGAAGACAGTGATGGTCTGATGTCAGATCACTCACCAGTAATCATCTCAATCAGTGAATCAGTGATATTGAAAGATGCAACACCAAAACTAAGCAGCAAATACACGAACTGGGAACTGTTTAGAGAAAATCTAGATGAGAAAATCAATCTGAATGTGCCACTTAGCCCCCCTAACCAAATAGAGGGAGAGGTGGATATTTTCCTAAACAACGTCCAACAGGCTGCATGGGCTAGTACGCCAATGAATCAGAAAAAAACCACTCAACAAACAAACTACCCTATTGAAGCGAGGGAACTAGTGAAGGCAAAAAGAAGAGCTAGGAGAATCTGGAAGAGAAATCGTACACCCGAAAATAAGAAAAACTTGAATAAACTTTGTAACGAACTGAAAGTATTGATGAAAAAAATTAAAAATGAGACATTAGCCTTATATCTGCATAGCCTGACGCCTGAAAGTGATACTGAGTACTCCTTATGGCGAGCTGCAAAAGGGTTTAAGCGACCTAAAGTACTAATATCTCCAATCAGACAGGAAGATGGAACGTGGGCCAGAAGTGCAAAGGAAAAAGCAGATCTCTTTTCAAAGTACCTTGAGGACACATTCAAACCATTTCCAAGGCAGACTGCAGGAGAAAGTACAGCGAAAGTTGAAAAAGTCGATGAGTGTGAAATACGACCGGTCACACTACCCGAAATAAAGAATGAAATCAGGACCAAGATCAATCCGAAAAAAGCCCCTGGATATGATATTATAACTGGGAAAATATTGAAGGAATTACCTGAGAAAGGTTTCCTGAAATTATTGCATATTATCAATGCTTCATTCAGGCTAAAGTATGTACCAAGGCAATGGAAGGTAGCTGAGATCATTATGATACCAAAACCAGGCAAGCCTACTGATGACAAGAAGTCTTATCGACCGATTTCGCTATTGCCAGTAATATCTAAGCTTTTTGAAAAATTACTTCTCAAACGGCTGAAACCTATTATCGATGAAAGAAACCTGATTCCCTCACACCAATTTGGATTTAGAGAACAACATTCTACGATAGATCAGGTTCATAGGATCACTAATCTGATTGAATGTTCATTAGAGGAAAAGAAAATATGCTCCGCAGTTTTCCTAGATGTCTCGCAAGCGTTTGACAAGGTATGGCATCAAGGACTGCTTGCCAAACTACAAAGGGATCTCCCGACTCAATTCTTCCAAATCCTGGAGTCCTACCTCTCAGACAGGCTATTCAGAGTTAAACATGAGGACGAGTATTCTCAGATGAGGAAAATAAACGCAGGTGTACCGCAAGGCAGCGTCCTTGGCCCCGTACTATATTTACTATACACACGAGATCTACCTCAAACCGTGGCTACGCTCACAGCAACCTTCGCTGACGATACTGCTATTCTTGCAGTTGGAAACTCTGCTGAAGAAGCCACAAGGAAAGTGCAAACCGCTGTCAACAATGTCTTCAGTTGGTCAAAGCGTTGGAGAATAAAGTTAAATGAAACAAAATCTACACACATAAACTTCACAAATAGGGAGATGCTGAGATGGAAAGCTCATGTGAAGAAAAAGAAGGAGGAACTCAACTTAAGATTCAGAAAAATGTACTGGTTGTTAGGTAGGTACTCGAAGGTATCAACCGACAACAAACTTCTACTATACCAGCAAGTTATAAAACCCGTCTGGACTTATGGATGCCAATTATGGGGCTGCACAAAACAGAGTAATATGAAACCTATACAAACGTTTCAAAACAGAGTCCTCAGGAGCATAGTTGATGCACCCTGGTACATACGAACGGCAGATCTCCATCGCGACCTTAAGATGGAGACTGTCAGTGAAACTATTAAAAAACATGCCATGGAGCACGAACGCCGGCTTCACAACCATCAAAACGTTGAAGTACTGAACCTTCTGGACAACAGCGGGGACGTACGAAGACTGAAGAGGACCAAACCAATGGACCTCGTCACCATTCACTAAGTGTAGTGTGATGTGTAGTGGATGTAAGTAGTGATCTATAAACCACAAAACGCTTAAAGATATTAAAGAAAAGTTGCTAGATGTTATATATATATATATACAGTTGTAACATAAATAAATAAATTATTAAAAAAAATTATTTACCTTTATTATAGACTCTTCTGCTCTTTTTTTACGTTTTTCTTTAAATATTTTTAAATTGATATTGAAATAAGGCATTTTTTGAGACCACCCGGATCATTGTACGTCCAGCTGTTCCGTTCGTTTGCACCGAAAGCTTCGTCAACATGATCGGTATAAATCCGGCCCAGATATCATCGCTAGGGAACACCTGATTATAATCACGGATGGCTGTATGAAGTCGAGTTGGTTGTTCTGTGATATTATTTCATTTGAACAATGGTGGTTCCTCTGGGTTTGGTTGATAGATATTTAGTAACTTGAACAAATGTTATGCTGCACGAATAACAACAAATTGTTGCACATTTTTATGAAACTGTAATTCCCAGGCTGGCTCCAGTACTCTACTAAGGGTTTACGTGGGGGGAGCAAGAGAGTAGATATAGACCACAGATTATATTTTTGTGAGTACAAACATACTAGTATGGGGCGTCAGGAATATCAGTTCTCCCTACGTAGGATAACGAGAAGTCTGTATATTTTATTGGGTTGGTATGAATTACGTGCAGGTACATGTGATCAGAATTTAATAAAACTCGATATACGTAGATAAAATAGTGTGGAATCGCAAGAGCTGGGCGTATTATGATACCATTCTATCGGAGAAAGAATAATATGCTAGTATAGAAGGGACGCATTTAGGAAAATATAGATAGAAATGTGTTTCCTGAACCTCTCCCTTATGAAATACCTTCATGAATACATGCAGTCGGTGAAAGAGCGTGAATTGACGTATTTAAATGGCTCGCACGGTATGATAGGATGCCGGTTAAGAATTAAATAAAACATAAGCAAAAAATACGTTCTGGAAAAACTTTTTTTGCTTACGGGGGAAATGTAGCTCAAAGCTCGCTCTACACAGGGGGCTTTGTGGGAATGCAGAAAAATAAATTCAGCGTCGGTATACTCAGGGAATACAATGATGGAGCACAATGGTGAAACTTTGAGTTTAAAAAAAAATAAATAAAACGAAAAAGTTCAGAACAGGAACGCGAACGGTAGGAGGGAATATTTCGAGTTTCTCCGACTTATTTCCGCGTATTTGAGCGATTGGGTTCACTCCACGTAATGGCGTACGGGTATTTCAGAACTATGCATACATGTTGGTAGGTGGTTGAGGAGGGGACAGGGAGGTAAATCCCACTACGGTGCAACGGTGGATTAACATCCAGGGTAACAGAGCATAACAAACGTATGAATACAGCACGTCGTGAAATCGACATATTTCCCATCGACGCAGCACTTTTCACTACTATGTACCTACTAGCGAACTTACCCACCCTTCGGGCGGAGAAAGCAAGCGAAATTAAAGTAACTGAGATGGAGGGGGGGACCTTCAGTTTACAAAACTCAACCGCAAAATAAAATTTTGAACGTTGCTAACAATATTATAGCGTGCAAACAACACTTCACAACAAAACAAAAAAATCAAAAACCGGACGTCGCTAGGGATGGCCAATTTGACGAATAATGAGGAATTAAGGGGGTAAAACGAGTAGGAGGTAGCCACAAACTTTCCCTGGCAGTTCCTGTCATTTTGCCAAAAACTGCACTAAAATCCGTCCATCCGTTGAAGCGTGAACCCGTCAAGCCGCTTTACTGTAATTCGAAGAGAATCGTCGATTTATAGTGTACATAGATAAAGTATAATGGACTGAACGCACTGGCGGAGTATTCGAATTTTTGATTACCCCCGAACTTTTGCTCAGTTTAATTACGATGTTAATTACTTGAATAATGAATACTACCAAATCACCTACTTGGTAGAAACCAAGTTGGTGATTCGGTTTCTACCAAGAAACCAAAGCTGTTGGTGGTGTTAGGCCGTAATTTTTCTATACAAATTGAAACCTGAAAGTCGGAGGAAACGGAGACCCAATCACCAGCTACGGCCATTCGCATAAATGTCATAAAATTAGATGTAAGTAAAGATGAACATAAAAACGTGCATCAAGTACTGCTCCTGAAAGTGCGTTAGGTATTCAAATAATATTAATTAATCTGATGTTAAATTTAATAATGATATTACTGGAAGTATGATAAAAATTGTGATGTAAATTAAAATAATGGTGTTATCAAAGTGTGGTAAATGAAAATTATAATTTAAATGAAAATAAGATAAAAACTCGATTTATTACTATCTAGATTTATTCCATACCTTTCTGGATTCTTCTTCACAGCTTCATAGGCCCTGAAACAAGACAATAATCTACGATGTTAAAACTGTAAGAATTATGATGGTAAATAAGTGAAACAGTCGGATACCACTCTAATGAAGACATACCTACCTAGGTATGTGTGCAAGATTATGTGGGAGATTACCATAGTAGGGATATGTTAGGACAACCATTCCACTCACAAAGAAACTAATAAGAGACCATCAGGGGTGTAACCAGTATGATCTCCGAAAATTTTAGTAAATCGTACGAATGCACGTGCGTTGGAGAGATTTACTGTCAGATACTGATAACATTCAAATTATGAGATCATATAGGGACCAACCCGCGCACATTCTCAGAATTTCAACTCGTTTGGATTGTAACCAACATATCGATAAGATATTTGTTGTTACAAGGGGTAGGCTGGGGGATGGAACTCTAAATTCGAGTGGAAATTTTAATTTTAGAGGACATGATCTAGGTGTCAGTGGGCTATTAGGGTGGCAGATCGGCAGGCTGATTCCTAAACCTCCAAACTGACACACTCAAGCCATAATCTCAATAAATTGCGCCTTACTTTGCGTTTTGTTGTTATTAAAAGATTAATGCTGCTCTACATAATAACAAAAATCTACACTTGAAAGCAATCTGTGATGTAATGTTTCTCTCTACTCATGAATAATCCGAAGAAGACGTTCGGTCGGGAACATCGATTTTGATATTAGTAACCGAACAACATCGATATTGCTCGGGGGCCGCTGGTATCATATTGTCCATATATTAGGAATGGGGTTATACCCTCAAGACTTCAGGCTTTATGTTTTTGATAAACCACCCTTCGGAGAATACCATCGCAGTCCTTGATTCCGGCTAGCGAAGCCAAACCTGTTTCCGATAAGCCTCAGAGGGCAGTTACTACTCATCCTCCCACTACCTTGCTTATGGACCCTATCTAATTAGGTTAGGTAACGTAGTAGGGATACCATGATGAAGTAAATTAATTATTCGCACACGGCCTATATGTGTCTAAGGATACAGTACACCAAGTATACTAAGGCACGGGTATTCCTTGCATTTTATCAACGAATTATTGTCGGATACTATTTTTTTAATTCTAGAAATTTACTATTGTTCGGAGGAATTAGAAGATGTATTATTCGATCACCCTGTTTGTAACTTACCAGAAAAAGTTCTTAATATACTGAATGAAATAATTATGATGGTTGATTCATTTTGAGTAAAGGAAGATTGCTTCATCTTCACTTATAACTATGTAATTACGTTAGTATGATCAATTAAAACTAAGTAGGTAGATTCAGTCGAGGCTCCATCGATGAGCAAGAGAATTAACTTCCCAACAAGTATCAATCAGGCATATTGCAGGTTGCGATAGTTTGCTTAGAAATTCAACCGGGTGTTTTTCCCTACAGACTCGTCGAGATTCAGTTCAGAGACCTTCAAACACTTCGTCTTCTAATTACTTCGATCGGAATATTCATGAGCTATGCTGTCGCCGAGAGTAATTTAATTGGTAATATTGATTCAGGAGTCCATTGATTCATGCATCACTCTGAATAAATCATTTTTATCCCGGTGAGAGTCTAGAATGATTCAATTTTCGTTAATCATCGTAGGTTCAGCTTCTGTATATTTATGAAGTAAGGAACGAAGTACAACGTGTCTGAAGAATATAATAAGACAAAGTGAGGGCTCAAGAAAAAGCCTTTACTGTTTGAAGACCCTGAAGAACGAAAATATGCAATCTTGCGAAGTTCTGATCTATTCATCAATGGAAAGAAGGTTATCATTCCAGTACTGCTCTCTTATAAGAATCGTCAAGTTCAAATGAAATAACCGGCCCAAAAAATATGCAGTCAATACCTCTAAACACAACACCCCTAATCCAGTCTTAATCGCTAGGTAACTAAACAAAAAGAAGACTAAGAAGGAAAACGCTACGAATTATTACACAACGGCTTATTATTTTCCTGCATAGATGCCCCTTCATCGAAGATCACTGTTTTCTGCGGTCAGTACCGTCGAACTACCCGCAGGAAAGCCCTAAATGGAGAACTGGAATTAAAGTTTCATACAAATGCGCGAGGTTCAACAATTCAGTCACTAATTATTCGTAGTTGTTCATGAAGCGTAAGGTACCGTTGTGTAATAATTTACCTGTGTAGATGCCTCTTCTACGTAGATCTTATAATAAACAGTTGTGTAATAATTTACCGTTGTGTAATAATTTACCCAATAATAGTTCAACGTTTGTTCAAGTTGCAAAAGTACCTACCAACAAAATCCAAAAGATCCATCATTTCTCAAATGAAATAATATCGTCGAACAACCAAATCGACTTCAAACAGCCACCCGTGATAATAATCAGGTGCTCCCTAGCGATGGATATCTTGGCCGGATTGATACCGTTCGATACACGATCATGTTGACAAAGGTTTTCTATGCTCCGGGTGGTCTCAAAAAATTCTTTAGCTCAACTTTAATTGAAAAACGTTTAAAAACCATACCCTTCTATTGAAAGTTTTCGAGCTACGGCGTTCTGAAAACTTCAACCCCTATTTTTCACCCCTTAGGGATCACTGACAGGAACGCCGAGCTTCGAGGACCAACTAGACCCCGAACGGGACCGACAAACCAAATTTCATCAATTTTGGTTCGTGGTAACTAAGAAAAGTGTGATAATCACTAACGATGGGAATGAGCGATGCAGTGGAGACATGAACTTTAAAATTCATTCAGAGTTATTTTGCTTGTGGTAGAGCCCCACATAATAACTTTTGGTTTATTATTTTCAATAATGAACCATTGGAATCGAGCATGAAAAAAAAAATTCTTACCCCCCCTCAAAATTTGATGGTTTACGTTTCAAGGTATGTAGAATCCAAAACTGCAATAAAAATATTTCTGTCTGTCCGCCGTACGCCGTACGCCGTACGCCGTACGGGCCACTTTTCTTAGTTACCATGAAACAAAATTGATGAAATTCGGGTTATAGGTTCCGTTCGGCGTCTAGTTGGTCCTCGAAGCTCGACGTTACTGTGAGTCATCTCTAAGGGGTTCAAAATAGGGGTTGCAATTTTCAAAACGCCTATACCATTTTTTAACGTAAATAATTTTACGGTTTTAAATAGTTCTTGAACTTGCGAGTTTTTTAAGACCATCCGGAGCATCGTACGTCCAGCCGTTCGTTCACAGTAAGGCCCCGAAGTTTGCACCGGCAGGCATTTTCGACTCCAGTGTGAATGAAATTGTATACAATTCAAACCAAATCTCGTAACCAGAGACGCGCCCACAATAGGAATTTGTGAATACGGCCAATCATTGGTAGGGATCACCTGATTATATTGGCGGAGTATGAAGTCGAGTTGGTTGTTCTGTGATATTATTTCGCTTGAAAAATGATGGCTCTTTTGGAGTTTGTTGGTAGGTAGTGAAACTTGAACAAACGTTGAAGTATTATTGATGGGTAAATTATTACTACGGTAAATCATTACTCAACGGTAAATTATTACACAACGGTTCATTATACCATCTACGTAGAAGGGGCTGGAGTTTACATCTACATAATATGTATCTGGGATCTACATAATATGTATAGAATAACACATATCATATTATATAGACGGGTTATCTATACATAGAGCTGTGATCTGTAACAGAAGGGTATTCTATACAAAATAATAAACCGTTGTGCAGGGATTTGCAGCGTTTTTTAAATAACAATTAGTACAGTAATTGTTGTATCAATAAAATTAGTCACCAGTTATCAACAGCATAATCGGTACTGTCGGAAGGAAGAAACTTAGAGCAAGAGATGGTATTGTGGTACCAAGGAAGCCCCCTCATAACACATTCGTAATTATGGAGCTGGGATTCAAGGGTCTGATGATGGACGTTTCATTCCGAATGCAGATTTTCTCAGTCACCGCTAGTCTCCATAATTATATTAGAACTCGCTTATGATGCCCTCGTAAAATGAATGAAGGTTTCCCACTTAAGACGATGTTTTCTACCTGTCCCTGGACATTTCCTATCTCAGCCAATGTTAAAACCAGAAGTTAAGACGCTCGCTTTTGTTTTTTCTTTTCGAATAAGACGATGTTTTGTGTGATTGAGGGCCCATTTGGGGATGGGACAGATTAGGTATGTATGCGGTACGTGGAAAGGTACACAGTCTAAATGTCAAGTGTAGATTGACATAAGGCATAAGATATTGACATATTTTGTGTTGCTCAGATGGTTGTGAAGTTGTGGTCGTTCGAGTTCATGGCCAGTGCTAGTGGTAAGTGTGGAATAAAAACAAAAGCTTTATCGATTCCAGTCAAGCTGGAACTCCTGAAAATGTGCGGAGTACGGCATACGGCGGACGGACATATATCTTTTTATTCCATTTTCTGATTCTACGTACATATGTACCTTGGAAGGAAAACCATCGAATTTTGATGGTGAGTGAGGGTGTTAGAACTTTTTTTTTCATGCTCGATTTCAAAGGTTAATTACTGGAAATAATCAACCAAAAACTAAAGGAAATAGCTGATGAACCGGGGATTCCTCCCTCAACTTTGTGAACTTTGCTGAAAAACAGAGTTGTGACTGAAAAAATGAACTTACGGGGAGGATCAAAAGACAAAAAGTGAAACACGTAACATATATGAAGAGCGAAAAAAGTTTTATTGGAGTGGTCTCAACAAGCTCGCAGTTTAAATTGTCCAGTGAACGGAGGTGTCGTCATGGAATTGGCTACGGAGATAGCGGCTCGTCTCAACTTCATGGACTCCAGTTCCCAAAATCTACCCCAATCTAAAATAATACGAAAATAGACTCATTTTTTCCATCCTGCTAGCTGAAACTCTAGAGTTTGTAAGCAGGGTTTGTGGGTTTGTAATTTGTATTGAATTGTGTATGCAATGAAATCGCTGTTTCAAGAACACAAGAGGTATTTTCTCCATTCCCCGTATAAGACGCTTCCCCGCATTAGACGCTCTTTTGAGCTGGTCCCTTGAAGAGAGTCTTTGTTGTGGAAGAGAGTCATTGATAGATTTAGTTTTAAAGCATTTATCGAACTTTTTCAATAACTAAGCAAGCGTGTCTAGCGCAAAAGCGAAACAGGTACGATACCTAATACTTGCAACTGAACAAACACGAAGGCATTTTATAGTCCATTCGTCGTTGAGCCAAATATGTACAGATAGGCTCTTAAGGTACATACCCATGTAGTGCACTATGAGAAATGGAAGCTGTCCTAATTTCAAGTCAATCAATGCGATTCAGTAAATAAGCCATCCATTATCGTTTCAAGGAAGAAATAGTTTTTCTGCTCTTGTGTACTGCCCTGTTAAGGAAGAACAACTCAGTTCCATAAATCAAACTTTTGGCAAATTCGCTTCTTCGAAGTTTTTCATATAAACCCTGGTTAGCCCCCCCCCCACAGTTACATCCTAGCGACCCCATTCTTCATTTTCCTTCAGGAATATCGTAGGGCTTCAATTCACTCAGCTACTTGAAAAAACTAACAAAAAATCGATTCTTTCAGTGGATTAATCCCACTTGAGGCTTTTTTTAAACTTCACATTTACCTTTTTCTTAATATGTTTGTGAATGTGAAATATCTCAACTCACCTGTGAGGCGTTTTACCTCCATACAACTCGCCTACTGTAAAAAGGTTTGTTGAGGAGAAACGCCTCAACTTCTTCATAAATTTGAGTCCTCGCTATTGTTTTTTGGGAAAACCATTTCAACTACCAAACTTGGGGAATTACCCCTATTTCCGAGTCGAATTTTGAAAGTGTAAGTTCGAATGAGTTCTGTGATTTACTGTCACCCACTATTCGACGAACAACGTTCAAGTATTTAGTGACAAAGTACAGTATAATCATGTTTTATTGTTATTTAGAAGTTTTACTCGGGAGATAATTATATAGGTTTATGACTAAGGGAGGGGTTCAGGAGGTTCCACGAAGTATAAGCAGCGGCAGTAACGTCTAACGTTGGTCTAATATTCACCTCCTGCTCTTAAAAATTACACCGCTTATTATTATGTACAGGTTTCAGAGAAAAAATATTAAACGAGACTAAAAGAATTATCACGGCTCCAGAGGTTAGTTTTATGTGGAAAGGAAGGAAATAAGATTGTAAGGCACAAAAGGATTTCAACGAAAAGAAAGTTGGTAATGAAGGCACATAACGGAAGGATATAACGGCCAGCGTCAAAGTTGGAGGAAGAATTACGGCAGCATTTCCATAACAAAAGAGCCACCAGGTAGGCCGAGGACTCCAGATAGCTCTTCATTTAGATGTTGAAGGTTGGTATGAACATTATCCGGGAGGAATACTATCTTGGGATAACGGATTCCTATTGTATGCACGTTACGAGGACTCGAGATGGGCCTCGGAAGACTTCAAAATGACATGGAAGAGACGGTGAACATGTCAGGAGCAGAGACGAACAAAGAACCCTCGGCAACGGGTGCTTTACCTTCTGACGTTTTACCTATTCGGATACCGACGTAAAAAGTCCACTTCAAACCGTCGTGAGAGCGAGTCTACCGTGCGGATAAAGAGGATTTTGCGAGTGAACACGGGAACATGCCCGCAGGGCGAAACCCGCTTCATAAAACATAACCGCGCTGTTTCATGGCGGTAAGTAAGTTCATGTCCGGATTTCGCGGCGTGCACACAACTCTTTACTTGAAAAATTATGGTAGGAAACCTAAACGAATGAATTAATAAAGCCTTCCCCTTGAGGATACTGAGAATATTTCCCTGGCAACTTGAAATATTTTCTTCTTAGTTCAGCTTCTGAAGGCGGATACATAAGCTTTTGAACTTCTTCGTTAATATTTTAGTACGAAAGACGTTTTGAACTGGAATGTGAATGTTATGATGCCGACATAACTGATGGAGGGGTATTATAATTGTATAATTAATGAATATCTTTTATGAAAATATTGAGTTTTCACGCCGATTACCTATGCCTTGCGAATTCCCCATGAAATAGTTGTTTTATCACTGTTACATTTGCATGATTTTTTTTTCCGTCTCTCTCTCTCTCTTCTTCTTCTTCTTCGTCTTCTTTTTGTCGGAACATTGTTAAAGAAACGTGAAAATGAAGGCTGTTCATTGAAAAACAATCACTACCTACGTATTCACGAATAACAACTAAAAATCAAAAAAAGGCAGGTGGTTCAGTGAGACGTCGCAAGCTCAGTGCCACTTTTCGAATCCTTCAATTTTAAAAACCTGTTTGTACTCGAGAAATGTTTTTTTTTTACCACGTCTCTAGTTCCTTACTACCACACCTCCCTACACGCAAAGTAACAAGTTATTTAGAATTTTATTTTTTATGGAAATAGCCCTATGCAAAGGATTTCAAAATAACCACTTCATAATGGAATATTATTATCTGAATCCAAATCCCCCATATTTTTGAATCCGTATATTATTATCGAGTTCAGTCCTGTTTGCCTGTATCCCTACCTTCTTTAACCCCATTCGTAGGATAACTGCTAATTAACCCGTCCATTTTGTCTCATACAGCCGTATACTGCAAATACCGTTGATGTAGTACCCTATAGCTGCATTGCACATAGTTATATACTCAGCGGTAGTAGATTCACGTGGTCTCCACTCTGGGTTCCGTTCTCTGAATATCCAACTACATATTTTACAAATAACAACTATATATCCAGTCTGTCTCACTGACCTCATCTGTCTATATACTAATTCACCCTCCACACTTGGCTGTTATATGAGTTGTAGGAATGCAGGATATCTACGATCCATCCATATATTTACAAAACTACCGAATAGTTTGAGAAGTTATACCTTAGCACTTTTGCCAGTACAACACGAAGACAGAAAGATTTTCACCTAATGTTTGGGAACGGTGCGCTATCCCGGCCAGGTAGTGTTATTCAGTTGTGGTTCATACATGTTATTAAGTTAGGTAGTGTTGTTAAGTTACACACAAATTAATGTTATGGGGTAGGGAGCTACCGTTGGGTAGCTGTGGAGAGGCCACAGTTCTTATCGTAGATAGATAGTGGAAGGGAGGGTTTCTATTAGTGCCGGCACCTTCGAACGCTTTTAGAGGCTAATGCCTGTGTCCACAGCAGATTCAATTACAGTAGTAGTAGGGAACGGGGGCACAGCTCAAGCTTTGCTTCATCTTCTGAAATTAAAAATGGCCTAAATATTCCACCAATACCGTCGAACCTTATTATAAAGCCACTGCAACGAGTTCAGCATTTTTAGAAAAAGAAAAATGGAATAAAAGTTTGATACAAATCGGTATGGAGCATTGTGAATCCATCCCTGGATTTTAAGAAACATTAAACGTATCCATAATATGTTTCACAAGGTTATAAGTCAAGACGCTCTTGATTCGATACTGTTAGCCATCCATACACACCCAGCGGCATGTCAAAGGCATGTCAAGGTTGGTTGTGGTCAAGAGTACCAGGAAAAGTAAGAGTAAGAAGAGTAAGGAAGAGTAAGAAGGGAAAGAGGATAATAATTATGTTAGGAGTTCCAGTTGTGGAGAGTAAGAATGATACAAGTCTTATTGGCAGTAATAATGACCATGAGGGAATCAACAAGGATTAGAGAGATACCAGATTTTTCAGATTATATTACTTTTAGCCACCTTTTTTTACGAACAATCTAAATCTATTTTCATTGTATTCTTCATGTTCTTGTTTTGTTGCGTATTTTGATTTAGTTTTAATTAAACTTCATGTACGACTTTATGAATGATGCTCTTGACAAATTAGCGTGAGTATTGTATAAATGTGATACATAATGTCTCACCACCTGAATGAATTCAGTTCCTTACAGGTACCAATTTTTTTAAAACATAGGTACCTACCTACCTACCTATAGTGACCTATAGTTAGGTAAATATAGTTAGCATGCGGGCTTTTAATTCCTTTGTTGTGGGTAGGCATGTGTATTAAATTTATGCACAATTTAGTTCCCCACAAAGAGGGGAATGTACGTAATGACGCTCTTGATCAGATGCTGTTGGCCGTGCAGACATACCTACCGGCAAAGTGACACACTTACATACATTAGGGAACGTTGTTCATATTCTCGCGTGTAAAAATACAGCTCGTCCCCAGTTAACTGCATGTTTTAATTTCTAAATTCCCATGAATACAGTTATCTGACTGGTTACGTGGTAAAAATAATATTCCAAGTTTCACAATGTTTTAATCAAGTAGGTTGTTAGCTAAGATGAGTTCTAACAGGAGCAATTTTAGAATAGACAAAGTGAATCAAATGTGAGGTTTTTTTTTGGGGGGGGGGGGGGGGAGGGGGCTTACAGTCTATTTCGAAAGATCATACTGATTATCTCTTCTCTGACTATCCCGTAATGGCAAAGGGAAAAATAAAAAGATATGGAGCTGATCGAAACGTTAAAGCTTATCTGCACTACTTTTAGCACTAACTAGTTCGTTAAGCGCTTATTCAGAGCCATCAAACTGATTTTACTATATCCCCTCACCCCATCGTAAAATCCAGAAGTAATCAACCCTATAAACAGCGCAGAGTAATTATGAGGGTTGGGAAAAACGACAGTTACAAAGTAACGAGATACCTAATAAATTTTAATGCACCCGTACACAGGAAACATGAGCGGGAAGCTAATTGGAATTTCTGCGGACTTGACAATCGGATGATGTTTAATTAAAGGCTTCGCAGTTCCAATTCAATTAAAGTTGGATAACTTTCTTTCCGACTGAGTTTAAATGAGTTTTTTCTACTGTTCCTGATGGATAACACGGTGGTTAGTGAAAACTTGGTTATCTGAAATGAGTACGTGCGAGGTTATCTGAAATGAGTACGTACGACAGTAAATGACGTACTGACCGAATTTACCAAATTTATCGACCAAATTCACGGAACTCCTCTCTGCGTGTGGCCGATTTGACAGGTTTAATAATACCTATTCAAGATGAACAACTTTTATAATTCAGGCAGCACTAACTTCTACGATCCGAATTATAAAATGTATCAATTCTTTTCTTCGAAAACGTATCCGAAACGGAATCCGCTTGATTTGTTGTCCGCTTTTTTTTAAACGTTTTTAGATAGATCTTGAACAAAAGAATTTTTTGAGACCACCCGGAGCATTGTACGACCAGCCGTTCGTTTGCACCGAAAGCTTCGTCAACACGATCGTGAATCAAACGGTATTAATCTGGCCCAGATACCATCGCTAGGGAGCACCTGATTATTATCGCAGATGGCTGTATGAAGTCCAGTTGGTTGGTATGATATTATTTCATTTGAAAATTGATGGATTAGGATTTTCATTGACAGGTACTTTTGCAACTAGAACAAATATTGAAGTATTATTGGGTAAATTATTACACAACGGTTTATTATACTATGTACGCAGAAGAAGCATCTGTACAGGCAAATTATTACACAACGGTTTATTATTTACCTCATGCTACATGAGTAACTACAAATAATTAATGATTGCATTATTGAACCCCGCGCATTTATATGAAACTTTAATTCCAGTACTCCATGTGCCCAGGACATGTACTCCATGTACATGTGCCCAGGCCATGTACTCGAATACTCCAGGGCTCTAGTATTGAGGGACCTCGAAGGTAATGACCACAGAAAACAGTGATCTACGCCGAAGGGGCATCTATATAGGTAATTAATAAACCGTTGTGTAATAATTTGCAGTGTTTTTAAGATTTAAAATGGCTCATAATCGAAATGAAGTCCGTAATTTGTGTGGTTGGAAGCCGTTTAAAATGTCTGAGAAGGTTGCAGAGAGACTTACTTGCGTTATTCGACAGTTTGCTCATTAGGTCATGCTGCATGACTGAAACTTTTTGGTCCCGTAAAAAGGGACTGAAAGACCAATTTGTCGTTCTCAATTGAGGAACTAACCTTCCGTGTCCCCGACCTGTGGTATTCCCGTTTGAGGCCCTCCCCTCACTACCGAAGTAGGCACCTGCCGTAGGTAACAAGTCACATTCCGCGGAACCTCAATATTGTTCTTGCAGCCCTTTGCCAAGTGTCCAACTGAAATAGGCCTGTTAGCTGTCAAAGTCTCCCACCGCAAACACACGAACCACGTTCCCAAGTTCGGACGCTTCATCCATATTAATGCGGAAACTTGAGACAGCGTCAACCCGTCACAGTAAATGCGGTAGTTTCGATCAATGACGAAGTTTAAATAGATAGAAATTTATGGCAGGAGTCCGCCGGACCGAAGTCAGTGAACAGCAGACAGTGGAGGCTTTGTCAAATACCATCCACGGTAGGCACTTGAAATGTATTTTGCCGATATGAAACGGAGTACAAACCATGAGTCGGTCCAAGTTCTAATGATTATCACCAGCATTTTCATGGCTCATTTGAAATTTCAGAAGTATTAATTATTATACCTACGTATAATTGCTTTAAAGCGCATTTTCGAAGTGTCGTAATTGAATAGCCCTTCAACCAACTAACCCTTCAACTACATTCATTCATTATAATAATATTCTTCTGGTCAACATTTGATCAAAATCTGATCCTCTGCGAGGACAGCCAATCATTTCCACGACAGTCGAATGAAAAGTCCCAGGCCTGGAATGACTGCTATTTGCTTACTTCACTTAAAATTACATGTTTTGCCTCTGTTTTGAAAACGCTGCAAATCCCTGCACAACGGTTTATTATTCTGTACAGAATAAACATAGAAAATGAATTTCTGTGTGAAAAATGGCCAGCCTTTATTAATCACTATTTCGAATAGCTGCATTATGAAAATTCATCACAAATTTAGCGGTACGGTGATATTTAACGTTCGCACTGTCAGAGGCCTGGGGAGGTGCATAACATCCTGCTATTGAATACGTAGGTAGATTACTGCGATAACTTGACAAGTTGACAAGCGATATGTGACGTCAGAGGCACAACGCTGCTGATAATATACTCAAGCCAAATCAACAGACAGTATGACAAGCTGTTAGTGAATCGTCATGATTCAGAAATAGCGAATTGATTACGTAATCAAGCGTGTTGTAAAGGTACGAGAATACATTCCAGTCTTCCCCATATTGGCAATGGTCTATATACATTACTGCCTGAGTTAACGCGTTCTTCATAAAATTCTTTATGCCGATCGAGGACAAGATTCTCTGCTACGGAACAAACTCCAAAAGAAACAGACGCAGGATATAAGTAGGTATTACCTACTGAAAAGAAAACTTGAAGAGATCATTCGCAAAGGCAGGGAAAGTATTCTCCTTTCGCGGGCGTAGGTAGTTCTGTATGGCCTCTCCCTTTCAAGCTACAATTTAAACTGTTTTTTCTTCTGTTTTTTTGAAAGAAAAACCAGTGCTTCGAATACTCCATTTCATTGCCTTTTGAAATTTTATAGCTTCAGCTGATTATCCATTTAGTATAACGCCGAAACTAGCTAACTAAACAAAAACGCTGCAAATCCCTGTACAACGGTTTATTATTTTGTACAGAATACCCTTCTGTTACAGATCACAGCTCTCTGTATAGATAACCCGTCTATATAATATAATATGTACTATTCTATACATACTATGTAGATCGCAGACACCCCCCGTAGGTAAGTACCTAACCCCGTACTCGTTACTAGGTACCTACCTAAATCACGAGTTGAATGATGCTAAAATAATTCTGTCGATGACGAGCAGTAACTAAAATGGCAAAAAGAAACGTAAATAATGACGTTCTGAAGGAAAATTGTTGATATGGAGTGAAATAGATGCCCCTTCTGCGTAGTCACTGTTTTCTGTGGTCAATACCAACCCTCGTGGTCAAGTATAATGTACCGTTATGTAATAACTTGCCCATCAATAATACTTCAACGGTTGTTCAAGTTGCAAAAGTACCGATCAACAAAATCAAGCCCCTTCTTGGTAGATGAACCGTTGTGTAATAATTTACCGTTGTTAACCCATCAATAATACTTCAACATTTGTTCAAGTTTCACAAGTACCTACCAACAAAATCCAATAGTCCATCACTTATCAAATGAAATAATATCGCAGAACAACCAACTCGAGTTCATACAGCCTTCCTTGATTATAATCAGGTGCTCCCTAGTGATGATATCCGGGCCGGATTTATACCGTTTGATTCACGATCGTGTTGACGAAGATTTTTGGTGCACACGAACGAAAAAAAAAAAAAAAATTGTTTAGAAAAAACGAAAATTGTTTAGCTCCAGACGAAAATGTAAAAAAAACCATACCCTTCTATCAAAAGTTTTCGAGCTACGGCGTTCTGAAAATTTCAACCCCTATTTTTAACCCCTTGGAGATGACTGACAGTGACGCCGAGCTTCGAGGACCAACTAGACCCCGAACGGAACCTATAACCCGAATTTCATCAATTTATTTTATTTTATGGTAACTAAGAAAAGTGCTCAGTACGGCGTACGGCGGACAGACAGAAATTTGTTTATAGCATTTTCGGATTCTACGTACGTTGAAACGTAAACCATCAAATTTTGAAGGGGGTTAGATTTTTTTTTTTTCATGCTCGATTCCAAAGTTTCATTATTGAAAATAATAAACCAAAAACCTAAGCTCAAGTGGTTCATGTCTACCAACAACACAATCTATTATTTTTAAAGACTAGGTAACTACAAACGTCTCTATACTAGCCAGTGTATTCAATCTAGATCCACTTTGTACCTACAACGAATAGGTACAAAGGTAGGTAGTTAGTTTTACGTTCAACGAATAGGTAGGTAGTTTTATTTGAGTTGGTTGTATTTGATTGAGTTGGGTCTTTGAGTTTTTGAGTTTGGTTTAGTGGATTTTCACGAATCTTTGGATTGAGTTGGGATGGCTGTGACAGTTATGTTCACCTGGCATGTAACAATGTCAACATAAGGCTCCTTGAGACGGAGATGCCGGTAAACTGTAAGTAGATGAACACATCGTTTGTACAGCGCTGTGAATTTCTCTAGCATTCATACGACGCGGTGACACGTGTACGCAATCCACGGGCGACTCTCCCCAAGATCCCTTCCATCCCTCCCCATAGCAAATCATCGTCTGCGGTAAGGAGAGTGAGCTTGGCAACCTGTTTCCTCTACTCGTAAAACAATAATAATCTTCGTAAGTAACACTGCGTGAAGCCGAGGCGCAATGACGTTAACACATGCCTCAAAGTCCGGCGAAGAAGGGGTTCGTTTAGCGAAGGCTTTGTTTTTAAATAAACTTTGCTTACCAAAAACTTTGCTCGGCGATCGAATGATTCAAAACGTGCAATTTGTGTGCACGAGTGAATCAGTTACTCGCTATTATAATATTTTCAGTTATTTTCTCATACACCTAATCGAAGTTTGTTCCATTATATTTCCTTGTAAATTGAGCGTCTGCCCGTATATTATCGGGTGATCTATAAAGAACAACAAATTAGACTTTGTGGGTGGTCTCTTTAATGTTTCAAACTCACAGGTGGGAGTACTAACAGTTGTACCTACCTCACAAGCAGTGTGCACCTTCAAGTTGAAATACACTATTGTATACAACTGTACTCTTCGAGGATAGAAGCGGAACTGTCTATATTCTTCTTCTTTAAACTCAAAGGACTCATCTGGAATGCAACCTGGAAGGCCTGCTTATACCCTACCAAGTGTCCAGTCTAGGGCGATACCTACCTTTGATCATAATGACATCGAACACGTTGCTGAAACTCCATTTTACCTTTGATTTCAATATTCTGTCGCGGATATACTTAGTACCTAAAATTGAGTTTGGCTCTCGAGAAAAACCGTTCAGGAGATTGACACTATTCACAGCAAGATATGCTTTAGGTGACTGAGGGCTTGATTGACAAGGGGAATCGGAAGGTGTGCCCGCCCAGTGCTTCTCAAAATGGTGAAATCGTATTCTACAGAACTAAGGGTTTGTATGTATGTATTTCTTGGGCCGACTGAACGGGTCTTGATGCGGTTTTTTCCGGCGTACTCTTCAAACACCGGCGGGTAACATGTGCTACATGAATTTCCCGCCCTGATCAGCTAAGTGAGCTGAGCTCAATTTCTTTCCTTTTGGACTGCATAGCGTTTGTTGATGTTAGTTACGAAAGTACCCGTCAACAAAATACAAAATAACCATATTTTTTCAGATGAAATAATACCTACACCAGAACAACCAAACCGATTTCATACAGCCATGCGTGATTATAATCAGCTGTTCCCTAGCAATGATATCTGGGCCGGATTTATACCGTTTCATTCACGATCATGTTGACAAAGCTTTTCGATGCAAACTTCAGGGCGTTACTGTGAACGAACGGCTGAAAGTGCGCAATGCTCCGGGTGGTCTGAAAAAATTCCTAAATTCGAGATCAATTTGAAAACGTCAAAAATAGAGATAACGGCGCCTTGGGCATTTCTCCCCTATTTTCCGTGAGATGAGTGACAGTAACGCTGAGCTTCGCGGACCAACTAGCCCCCAGTGGGGCCCACAAACCAAATTTCATTAATTTTCGTTCATGATAACTAAGAAAGTTTAGTGCACGTCAGAAATTTTTTTGATTCCATTTCGGATTCGACATACTTACTTCGAAACGGAAACCACCAAATTTTGAGGTGGTGGGGGGAGAGGGATTTAACATTATGTTCGTGCTCGATTCCAAAGGTTCATTATTGAAAATAATAAACCAATACGGAATTTGGGGTCCACCAAGTGCTCCTTGGGTACTGAAACTACATTCCTATAACCCACCAGTGAAGACGATACATATAAGTATTTTGCAGTTATACCTATGTGTCGTGAGTCCCTCCAGGAACCACTCCACTAAAGATTAAGTTCTCGCCAAACATTTGACCACTAAAGATAGTTTCCGCCAATAAACGGTACGAGTGGGGAGACAAGCCACAGGATCCAGGGTACACAACCTGGAGCCCCTCCATCGACCCCTAACAGGGGGGTTGGAAGGAGAGGGCTCACTTTCCTATAAAAACTCGGATCCTGCGCCTTTTTCTTCATTCGACGCTTCCTCTAGCCGCTGGCTACTCTCTCTTCTCCTACCCTGCTCTCCAACCAATCCATAAAAGATCCTAGATGACGGTGGTGATCAGCCCATAACCGCCTAGGCAAAACCTCTCCAAAAAGATCTCAGATGTCGGTGGTGATTCGCTCATAACCGCCTGGGCATTCCCTCACACCACCGTGATGAATATAAGCCAATTTTAAATTCATCACACTATGTAATACATATACTTCCATTAGACATAATATTTAGGATGACAGTACTTTAACATTAAACAGCTTATTGAGGTTCACATTGTGCCTCAGCGTATCAACAGAATCCGTAATCAGAACCTTGTACGCTGGAGAATATTAACGTATAATGCGCTCAAACCTTCAATACTGCTGCACCCATCCTCCTTGGCACAGGCCCTTTCAGCAAGAAATATATGGGACGTATGACAGGACGCCAATTTCCATTCTAAACGCCGTTATCACCACAGTGAAACGCTCTAAATCAACGTTTTGACAATGATTGACTTTCATGAGATAGAATAAATTAAGGGGTTTATGAGCCCGGCTTTACATGCTCTCAACGCTGCGGGGTGTATAGAGTGTCAGCTTTCTCTGTGAATGGGAAAGGAATATTAGCTTCACGGGGTATCACATGAAAATATCTCCGAAAATACCAGGGGACACTAAAAATGAATTATTTCATACTCCCGCCGACGTGCGACGCTTGCTGTGAGACAAGCCGCTTGCTAAAAGACAAGCTCATCGATTTTTTCCCCACAGAACTCAAATTTTATCCACTTGCATTGAGCAGAAACAATCCTGTAAGTATTGTGATAATTTGTAGTATTGTTTAGTTTTTGGCGTTTTGAACGATTCCGAAAAAAAATCGAATTTCACCCTATTTTCGTTTGCACAAATTACTTATCCTAGAAACTCGTTCTTTCGTTGGTCATAGCAAACACCTGGGGCAAACACCGGGGTTGGTCATCTCGTCACGCGGGTGACATATAAATTAATATAACTATATACCTACACAACTACACGCACATAATTATCCCTATAAGAGAATCTTGAACTCTTGAACTCTTGATTGATTAAGAATATTAACTTTGAAAAGGATTCAAGAAGTTTCAAAAATGCAAAATTTGGTCCATTAGCAATGACGTCTTTTTCTAGTAAATTCGCTTATGAAATTGGGAAACAAAAAACATTTAATTTCCATAGTGTTTTAATCTCTTCTACTACTGAAATTGTCATCACACTGAGAAAGTTCGTTAAATATAATGAGTTTCAGGGATTCAACCTTGAACTTATAATTTGGTATCAATTTTGAAATGCAATAAGTTACTTGGTCACATATCCAAAAGTTTGGAGAGTGTGTTGAGCCGGAAATTTCATTTCCGGTGGAAAAATATTTATACGACGAGAAAGTTTCCGAGGCGACCTCACCCAAACGCTCTGTTGAATGAGTAAAAACAATCATGGCACTTCACCAAGAGCCAGTCTGGATGGGCTATCAAGTTTGACAGCGGGGTAAGTGTCGGGTCAATATTTCATCATGGTTGTTCCCCCACTCGTTTAGGCGTATGTCACCGGCAACGGAGTCACGAGTGGTTGGAACATTTCTGTTCAAGTGATAGCCTGTTTCCTGATGGTGGAAAAGTCCCTTCAGGTAGGTAGTCACGCAACTTCTCTTCACGAGTACTGCTACTGGAATATCGAATTCACAATGCGATCGCTGCCCTATTCAAAAACAATTTTAGGATTTCATTATTCCATCAATTCGCCTCAGATTTCTCTGGCAAAGACCGAGTTTCATGGAGTACATATAAACCCTCCAAAAGAATAACAATGTGATAGGTAGGAATAGTGATGGCTGATGAGGTCATCCGGCTACCCTTCATTCCAGTCCCAACCCAGGCTATGTTATTTGAAATTGAGAGGAAGGGCCAAAATAGGTGGTTTCAGGAGATAAGAGTGAAGGCAAAATGACGTTCTGATTGTTTTCCTTTGGTTATCATCGGAAACTACTCTGGGTGTAAGTAATAAATTCCCACATATTGCTTCCTAATTGGAATTTCCTTATAATTCGGTTTCCCAAATTCCAGAGAGGTTTGTAAAAGACAGTGAAATGTGACAATGTGATACTCCAGTTACACGAGATGATAATTGTGATATGTCAACATCAGTAGTTATGATTACCATTTCACATGCGACGTTTATTTGTGTTCATAATTATCAACTTAGCAATTTGAAATTACTCCTCAAACTTTTGCTGAATAAATTGTTTTAAACATGCAAACCCCGAATTAAGGTTTAAAAGTTGAGGAGTAAAAATGAAGAAGTTCCTCAAACCGGATCGTCTCGAAGTGGATCCATCGGATACAGGGGCAGAGGCCAACTGGACGCACTGGAGGCATACCTTTGACAATTTCCTTGGATCGACGACAGAGGTCCTTACTGATGAGGTAAAGCGTCAACTCCTAGCCAATTTTGTCGCTCCTAAACTTTTCACATCTATATCAGAGTGTACCACTTATGATGCAGCTTTAACAACTTTGGAGGGATTATTCGTAAAACCTTAATTCGGGGTTTGCATGTTTACAACAATAATATTATGTTACTCGTTTTGTATTTACGTAAACCAAGAATAGGAACTTTCTTATAAAGATTTTCCATGTTTTTCTCCATAATATGGAACCTCAGAACTGTTATCTCACGCAATTACTGTTAATGCTTCAGAAACAGCTCCTTTCCTCACTAACGAGAGTTTGAAGTGAAGATGTCCTCGCCGACGAGCATTAAAAGGTCAGAATTTAACGAGATCTGGGTCATTTAATAAGGAGGGAAGAAGAAGGGGGTAGAGAGGGGAAAATGAGATTGGCACAACAATTTACAAGAAGTGGCTTAGTTAGACGGCGGCAGTGGCTTCAGAGAAAATGGATCTCAAGTTAGACGGCTGTTGAAGTAGATGGTCTTATGTGGCGGGATGGTGGGGGGTTCCTGTGAACTTGTGGAACGGGGTCTCGTGGAATGGCTGGAGGAAGTCGTCAAAAAAGGCCGATTGGAACCGAGGGAGATTGCATATCGCGAGGAGTTGGTGGAGCGAGGGTTCTTACCCGATGGAACCGATGAATATAAAGTGATCGAAGCAGGAACATCCAGAACAAGAGACATATCTTCTAGTATCAATAGGTGAGGAATTATACTCACAAACGATTTATTATGAAGGTATACATTTTATGATGAGTATGAATCAATAGAGAGTCATTGACAATATCGTGTGTCTGCCATTTTCAAATGTCACAATGAATAACTAATGTTAAGGCCGCGATTCTCGATTTTTTCTTGTTCTTATTTATTCATTTTATTTTATTTGTGTATTTATAATGGTGGCGATTGTGCCATGATGCAACAATCCTTAAATTTTTTCGCAATGAAATCGATGCTCATCAGAACCATAGAGCAAATCGTATAGACATCTAGGGGATTTCATATGGAATTCCATCCTTAGATACAGTTCCTTTTACGTCTAGAACATCTTGGCGGATTATTTTAGAGAACGAATGGGGGGACTGAAAAAGAGAGAACGAAAAAGGAAGGAAGGATGAAGAAGAAGAGGAAAGCAGAAGAAAATGTCAGTATATTCTTTTTAAAGCGAGAAATGCAGAACAGATATCCGGCGCAAAATACAATACATTCATCGGAAATTCTACTCTATGAGGTTTAGGTATGCAATAAAACTTTCTAGAACCCCATGAATTTCAGCATTCAAGGCTAGTCACTGACTTCTGCGATGAAGGATCACGCAACTCTATTTATGCTTGTACATTATTATGCTATAACTAGGTACAGTTGTTAGAAAGGATCCAGTGGATCATAATATTATATTTTCGACGCTTTTCAAACTTTCTGTGAGTATAAGTTCAACTCCAGATTCGAGTCAGGCGTGTTATGTTATCTCAATAAATTGTTTTTCTTCCTTCAAACCTCTCTATATCTATTTCTTTCACTAGTTCTGTTTTCATCTACCGAGACAAATATTTTCCTAGATTTCTTACACTGTGTTTCCTGTGCTGTATAAAGAAGTACCCTTTGCGCCTTTGAGCAGGTTTCCTCTTCTCTGCGAATATAAAAAGAGGTACAGGTATAACAAATATAGTCCAAATGTAGCCCGGTTTAACGCACTAAAGGCGAAAAAAATTTCCCGAGACGAGAGTCACGTCTCATTTAGCGAGGAGTACCCACAATCTCGGGCCATCTCGTTAAGTCTACACACTTCATGAATAACACTCAAACCAGACGCCGACGCTGGGTGACAGGGGTCCCACCATTCGCCTCAGTGTCGTTCGCTCCAACCGCTCTTCTCTTCAAAGCACCATTACTTTCTTACGCAACCTCGCTTTTCTCCAGTGCCTTCGCACGATTTTTGTGTCGTTTTTCCCATTTTTTTTCTTCCACACCCGCATCCTCCCACCGTCATCCCGAGAAAAAAAAAAATCTCTCCGTACGGAAGACGAGGGTAAACCCATTTAATATCGAAGAGAGCCAGCAGCGAAAATCAGAGTGGTGCCGAGGTACCTAATGGATGTCAATATCGAGGAGCGGTGTTTCTGTCAGGAGGGTAACGTGAAAATGATCGGTAAGCGGTTCTGGCTGGAGTCCTCGTTACTGGGAATACACTCGGAGCTGCGCGAAATCAACGAGCTCCCTCGGGAAGCAACAATACCTACGGCGAATAGTTAGTCTCGAAACATCCCGTCGTAGGGATTCCACACCCTGGAATCATCTACACTAATTTATTTCTGAAGCGAACTGAGAACACGGAGCATAGGCACCTTAACTGATTCGAGCAACAGCTTGTAATACGAGGTCCCTAAGAAACGCCTTTTAATTATCTGTTTGTTGGAGGATCTGAATAGGTTATCCAAACCAGCCCCAGATACCGAAACATATCGTTGTGTAATGCATCACACTAGACACCCAACGGCCGGTTTGCAAATTACACGTATTTCTAGCAGACTAGTTTCTACAATGACATGATCAAAACTACATCAATCAAAGTGGAGAAAAAAACGCTGCAAATCCCTGCACAACGGTTTATTATTTTGTATAGAATACCCTTCTGTTACAGATCACAGCTCTCTGTATAGATAACCCGTCTATATAATATAATATGCACTACTCTATACATATTATGTGAATCGCAGACAGCGTTGGCCAATAGAATTGCAGAACGCGTAGCCGTGGCCGGCCCTTGTGATTGGAATGGCCTAGGCCAGTCATAATGAATTTATTGAAAAAACAAAAGAAAACGATTTATTGAACCATTTCGGACCATGCCACTGCGCACCATGCCAATTAGACAATTCTAAATGAATTCCAAATGAAAGTCCAATTCAGACTGATGGTATACCAATTTTTACAATTCTAAGTGAATTCCTAAGTGCACTAACAATTACAATCCTAAGTGCAATCTTAGAGGATTACAATTACAATCCTAAGTGAATTAAAGTGCAATTGAAATTGTAATCCAATTGCAATTTCAATATTTTATTAACACAACTTTGCCAATTTTGGCGAATGTGGAGTGTATGTTTATAGGATTAGTATGTCGGGAATGAGGATGGGGATTTTAGGTAGAGTGGTGAGCAGTGGCCAATTGCAATTGAAAAAAATTGTTGATGAGGAGTGAAAACGTTGGCCAATAGAATTGCAGAACCATTTCGAACAATGCCAATGCGCACCATGCCAATTAGACAATTCGAAATGAATTCCAATTCAAATTGAATTGAATTCAAATTAATTTGAATTCAAATTAATGAATTCCAATTCAATTAATGAATTCCAATTCAAATTAATGAATTCCAATTCGAAATCGATTGAATAAATTGATTGATTGATGGAATCGAGCGCTTCCCCGGTGACGAGCGCACAATGCCAATTAGGCAATTCGAAAAAAATTCCAATTCAAATTAAAGTTCAATAGAGTATACCAATATTTACAATTCTAAGTGAATTCCAATTGCAATTGAAAAATTGATTGATTGATTGTTCGATTGATTGAATAAATTGATTGATTGATTGAATATAGCGCGTCCCTGGTGACGAGAGTGTATACAATTTCATTCACCCTGGTGTCGAAAATGCCTGTCGGTGAAAACTTCGGGGCCTTACTGTGAACGAACGGCTGGACGTACGGTGCTGCGGGTGGTCTTAAACGACTCCCAAGTTCGAGAACTATTTAAAACCGTAAAAAAATTCACGTAAAACAAAGGTATAGGCTTTCTGAAAATTTCAACCCCTATTTTGAACCCCTTAGAGATGACTCACAGTAACGTCGAGCTTCGAGGACCAACTAGACGCCGAACGGAACCTATAACCCGAATTTCATCAATTTTTATTCATGGTAACTAAGCAAAGTGGCCCGTACGGCGTACGGCGTACGGCGTACGGCGTACGGCGGACAGACAGAAATATTTTTATTGCAGTTTTGGATTCTACATACCTTGAAACGTAAACCATCAAATTTTGAGGGGGGGTAAGAATTTTTTTTTTCATGCTCGATTCCAATGGTTCATTATTGAAAATAATAAACCAAAATTGTGAAATCCGATTAAAATCCCAATTTGGATGATTTACGATTACATATCCCTACCCGGTCAGTTCTCACAATAAAAATTCATTCATAACTTATGAGACAACATTCGATCGATAAACGCGGTAAATATTGCATTACACGACGGTTCATTATTTTCCTGTACAGATGCGTGTCCAGGCGAAACCAAAGAAATTTGTAAATTGGACAATTTTTCGAGGTCAATTCCCTCACCCTATCAAATCGTAACCTTTGGAATATATTTTTTGAATGACCTAGTTCAAATATATATAGATATATCAACCCCTCCATCCATAACTGCCCTAAACCCCGTCGTGAATTTGATTTTTTTTTAAATTAGGTACCTATTCCTCAAAACCAAGTTTTATTCTTATTCTCCATCAGTTTTCAAATTAGGCTATGTAGCTCTGTAAAATTTCGATTGTTCACATAGAAAGCCTTCTAACATTCCTCGTGGGTTTTTCCTGAAAATTTTCACGTAAGCATAAAGCTAATGAAGTGCCTCTCGACGCTTAACGTTATTTTTCCAGCCTAAATGGGACTACCTACTCACATGGTTCTTTGAAAAACCTATAATGAAAGGACCAAAATGGATACCTATATATATACATAAATGTATAAATATATAGTGATCATGCTCGAGTTTTCTAACAATTTAAACTGTTATTTTAATAGTATTACTTCTCATTTCTTATATTGATATGTATCATGTTAGTAGCGTTCTTTTTGTATCATTCTGATTATTTTTTAATTAGGTACTTATTATTATTAATTATTATTTGCAATTTCCGTTGAGGAGCTACAAAACGGGTGAATTAAAGAGTCGAAGATAATCTCAACAACTGAAACTAAAGGGTAAAATGTATTTAAGAAACATATTCCATGCAAGATTTTAGTCGTAAATTATTTTCAGAATCGACCTCTTGAGACATTCGAGAGTGATGCAGACCGAAGGCATAAATGCTTTTTGCTATCACGGTGATAATTATTCTGTATGCGTTTGAAAACTCCGAATAGTGAGATCTTTCAATGCAACTGTTAATGAATTAAGCACCGACTGAAGCATTTTCCTTGCATTGATGCATCTCACTCAGTGCAAACCACGTTACACACATTCAATGGCACATGAATGTGTGTGTTTCAACATGAATGTGCAGTTGCTCCAGGGTTTAAGTTCACACCTTTAGATCCACTCTAGGAATTGTGTCCATTCATTAGCTATAATATCGCTGACAAAAGAAAGAAGGGGGAAAAAACGGATGCGTTGCTGATTATTCAAAACTAAGAGCCTATTACCGTATCATTATTCAAGTTCAGGCTACTCCCATTGATAGGTAACCAATGAAAAGAGCGGAATGAGGGCGAGTATGAGATTGCTCGCTAAAACCGAGCAAATGATTCGACCCTCATTCAAAACCCAGTTATATATAGGAGGAGCTGGTTAATCTGTTTAGTGGGCTCTTGGGAGAGATTGTGAGGGAACAGAGAGGCTCTATCTGTATAGGTTCATCTATTTACCCCTGTACCAGCACGCGGGGAACGAGTAACGTAAAAAGTTCTGTTGGAAACCCGCGTTATCTAGTTACGTAATCCGGGTCATTCGGGGCAGAAAAAGAGGTGATACTGATATCTGTTATTTATATAGATAGCTCTTTACAAAGAAATTCAACACTTTGAAATCGAGCATGAAAAATATTTTATTGTTTAACCCCCTTTCCACATCAACATTTTTTTTATGGTTTCCGTTTCAACGTACGTAGAATCCGAAAATGGAATAAAAAATTTGTTCGTACAGCGCGCTTCGCGCTTTTCATATTTACGACGAACCAACATTGATGAAATTTGGTTTGTAGATTCCACTTGAGGTCCAGTTGGTCCGCAAAGCTCGGCCTAACTGTAAGTCATCTGTAAGGGGTTAAAATAGGAGTGGACATTTTCAGAACCTATGCACCTTGCATCCAAATGTTTCCAGACCAAGTATGGATTCACCCAACTACTGGTAGAACAGCTGAGCTATTTATAGTTTTCTTACGTTATAATGATTCTGGGGGCCTATTCACTAAAATAGACAGTGGAAAGAGATTATCTATTTTGAAAATCTCCCGCGAGAGATAGTCTCCCCCGGGAAGACAGTCTCTTCCAATGTCTCCGGGTTCGTCTATTTTACAGAATAGCTCCAGAGACCTTGAGAAAGAGATATGGATCCTAATACACGAAAATGCCATAGTATCCATGAAGTGCAAGATGTTCGTGACCCCGGGAGTTCAATTCCTTAATAATGAACGCATTTCTTAATACCTATTCAATGGGTACCTACCTACCTCAATCCATACTTGGACGTTTTTACTCACGAATCGGATAAAAGTTTAAATGAAATTGAAAAAAGTCTCAATTATGAACAGAAAAAGTCGAATTAGGGGGCTTTTAATGCTTGTGTTATATCTACACCTAATGAACCTCTTAGGTAGGTAGGTACCTACCTCAACCCGTACTTGGACGTTTTTACTCATGAATCAATGATTATGTATATATTTTTTAATTTAAATTGACTTACCTTTATGAAATGAAAGAATACACGATCAAAAGTACCGATGTGGTTGCGGATGAAGGAGGATATTACACGGATGAAGGAGGATATTACATGATCACTGTGAAACAAACGAGAAATAGACTCTCTCTTTCGAGGGAAGGCACCTAATTAGGTGTCTCTCTGAAAGAGATCGAGAATGCCAAGATGGCCGCCAACTCTCTCTTTGAAAAGTTACTGAATAACCCTGTCATGGATACTATAAAAATCTATTTGGCCCAAAGAGAGAGTCGGACCTGAAAGAGATGTCTCTTTGGCTTAGTGAATAGGCCTAGGGTATACAAAATAATATGTATAATTTATTCTTATCGTTCATGCGGTGAACTGTTCTTTCAAGTGTCTATAAAATACCTACAAAGGACTTTTGAGAACTAGAAGCTAGATTCCAACTAGACGGATAAAATGAATGTAGGTACCTCTATATAAAGCATTTCACGCTTTTCACTATCTTGATACTCGCTAGGACACTCAGCTTAGGAAAATTATTTCTGAACCTATTTATATTTATATTGATTATTATTTCATGGTATATGAGTATTATTCGGTATTACGTTGGTATTCCTTCAAATACCTGTTAAACTTCTGACTGAATCCATAAAATCAGGACCATGACTTTAGGAGGTACTGACTTATTCTTTTCAAACCCTCGGGGATGCCATTCGTGTACCTACCTTACCCAAGAAACAATGATAGGTAATACTCATACGTGAAATGAAAATGGAATTGCTGAAACTATATTTTCCACTAAGAAGAAACACGCTGTTATACCGATTTCGGTGATCAAACCACCACTAGTAACAAAACATTACTCGTAAGATAGTATTCAATAAAAAGGAGTTCAGTCAACCCTATTAAATAGAGTGAAAGGAAATCACCTCATCATTCTCTTTATACAGTGATGAGCATAATTTCCCGTACGGCACATCGTCTAGGGTTATTATAGGAGTTACCGAATCTCATGATAGTTAAACTGCCACTTAAAGGTTTCCTGCTGATGGGGATGAGCGGAAATCAAGGAGATGTTTATGGTAGTTTTTAAGACATCGCTCATCATTTTTATGCCCTCATTCAGAAAACACTCTAGAAAGGATTCAGCGTTTATGTACTTTTTATCATGCCCAAGGTAGGGAAACGGAGGGTTCTGATATCATAAATTCAAGTTTCGCCGTGTCATAAGAAGGCTGAATGGAATTTGAGGATTTCCTGGATTATTTCATGGAATGAGAAATACTGGACTTGAGCGGAAAATACTAGTTTTTCGGATAGGACCAATAAACGACTAATACAAATAATATACCATAAAACTAAAGGAAAATTCTGGAGGAAAATTTTAAGCACCTAGCAATCCTGGTCACAAATTACGCCCGCAGCTCACAGACGAATTGCAACGGCTAGAAAATAAAGGTATAGTGAGCAAAGTTAATGTGGGGAACCACACACCTTAAAGTAGGCTGAACAGTAAGTTGGCCGCTTGTTAGCTCAATGATAATTTTGAGGAAACCTATGAGGATTGTGTTGGATCAGTAATATTTGAATGCTGATATTGAGTCGGAAACCGGAATATTTTTTGAAAGGGACAACCGGCGAGTTGGACGGATATGAATCTTTCTATCATATTTTGGAGAAAACTTGACACGTCAACAAGTTAATAAATCAGATCTTGATAAATCAGGTAAATAAATTTTGTATTTTATATGATTTGATTCTCTCGAACATAAAATAGTGTCGATACGGTTTTAACATATGGATTGTTCACACAGTGTTATGTTTTTATATGACAAGATTTGAAACGGAGCCCAAGACGAGGCAACAGTCCCTTCCTCTCTAGACTCATTACACCGATTCTAATCCACGTAAATTTTGCAATATTAAGGCCCTTGATGAACTTCGCTTCAAAGCTGAGCTATTGTATGGCAGATGCATGAGTGGAATAATTTCTGGGATAACTAAAACGTCCCCTGAAGATAGGCTGCAAATATTTGAAGAGCGAAGACATCAGCACTAGGAACACTACGATAAAGGAAGTAGGGAGCTGTCACCACGTAAACAGGGGGAAGGGATACTATAAGACAATTTAAGAGTATACCTAACAAGTTAGAATCAACCTCTGTGATTGGGACATATGAACGTCCCACATCGGTTATAAACTATCCAAAAGTACTTCACCCGTTGGAGGAAATCGCACAGATCTCCATCTGAGACTTTCGGGTACTGAGGTGGAACGTACGACATCTCCAACGACGACTTCGTAGGAGACCGAACGAAATAATAAGCACAACTTGTCATTATCACAGAGAGTAGGGACGCTAATGCTAGATGCTAGTCCTAATGGATGCCCGAAACAGCATTTTTGGGAAACTCACATTCCCATACATTGATGCATTCAAGATTTTCGGTCCAAACAAACGGCTGGGCGTAGGTACAATGCTCCGGGTGGTCTCAAAAAATTCTCTCAAGTTCTCAAGTTCACTAAACCCTAAAAAAAAAAACTTCGTAAAACCCATAACACCCCTGGGTGTATTCAGATCAGGCTGCCGAGTTTCGGATCACAACTAGGTCCTAAATAGAGCCTGTTTGCGAATGAATGACGATTTTAGACGAAAATTTAAGGCAAATTCAAGTCTGAAACTTTGTTAGCACGTTAATTCTTCGCTTGTTGGTCAAAACTGACTAAATACTCGGTCTCCTCGCCCCTAAAAAACAAGGAAAACAACCTCACAAGCTCATTGACTAAAACACCAAAAACCCCTATTTTTACACCCATTTTTCACTCGTAACACCCCTGGTTGTATTCCGATCGGGCTGCCGAACTTCGGAGCACAACTAGGGCTCAAATAGGGCCCTTGTGCGAAAGAATGACGATTTTAGACAAAAAGTTAAGGTAAATTTAAGACTGAAACTTTATTAGAACCTTAATTCTTCGCTCGTTGGTCAAAACTGACTAAATACTCGGTCTCCTCGCTCTATAAATCATGGAAAACGATACCATCACAAGCTATTGACTAACACACCAAAAACCCCAATTTTTACACCCATTTTTCACCCGATTTTTGTAGATCGAAAGCAAAGGTAGATATGAATGATATGTCGGTCGGAGTAGGGCATTGCATTGTTGGCATCTACGAACCTTGAAACGTAAAGAAAAAATTTTGAGGGGTGTTTTTCAAAAAGTTTGCCGAGCGAATACACAGGAATATTATTCGCAGAATACTAATCCAAAAAGGTAATTTTACGAATGAAAAATGATTCGCTCTGTGGGTATCGCATTACTGTATTGTTTACGAAGGGCGCGTGATTAGAAGGATTATCAGCATAAGATGACGTTCCACATCATTAGGAAAGCTCGATACCAGCGGGCATGGGTGGGGTTGATGGTGTAGGGACACACCCGCACAACGACCACCGCTTTTCACACCCAACCTCCTCATATAAACTACCACCACACAACCGCCGTTTCCCCGCCACTCGCTGCTCACCTCCTCAGTGAAATATGGGAGCCCGGAGCTATCGAGTGGCTGAGATAGTATGCGTCCTTCTCGCCGTTATTAATCTTATGGAGCATGTCGCGATACGGAGCTCTTTTGCCTCGTCTCCCTGCTCCGCACCCCCGAGACCCTCTCTATCGCCCTAACGATATTTTCGAGTGAAACAGAACCGTTGGCGGGGAAAAAAAAAGTTGAGCCCCGAACCGGAACTGGGTCATCCACGGGATTACTGTATGAGTGTTTTGATCTTTCAACCCCAAGCATCGATCAAGCGGCGTGCAACCCAGTCGTCTCGCATCCACTAGCAGGATTCACGTTTAAAGAATCATGATGATGATTATCATCGTCCCCATCTGATATTTCTCCGTCCTCAAGGATATAAGGATTCATAACTGTACACCATTAACACAAAAACGCTGCGAAGTCCTTGTCACATGGGTTTATTATTATATTGGGCATGCCTACAGAAATTTTGGTTGTTCATTTACAAAAAGATGAATGTAAAAATTGCTGCGCAAATTAGTGCGCGTGTATTAGTGCTTTGGAGTTGGGTTCGGGGGCTGCGGGCGATAGAGAGGGTCTCGGGGGTGCGGAGCAGGGAGACGAGGCAAAAGAGCTCCGTATAGCTAAAATTACTTCACAAGAATTGAATAAAATTATCTTATTTAATCATGTTTGATTCATTTTTTTTTTTAATTTAGTATATCTATATCCTATTCTAGTAATACGCCATATAATCTATCTATATTCTATATTCTAGTATCTATAGGAATATAGATATAGGAAGTATATCTATATTCTAGTAATACGTGTAGGATAATAATACGCCCTATAATAATACGTCATTATATAGCAGTTAATAATAGTATGCTGTCATAAAAACATGTCAGGGTTGTCTCAGCTAGGGTTTAATTTAGTCATTGCTCATTTTAATTTTACCTATTATACCTACTAGTCATGCTTTTCATTTTTGTAATAAGATACCATCCTTAGAAAATACAAGCGCTTCTTTTCTAAACCCCCATCTCGAAAGGTAGTAAAGAAATCGGAAAGAAATCTTATTTGAGATTTTATTCGGTAGTTTCACTCGATTTCGTTAGTTGGTTTTAACACCACAACCAATATTGTATGCCCTAAGATTATCTATAATGATCAATAATTTATGCACAATGACAATTTCAAACATTTATATTGATAATTTTGCCTTCCTTGGCTCCCATAAGCCAATCCAAACACGCCGATTCATTACTGTAACGGGGCGCAGTAAATTGCGGACGTAAGTTGTTAATCCCTGAAAGTAAACATTAAAAAGCGGACGGTGTTTTTGAAACATGTACGTTAAAATGCTCACTGCGCTCACTGTAACACAGGCTCACCAGTCCTTTTTGCCCCTCAACGCACCAGGCCCAGCAGGGAAACCCCAGGGCGGAGGCTCGTTCTTGGCCCCTTCAGTTGCGTATCCAGGTATATAATTTATATCTATGGGTCCACCCCGGTGGGGGGGGGGGGGGGGGGGGCAGGTACCGAAAAAGCGACAAAGCGCAACTTCAATATTAGTCAAGATGCAGAAGATTCATTTCAAACCTACTTGACAAGGAAAAACCCCATTAAAGAAGCATAAATGAATATCACCTACTCACTAATCGATAAGGGTCCAATTACAGTTATATGATTATTATATCATTTTGCACTTCGCTGAATACCCAAAACACTAACTTATTTAACAAGGTTCCAATGTCTGGAGGGAGCAACCCAGATCGGTTTGAAACCGCTGGCGTGGATAATGGAATAAGTCGAGATCAAGTTGGTTTCCTCAGGATTTGGTCCATGTTGAAGGAGGAAAAAAAATGATATTTTTATTGGAGGCGTTCTTGTGAATCTGAACCATCCCCTGCCGTTGTGCGGAAACTGACAAAACGCACCAAGCAATGTGCATCTTCGAAACACCAATCTTTCGGATCCTCTCGGAATAAAACGCTGTTGTATCCCTTCTCATACCTTGGGTCCTCCCTGTGCTTCTGTCTTCCATGCCCCATCTTCCGGACAGTTTTGATCTATCCAGACAAGTCACTCGTTCTGAAAGCTCTTTTCTATCCGGGAAGACACCCTCTTGTATTAGGTCACCCCTTTCACCCTTACCAACCATTTCTACCTACTCTCCGACCATCTCACCCTGATTAAAACGAGGGTTGCCGGTACCTTTATTCCACCTTTCATACCCTCCCATTTTTGTAATAATTAAAAACAAAGCGCTCATCTCGGGGAAAGGTGCCCCGCGGGTGGGACTCGTCTGTCCCCTAATTGTGTAGCATCTTGAAAATACTGCGATAATTGCCAACGAGAATTTTGTGTTTTCATCCCACACCCTTTCATCCCTTACGCCCTCTAAAATTTGTATGAAGCACCATAACGCCATAGAACCACCATGATGATGAGTACCATATTGGTTGCGCACCCACCTACTCTCCTTTAATAACCGGTATGAGATATTCCATGTAAATGAATTTGCTTTGGAACTCAAAGAGTTTTGCGGGAAAAGGTTTGACGATTTGGACGAGGAGCTCGAGTAATTTGAAATATAAGTTCACTTGGCTGGTCAGTGTAATCGGTAGGTAAGCATCAAACTGGTTATTTGGAGGGGAAGAAAAAAAAGTCATCCACCGCGATTTAATCAACAACTCTGAATTATCCGCGATTTGTTCATAATTATCGGCATTTTAATTTTAGATTACATACATAGTTTATTAGGTTCAATATCCAACCTTTGAAATCGAGCATGCACGTTATCAACTGTAAGTCGAAGGAATTATTCGAATATGTAAGAGAGGTGCTAGCAGATGACACAATTAATAGAGGGCAGGTGCATCTCCAGCAAAGACGCCAAAGTAAGACAAGTCAAACCCTTCTGCGTAGGTACCATCGAGATAAGAGTAGAACCTCCTCTTATCTCGATGTTAGGTGCCTACTCTTGCAATGGAGTGTTTATTCTACAACTCTACCCTCCGTTCAGTCGACCATAAATTGCCGTGAGGAAGGTTAGCCGAGAAGAAGAATTAAGTGACGGTAAAACACCAGCAGTTTCCTCTGGGAAAGTAGTCACGCGACGGTATCCGCCTGCGGGAAGTAAACACTTGCTCGCTAAACTTAGACGTCAGTGGGTGTTGATAAATATGCACATCTAAAGAAGTATACCAATTTACCAACTTACCAATCTACGAGTAGAATAATTTCACCGCTTTTAGGATAAATTGGTTACCTCTATAAGAACGGGAAACGTAATGTTCTTAGGGAGATCAACAATATGTTCGGCGGTGAACATGCAGAAGGGCATATTATAGGTAATAATATTGCTAGAATTTCGGCCACAAGTTATTCATACCACTGTATACCGTACCTACTTTAATAACTTTTTGCCGGATCACATAACCAGGCTTGAGCATGTAGGTGACCGAATCGTTTATTTTCTAAAAAGAATATTCGTATCAGTGGTACTGCGTACATGAGCAGAAACCACGGAAGGATGTAACTTACCTCAGGGTTAGAGCTCCGAACAATAAGCCTAGGCTTCGGAGCGACGTAGGGAGAAAGGCCCCTTCCTAAATCCTCCTAAGTTATGGGAGGCTGATATAAGTACGTAGGTTGAATCAGTCACTTTGAATAGGCTTCGAAAATTACAGATAGGAATGGAAGTTGAACAATTCATCATTTTCAGTTGAAGGGTTATTTTGGTTTATTATTAATTTTCAACAATAACCTTTGGAATCGAGCATGAAAAAAAAAATTAACCCCCCCCCCCGCCCTTCAAAACTTGATGGTGTTAGTTTCAAGATAATGCTGCAACGGTTTATTATTTACCTGTCTAGATGCCCCTTCTGCGTAGATCACTGTTTTCTGTGGTCAATAACGTTAATAATGCCCTAAATCGAGTACTGAAGCCGGCCGGGGAATTACAGTTTCATACAAATGCGCAGGATTCAATCACCAATATTATTTGTTGTTATTCATGAAGCACAACGTTTGTTCGAGTTACAAAAGTACCTATCAACAAAATTCAAAAGAGCTATAACTCTTCAAATGCAACTCAATACAGACAGCCTGTGATTATTATCAGCAAATACCTGGGCCGGATTCATACAGTTTCATTCACGATCATCTTGATGAAGCTTTTCGTTGGAAACGAACGGCTGGCCGTACAACGCTCCGGGCGGGCTCAAAAATTTCTTTGGTTTGAGATCAGTTTGAAATGTAAAAATAATCATACCATTCTATCGAAAGTTTTCGAGCTACGGCGCGGTGTACTGGGAAAATGGTGTTTTACAACAATTCGCTGGATCCAGTTAATTTTGCGACGAAGATAAACTGCCCATCTACCTGGCAGACTTCCCTTTTACAAACATAATAATATTATCTAGTTAGGTACTGTTCATCAAAACCCGTCAGTTTCCTGAGTGCACCACTGTGCTGAATCCTACCTCCAGTTATGGCCTTCCGTCCATAACTCGTTCCCAAGTTTAGAGGATATTCGCCTTTGTCACAAAAGAAAGGGGTCAGCTCGAGAAGGTTCGCCGTGAAAGAGCAGGACTCGAGAAGGAGAGAGATCGAAAAAGGACAGGAAAGATGGAAAAGTAGTTACATTAAAGTCAATGTACCAGAACGGGAGTAATGCTTGATTTATGTAATGCCATGAGAATGGCGCTGTAACAGAGGTGAAAAAAGTCCTCCGGATTTCGTTACCCTTTTTCGGTTGAGTGGGGGGGGGGGGGGACCTTATCCAAGCACAAAGGTATTCCGTTGGCAGGCGGTTGGGGAAGGGGAAATCGGGAAGGTGTGACGTCAGGTTCAGAGACTTGTGGGTAGTAGCTTCCACTCCGTGAATTGGGCCTCGGAGTCTGCAGTGAAGTCTTGGATCAATCGAATCTCTTCCCCCTCCTGGTTTTTTCTCATCTCAGGTTCTCCACTAGTACTTTCGCGGATTTTTTTGGGAGGGTGACCGAATAAAGGTAAGATAACCCTTAGTAAGTTCGACAAATGGGTAGTTATGGGGGGTTTATTCACGGCCAGTTTACCAAGTGCCAAGTTAACGGGCGGCTACAATAGGGTTCACCAAGGACCGGCGGAAAAATGAATTAAAAATCAGAAAAGTATCCGTGAGCATTTCTTCGTAACGATTTTTCGTGAGCAATTTTCAGTTCATGTGCCAGAGCTAAGACATGAAAATGTCAAAAAAAGTCACTCGTTGTTGAAACTTTGAAAGCTCATAGAAAGAAGTTGCATACATGTATGCAACGACGGGAGACCATTTTCATGTCTACGAGTGGCATCGGCAAACTAGTAAAGCTAGGTTCACATGGAGATGCAATTCCGGACGGAAATCTGGCACGGCAAGTCGTTCTGCAATGCTATTGGCCAACGGACAATGGATTATTGTAATGCAGTGTCATGGATACAATATCAAAATCTCCAGATATTTTCCTCTGTCGAATCCGTTGCCGTATCTGCGCAGAGGTTACTGCGCACACCTCTCCTGTTTGGTTGTTTAGCCATATTGGAATTCGACATTCCTGGTTGATTTTGCCGGTTAGATTTCCGGTTACGATTCCGCTGCCATGTTGAACTCCTCTGCGGTAAAAATGATGGCGAACGCGTTGCCGTCCGGAATTGCATCTCCAATGGGGACATAGCTTAAGTATAATACGGCTCCAATAGAACATTATGGCGCTGGTGAGCGCTACTTCAGATGGTAGTTCCACCAACCAAAATCTGCCGTCATGTTCCTTTTGGAAACGCCCTACCCTCCAAAAAAGTTTTTGCATCACTCCAAGCTCGTAATCAGCGCTTATCAGGGATGTATGGAGGAGGAAATTGGCAGAGTGAGATGTGGTGATGAGTCAGATAAATCAAGAGCTTTCGAACGAATAGTGAAGGATTTTTGTACGATGCAAAATGGCAAAGATAATAAATTTTTTCGTGAGCAGATTTTTCGTGAGTAATTTTCAGTTCAAGTGCCAGAGCTGGAAAAAAAGTGGGAAAACGTTGAATCATGGACATGTTTTTGGAGGCACTTGTTGACAGTGCCGTACTGCATATATCCACATTCAATGTTTTTCCGTGAAAGCGGAGAATTTTTCCTTATTTTTTTATGCATTAAACGGAGAAATTTGGGATTGAAGAAGGCCCCTCAACCGATTTGGGAGGATCCCCCACCTTGTCATTCTTGCTCACTAGTCCTACAGAGACTTCTTTTCGATTTTCACCCTTGTAGATCGAACATGAGTAAAATTAATTAGCTTCTGGGGAGTCACAGTTTTTGGTGCCGGAAATTGTCCCCCAGCGCAAAAACATAATATTCATCTTAAAACGGAGTTATTGAAAGGTGGTCTAATTCCACTGATATACGAAAAATACTGTTATGTATCGTGTCATGGTACCCTTCTACCACTCATAAGTAATATAGAAGTTTTTAACTAATAAATAGAAGGAGAAAGACGAGCTGTGCGACGCCTCGGTAGAAGCCTAAAGGGTTCTACCTCCACTTACGCCCAACGACTCCCAATAGACAGTAACGGCCGTTGGTTGATGGGGGACGAGGTGGAGGCACCCTTATAAGAGGCCCGGCTCGCCCAGCTCTTCACTCTTCTATGTTCAATCCTACCTGCGGTTTCTCTGTCTCATTCACCTCACGCCTCCTTGCTTTCACCTATGCGCCTACTCGCTGTGGTGGTAACAACCGCGGGGTATCCCTCCAAAAAGATCTAGCACTCGCTGTGGTGGTAACAACTCGGATTACTTACTACCTTTCATCTCCTCAAGCTTCTGCTGTGGTGGTAACAACCGCGGGATGCTAGCCTTCATCCTCTAACGCCCGCCGTGGTGGTAACGACCCGGGGTGTTAGCATCACCTAAAAGATTGCCTGTTATCCTTCACCCATGCCATCCATCTTTCCAAGCTAGCCATCCACACTTACCCTCTCACTACCGTAAAATGGGGTTACTTGTGCCATGAGGGGTAACTTGAGGCCAAAGCTGGATTTCAAATTCAAGCACCAAAAGCGGCCATATGACTGATTTGTAGGAGTTCCGCCAGCGTCCACCAGAGGGAACATTAGTCAAACTTTATTTTCATGTTGGTATAGCAATGCGATTCAATCATTTGGCACTGGCTTATCAGCTGTTTACTAGTTGAGTAGTTGCTGCATTTTCGACGTGTTTATGGTTGGCTGGAAAGTGTCGTCTGGGTTACCTAAATGATCCCATCTCTTGGTAGAGGTGAGTTTTTACTTTCTTTCTGAACTTATTTAAGATTTGGGGTCGCAATCTATGTTTTGCATGGAACGTGAAGTGTTTTTTGTAGAATGTTAAGAATAAAAAAAGTGCAGGAAGCAGGGTAACTTGAGTCCACAATTTTTTGAGGTTACAAAGAAGCCGGAATGTGGGGTAACTTGAGCCACTTTGTTTTTTTTTTTAAGAAATCCTATTTTCCGAGCTGGGAAAGTGATTCTAAGCACTTTCGTGTGTTCTGAACATTTAGTAGGATTCTGTGGGAATCAAGCCAAGTTTTCTTGGAAAGTTTTCACTAATAAAATGCTGAAACTAACGTGGTAGGTATCTTGGTTTCGGATTAACCATATGTCGTTAAGCTTTCACATAGCTCTCACCACATACCGGTTTCGACGATCAAACCATCGCCAGTAAGATGCAGTAACTAGTATTACCAGTAGTACTTCGTAAACGGTATTTACCAAAAATGTTTCTAAGTAGGCAGGTGGTACATTGAAACCATTGAATGATGGGAAAGGGGAATTATAGAAGAAACTTTTGTTGCGTGTTAATAATTCGAAGTAACAAATCAAGAGTAGGTAAAAAGGTTGACGAAAGGCGCATTGATCGAATAGAGCATATAGATAACGTTATCGATAGGAACGTGTCGCTTTTGGAATCACATGCCCAAGGTGGAATGTAAGGCTGAATGAAATGAAGTATAGCACACGATATGATCATGCGGCACGATCCGAATGCCTCGAGTTCCTCGTAGCCGTGTCCCACCCCAACCTGACTTAACGCTCCACCGAATCCGAAAAATCTCTGCCTTCTTTTATACGACCGACCGCGTTTCATCACCGTCAAATATAAATACTACAACTGACTACACACTATACATATACCTGTGGAAGTCGAAGGATGGGGCGGCACTGTATACTTCGAGATGGGAACGAACACCGGTCGTGACGGCGGGAGGGATCCGGCCTTTTCAAGAACGTAAGAGGTTTGGTTGATTTATAAGGAAGGAAGCGAAAGAATGGGATTTGTGTACATACGAAGATTCCTGAAGCGGATGAAGCTTAGGGCACGGGAAAATTTGAGGATTTGGCAAGTATCCCAGCTTGCGGATATCATTCCTATTCCCTTCGTCTTATCGGATGATCCGAATAACGAACCACAAAGTCGAAAAAACACCATTAATCATAATAATAATCTCTCTAATATTATTAGAGAGAAAAATTACATTGATGATACCACTAGAATCTTTCCATAATGATGCCAACTGATAATAGGAATGAATAAATCTTGCGACTAGCAGTATAACTATGTGAATAAATTAATGAACGAAAGTATGAATGGATAAATGATATGATTTATTTTACTACAATAGTAGATCAACATTTTAACAACCATAATCAGGCTTGGGGCGCCCGTCAGCCGGAGTCCACCTGTATTATAATAATGATAATTTCTAAATATATTTTAAGGTAACAACCATATAAGAAAGAAAAATTGAATTTTAAAATTATTAAACAGTAACAAAATCGGAATTTCGATAAACAGTTACGATTCCTTTAAACAATAATCCGTGCAGTTGCATAGCTAGGTGTAGATATTTATAAGCTTATTAAATGTTCATCATTATACGGAATTTCTCATAATTTTTCCCCCTATTAGAGGAGATGATCTCGCAGCAAACATCCAATAAAGATAAGTAATCTAATACACAAATTATAATACACTCATTATGTACATTTTTCCTTATTTTTTGGAAATTATAACTGAATTGAGTTACTAAGTACCTTCTGTATGTTAAGGCCTCTTCCAGGTAATTATCTAGTCCTGACCAATTTTGCCCATTCAACATCTCTATAAATTCGATTCTTGTTAAATCTAGTTTCCCAAGATATTTCCTTCTAACGTACGACAGAATGGAGCAGTGGGCCACGAAATGTTTGACCGATTCATCCTCACCTGAGTTCCATAATGCACATGTGGAAATTCCATCACTTCCCCATGTTTTGTGGTTAAGATACAACATGTCCGCTCGAAACTTGAAAATATTACTTATTATTCGCATACTGTGTAGTCATTTATATCTCCTAAAAAAAACACCCCTTGTAAAAAAAGATGCCTAGCTACAAAAGGTGTGATATCCAGGTTGTGCCAAGCACTGTGCCTAATAATCTTCCGTCCACATCCGACAGTTCATTTTTGACGTTAATTTTGAGGTATAGACTAGACTTAGCTAACAGGGTGAGGAGTGAGTTAATCTTTAGGAAGTGTGCTGCTTGGCCGGTCTAGTTACTGATCTATTCAGTTCCTACACGAAGGATTCGAAGCCATCAAAATTAATGATTCAAATTCTACGTGCCTACTAATCTTCCGTCCACATCCGACAGTTCATTTTCGACGTTAATTTTGAGATGAGGAGTGAGTTAATCTTTAGGAAGTGTGCTGCTTGTCTGTCTACGACATACAGGCACATAGCATGTGAATCATTAATTTTGATGGCTTCGAATCCTTCGTGTAGGAACTGAATAGATCAGTAACTAGACCGGCCAAGCAGCACACTTCCTAAAGATTAACTCACTCCTCACCCTGTTAGCTAAGTCTAGTCTATACCTCAAAATTAACGTCAGTAGGGTATACCTGTACCTTTTTTTTCGCCGATGCCATGGTGTGCGAAAATAAAAGTACAGGGGGTTTTTGAAGGTCTTACTGATAACACAGGGGCTGTACCTAAACTTTTTCACATGCGAAAAAAAGAGTACAGGAATGTAATAAACGGGTGGGCGGGGGGTTGCGGGCGTGTGGTTTTTTGCTGCACATGGGTGGGCGGGGTACGGGCGGTGAATTTTTCGGCAGCTGCAGGAAAACTGACGTCAGTTGTGCCTCAGAGTTTGAAGTGGTGCAAAAATGACTGACGTCAGCCCCCCCTGTACTAGAAAATCGCGCGACTGACGTCATCCTAGCTACAGTGCAAAAATATTCGCTATCTCATTATAATCTAGTAGTACGTGTTCAACTTACCTCGGTCGTCATTGCTGCCCGCCGCCCCTCTCCAACTCTGCTGTCGCTGCTACGCTTAATCAACTATAGTAAGTATTTTAATCGACTATGTATTATATAAGGTTGGTATTCTGGTAAAGGAAGCAACAAACGCAGTAATTTGTTTCATTGTAAGATTTATTAATTCCAATCATCATCTGCTGCAAGTTTTACAGAATTAATGAAAGCATTTCCTTTCACATTGAGAAGATGTATGCATTGAGGGAAAAATCGTGCGTGTTGAACCCAAGGGTCATCATGTACTTCCCACTCGCTGATCGACCCGTTACAGCTGTAACAGGTTACCATGTCGCCCATCGTCCCATGGTAGTGGAATCCTGCGCTGCAAAGGTCCGTAACGAGATGTCGCAATACCTTTGGCCACATCGTAAAAGTGGCAAATCTTCCATCAAACGAATCCAGCAGGTTCACACGGTTGGAAGATCCAATATCCATCGTTGGTGCGTCGACTTCCCCGCCGCCGCCGCCACTAATTACATCAGTGGGTGTCGTGACAAAATGACAGTTGGGGCTCCAGCGCGTGTGTACATTGAAGGGAATATCGGAAGGCAGCCAGTTGTCTATAATAACGTTGCAAAATGGACATTTTACTTTATCGCTGTGCCTAGTGTAATAAAAACCTGCTTGAGCCATATCTTTCGCCGAGGGTAGGCTCAAGGGCCAATCCACAAAAGAGGCTAGCCTATCGGTTTCTTTGTTGAGGTCACACATCCTACTGGTTCAACAAGTCTGCTAGTTGTGGGCCAGGAACACAAAACGCACACACTCTTATATACCCACCCATGAGTAGTAGTAGGGGGGGTTAAAAAAGAAAACCAACTTAGTAGGAATAATTGTAGTTTATTGAAATCCAATCGAATCCAAAAGGCTGATAAATTCGCTAGTTGCTAAAGAGAGGTACTGACAAGCGCATGTGTCTACAACATCTCCATTTACATTGCATACCCAAGAACATGTGTTGAAATGATATCCACTAGTCGGTGTATTCACAAAATGGGCTCCAAGATGTTGTTGCTCCAAGTCGTGTATTTTGGCCAGCAGCTCATCCAGTCGAGTCATGGTCTTGCAAAAATCCAAGTATGGTAGATATTTCAGGAAGGTGTGATAGCCTGGTAAAGAGGCAAGCCGCACGAGTCCAGTTGCTTCATCCGCAGGAGGGGGAGGAGGGGGATAATCCGAGCTGCTGTTCTTCACTTCCGCGTGATCCTTTACTACCACCATACTGGAGGCCGGAGAGTATGATATGAAGGATTAGCAGGAGTGAAATGATTATCGGAAAGGTATACAACAGTCCACCGGGTCCACTTGGTGGGGAAACCGGGAAGAAGAAGAAAAGGGTCACGTTTGATGTGGGGGGATTTGAGGTTGAATTGTCCGGGATGATGTGTCTGCAAAGTTCACTCAGTCGTCGAGTGACGTCCGATGGTATCCCAGTCTTCAGTTGTCCAAATCCTTGCACGAGATGTTCGAGCGGGTGTTCACCACAATCCATGTGCAGTGTAGGATGAGAACTGAAACCTCATCAGTTCGTGTTTTCTATATAAAAGCCCAGGGGTGGGGACGATGGGTTGACTGGTAGAGAGGAGGATGATGGAAAAGTGGCCCCACCACCACCACCAGTTGAGGTGAAGTCCTTCATTTTGTCTAGAACAGCGTCAATGGTTGGAACTAAACTCACCAGATTTGAAGTGGTTTTTGCATTCAACGTAATGCTGTGAGGTTCAGTGTGCAAAAGCCTGTCAAGCCAACTCGGATAGTAGCTAAAAATCATGTGCTGCTGGGGTGTGCTAGTGGCGCTCATGTATGTCCCATGTAAAAAGGTGTTATCCTCCCTACGATTCACCTGTGGGAGTGTGTGGCTCAGCAATTCCCAGTCACTGACACAAATGTAGAAGGGTGTAGAGCGCTGTTGGCGAATCGCAATTACCGGCGTTGTCAAATCCACCAGCCCCACAACCAGCTGCAAATTCTTCACTCGATCAACAACGAAGGAACTTGTTAGCATTAGCGAATCCATTGTACTGGCTGGGGAACAATCTTGGAAACTGTATATATGCAGTCTACCCCCACTCGATATTTTGTGGGTTTTCCCAAGTATCATGTTCAGGGTCAAATCCTAGCCATCGAACGAGTACCTTGCCCCTTCTTCGTTTAACGATTTTCTCCACTAAATACTCATCTGGAAAAGCGGTAGTCCTTAGCTCTTCCTCGTAAAATCTACCCAAAACCGGTTTGTTATAAACATCCTTCAAGTAATATGTGGGAACTTCTCCCCCTCTTACTCGGGTTATTATAAATTGTTCATTCGTCCAGTTGGGTAAATAAGATTTGGCAAAAACGTGTTTCAACTTGCTGATACGAACCCTGTCTCCAACCTTGAAACGAGGTCGTCGTACCTGTAGAGGTGGTGGTGGGAATAATCTCTGGATAATCGAGCGTTCCTTGTCCTTTGTTACATCCGCTGGTTTCATGCCAATACTGCGGTGGAACCTGTTGTTGTATCGATTCAAAAGGGCAGGAATTAGAGCCCTCCATTTTGTGTTACCCTGAATGCTGAACTCCAAAAACATGAGTTCCTTGATTGATCGATTAAATCGTTCGACTATAGTAGCATGGCCATGGCCATGGGTAGAATATAGATGAATTCCATGACGTTGAAACAGTTCATTCACTCGCGAGTTGTAAAATTCCTTTCCCTTGTCAGTCTGAAAATATTTAGGTATTAAACCACTCGACTGAAAAACACGTTCAAGAGCATTCGACACCTCCAAACCAGTCTTGTTGCGCAGTGGTTCGGCCCAGGCCATTTTAGATCCCGCATCAATCACTGTAAGCAAATACTTATAGCCACCATCTGGGTACATGCTCAAATCCACAAGATCACCCTGCCATAAATCGTCGAAAACTCCTTTAATCAATACTCTCGCAGTTTTGTAACGTCTTCTCTTCGGTTTATGGACCTCCTCGGCCAGTCGTCTTTTTAGGCTCATAATGCCGTTCCAGATAGGCCAATGTGACAAAATCCTGCGGGGAAACGGGAGATGCAGTGCTGAGGAGGCGATGCGAGCCGAAATGTAGGGCCCAAGTTTTGTTATCCTTTTTATATGGCAGAGAGTCTAGATTTACGGCGTCTGATCCATTAATTGGAGCTTTGAGGTGAACCAAACGTCTGTTACCTACGTCAATAATATTCGGTTTTGATGTTACGACGTTCAATTTTGTGATGGCAGTCTCCACTTGTTTATCCAACGAGGCCACTGCGTTATTAACCATTTCTTGTACTAGTGCGGAAACCTTTGACTTTAACGCTGCTGTTTCCAAAGCGGAGGCAATCTCAGTGTTAACTAACTTTTTCACTAAAGCAGACACATCCTCCCCACCACCTCCACCGGCGGAGCGAGGGGATGTACCTCCTCCTCCTCCTTGAGAACCAAACCTGCTGACGGCCAACATGACAATGATAGGTTAGACGATGATATCCAACTCTTTCAACTCCTCGAGTATAGAGTAGATTTCGGGGTCGTGAGCCGTATGTCCAGCCTGTTTTGAGGCAAACAGCAAGCGTAGGCGATCTACAAGCTCGTTGGGATCATCGAAATACACGTATCTCGGTTCAGCTGGTGTCGCCTTTACAAAACCCTTTCCCTTTTTTACAAGATAAGGAGCGAGCAGTTCCTTTAGCAGGTATCTGTACTTGTGTCCACTTGTGTTGAGCGATCTAAATTTTGAATAGCTTTGATGGGCGACATTGCTGTGCCAAACCATGTCTCTGTAATTTGCACGATCTTCTGCGGTATATGTTCCAGGTTTCGGCATTTTCAGAAATAACAAATCCAACAACCCTTCTGTGACTGGGAATTGTAATTTATCCCCGAGATATACATAGGCACGATCCATCGTTAAATTTTCAGATCCTAAAGTTAGCTTCCCATTAGCATTTACTTTGGGTCCATAGACTTTGTCCATGTCCGGAGTGACAACTCCCGTAAGTAAAGCTCGTAAGTACGGCCTCGAGTACAAGTTAAACTTACGCAAGCTCTTATCGAGTTCGGTTTTACCTTCGGGAGTGTTGGCAACCCGTTCCAACTCACTTTGATAAGATTTGACCGGAGTACTGCTGGATATGGGTGTTTGTATCGTTTGATAGCCTGAGGGGTTTGAAATAAACAGTTCGGAACCGTCATTTTCTGTTTTGACATAATCGCCTTCAAGATGGGCAAACGGATCTTCTTCAGCAACCACTTCGGGGGGTTTCTCGACTGGTGGCGGCGGCGGCGGCGGTTGAGTCACCACCACCCTGCGAACTCTTCGACGTCGTTTCTTACTTTTGAAAACCGGTAGACGGGGGGCTTGTTCCACTGGAGGAGGAGGCGGAGCTGGTTTAAAAATATCCTTCAAGGGTTCAAACAGTGATGCTGTGTCGAGTCTAGTTTGAAACTGTCCTTTTTTAAGCAGTTTGTACTTGTCTCTAACAGCTTTTTGAGCTTTAACAAGCCTTGCTGTGATACGTTGCTCCTCTTGTAATTTCATCCCGACTGTCCTGAAAGCCTACCCGTCGGGCAATATATACTTGTCAAAGCCCATTCTGTAGCGACCATTGTTCAAACTAGCTTCCTTATCCACCACTAAAAATGAATCTCGGGTCCAGCAATAGTTGCACATCTCTTTAAACGAGGCGAAATCCATATCCCCCTGTACATGATCGTCGTAAATGTGTCGAACGTTCAAGGAGTCCATTCTGAATAGTATCACCATAGTAAGATTAATCCGTATCAGATTTTTGGGAACCAACACGTAACTGTGAGTGCAGAAAAATATGTCTAGAGCGAAATGACGGGACATTGCGAAATATTCTCTCAAAATCTTGTAGTCTTCCGTTATGATGTCATCAAAAATAACTACGGAGCGAGGTTTGATTTCATCCGGTCTTAATAGCGCGACTTGGCCATCAATGGGGGAAGGGCCAAATGAGTAGAAGCCGATTTTAGGTGCGAGAGGCTCTAATACCCTCCTTAGGAATTTATACTTTTCCTGATTTGGAGTTCGACAAAATAAGTAAACATTTTCAAACCTCAACCCGTTTGGGTGTAGCAATAGAGAAAGGATGCTACAAGTTTTTCCAGAACCCGATGGTCCACATACGAGTCCTCTTATAGGATTTTTACCAAACAACGGGCCATGAGGTAGGTAGTCTACATTATCGCTAGAGCCCTCCTCCTTCCTCTCCTCCTCTGCATCATCTTTAACGTCTAACTGAACGTCTTGCTGTACAAGCCTCATACTTGAAACTAACCAGGGATTCTGTGAATTGGGGCTTATTATAGTGTGTGTGTGTGTGTGTGTGTGTGTGTGTGTGTGTGTGTGTGTGTGTGTGTGTGTGAAGAAAACAAGCTCGTGAGGTTCGATAGTTTTTTATTTGACAAAAAATTGGTTACATGCCACGCCTGACAATCCCAGACAATGGGCTATAGGAAAATAGACAATCTTGGAGCATAAGGCAATAAGCAGAAGTATTTGGTGCAATTGTGTCCTTGGTCTCAAAGTCGATTCGGATGTCGACAACGTTGTTTCCTGTGCTCGATTCAATTTGATGGCTGCAATCGATAATCGCAATCGGCGCATTAGCTATAAACTCCTCGTATGTCAGCATAGGTTCGGACCACTCTTTAGAGTAGTATGATCGCTGGAAATCCATGTACATTTGGTAGAGCAAGGCCACGCGCTTAGTATCGAAATCCAGGTTCATTCTACTGTAGGGGAAAATCTGCGAGCCAATATGAAGGCGTAGATTCGTCAGTTTACAGTGGTCGAATAAGCTGACATTTTTGTTCACATCCTTTTGGCGATCAGTTTGCAGTGCAAAAAGAACGTAGCGAGGTTTCTCCAGGTCAGTGCTGTTTTTAATGGTCCAAGAAAACTCTTTGTTGGTCGGTAGGGAAGGAAAAACAGACAGGTTCCAACTTCTAAACCCCATTGTGATGGGTTCATTTTTACCAAGTAAGGAGAGCAAATTTACCTTTTCTCTGTCAGACGGCGTGACGTATGGCAAATACCAGACCATTTTGCTAATTGACACCTCAGGAGTCCCGGTCGATAGTGTACCACCATCGGTGGCCACTGGTAGCCTTGGTACAATCATGTTGGCATTAGAAGCAGACCTGTTGAGTACCAGTTCCATCCGTACATTCACCAATACTTGGCGATAGTCTTCGGCAAAACCCAACAGAGTGTTTAATGGTACGCAAGCGGAAAATTTCCCACTCGCAGTGTCCACACATGGGTTTAATGCCACTTTAGAAGATGGAACCATCCAACCAGCTTGTTGAAGTCCGTCGATAGCCGATTTACTGTAGCTGGCATATGCTTTCATGCTCGAAGATATTCCGGGATAATTTGTTCGATCCACAATTTCTCCATTTACCAACAATTTTATCTCATCAAATGCCTGCGCAATTGCATTTGGGGCGAGAGTAAATCGATCCTGTTTTGTCAAACTTCCTTCAATGTACAAATAGCTTTTCGATACAAGCACATATTCCCCAGGCTGTGAAAATGGGAACCTGATTTCATCCGAAACGTTGTACCTGGCAGATGCGTATGGTTCATGGGGGTGGTATTCAAATCTGTACAACCTTTCGTCAAATTCCGGCTGTCGATCAATGTCCAACATAGTGCTGCTGCTGCTGCGGTTTCACGCTGAATCCTAAACTCTGAAGAAAGCTGATGTTTTCCGGTGTAAGTCTCCTCCTTGGACCTTTGTCACCTTTGCCTCTACCAGCTGTACTGAACCTGTTTGAAGATGTTGCCCCCTTTTTATATGGATGATGACTGAACACCAACATGTTATTGAATGGCAATGGTTGTGGTATGAGTTCGAGTTTTATATCGCCTTTCGAAAATGAAGTCGAATGGAAATGAGCTCATCTCCATGTGTAGTGATTTCTACTCCACTGGAAAACCTACCTACTGGCCCTCAGATACAGCAAAAATTCCAGATCTGATTGATTTCTTTGTAATAAAAGGAATATCAAGCAACTTCATTCACGTCGAAGACTGTGGAAGTCTCATGTCAGATCACTCGGCAATAGTTCTCACAATTAGTGACACGATAATAATTAAAGAAAATCCCCCCAGACTAGTTACACAACGTACCAACTGGGATATATTTAGGGAGCACATATCTGACAATATTAATTTGTCTGTGCCCCTCAAATCTACAGAGCAATTAGAAGATGAAGCTGAGAACTTCTTTAAATGTATTCAACGAGCAGCTTGGGTTAGTACTCCACCAGAGACTACATATGCAGCTAATAATGTATCTTATCCCCGTGAAATCCGTGAAGTGATTAGGGAAAAGAGGAAAGCTAGACGAATATGGCAACATACCAGAGCCCCATGCGATAAAACAAAATTGAATAGATTGAAGAACCACCTGGATAATTTATCAGCAGAAATGAAGCAAGAAACGCACTTAAGACTAATTCATAGTTTAAATCCGGAAAAAGATACGGAATATTCCCTTTGGAAAATTACCAAATCACTCAAGCAGCCGAAGGAACATGTACCTCCCATTAAAAAAGATGATGGGGAATGGGCAAAAAGTCCTACTGAAAAGGCAGAGATTTTTGCTGAACACCTCGAAAACACATTTGTGCCACTCCCCAGGAACAGTGATGAAGGAGGCTTACCCATGGTATCCTCCTCCACGGATATACACTTCATACAACCAGTAACGCTCAGTGAACTGAAAAATCAAATTCGCAATCTCAAAACGAACAAAGCTCCTGGATATGATCTCATTACAGGAAAGGCAATTAAGCAACTACCAGAGGAAGGCATGCGAATGCTATTGTATCTGATAAACGCGGCATTGAGACTGAAATATGTACCCCGCTGCTGGAAAGTGGCAGAGGTTATCATGATACTGAAACCTGGGAAAGAATCCAAGAATAAAGAGTCCTACCGACCTATATCATTACTACCAGTAATATCTAAGCTCTTTGAGAGATTACTGATACAAAGATTGAAACCAATCGTTCAAGAAAAAGAGCTAATCCCCGACCACCAGTTTGGATTCAGGGAAAAACACTCTACCATAGAACAAGTGCATCGTGTAACTGATGTAATAGAGAATTGTCTAGAAAAGAAACAAGTTTGTGCAAGTGTCTTCCTGGATGTTTCCCAAGCTTTTGACAAAGTCTGGCATCAAGGGTTAGAGTACAAACTTGAGAGAGACTTACCGAAGCCATTTTTTCAAATTTTGAAATCATATCTTTCCGAAAGACATTTCAGAGTGAAACACGAAGGAGAATACTCCAGTCTCAAAAAAATAAGGGCAGGTGTCCCTCAAGGAAGCGTGCTTGGGCCCTTACTATACCTTCTGTATACACGTGATGTACCTAGCAATGAACACACGACAATCGCAACTTTTGCTGATGATACTGCCATACTTGCGGTTGGTGACTCAGTAGAGGAAGCAACTAGGAAATTACAGCATTCTGTTGATGATGTAAGCGCCTGGACCAAAAAATGGCGACTTAAGCTTAATGAACTGAAATCTACTCATACTAACTTTACGAACAAGAACATAACAACGATACCAGTCATGATGAATGGCCAACAGATCCCCTACGCTAATACAGCAAAGTACTTAGGGATGACTCTTGATGCCAAATTAAGATGGAAGGAACATGTGATTAAAAAAAAAGATCAGTTAAATATGAAGTTCAAAAAAATGTACTGGTTGCTAGGCAGATATTCTGAACTATCTGTACACAACAAATTGCTAATCTACAAGCAAATCCTAAAACCTGTGTGGACTTATGGTATCCAGCTCTGGGGCTGTACTAAAAAGACAAACAGCAAGATTATACAAACTTTTCAGAACAAGGTACTGAGGAGTATTGTCAACGCCCCTTGGTACATCAGAAATGATGACCTCCATCGAGACCTCAAGATGGATTCCGTCAGCGAAGTGGCAAAGCAACATGCGATTAAATACGAACAGCGGCTTCATGAACACATGAATCCAGAAGTTCTTCGACTCCTAGACAACAGCAACGCCACCCGGCGGCTTGATAGAACAAAACCTTTCGACCTTGTGATGTGACAATGTGACAAGTGTAGTGATTGAGTGTTCTCTTGAGTTACAGCCACTGGGCTAAAAACTCTACAAACAGTTGAATAATATTATAGCAAACTAACTTGATGGGCTAAGCTCAGTTGTTATGTTACTGATATAGCAAATATATCGATTATTAAAAAAAAAAAAAAAAAAAATCTCGAAAATTGACCAAACGGCCATCTTGATCGATTATTTGGACCGTAATTTCATCGAGCTTGTCAGTAATTACCGGATGATAAGTAACGGTTTTCGCTGTTTCCGTCAAACGGTATCCCGGTGCAACGCCTGGTGTAAACTGATAGACCACGTGCGATGGCTGTCCATTGCGATAGTCTCCTTCACAACATGACACTGCCACACCGATTGTTGTCACATTGAACACGTGTATCACATCGCTGGACCAGTTCCATTTATCGTTCGGCATATCCTGCTCCGGCTTAAAGCCCAAAAGGGTCGAAAATGAGTCGTGCCTATTGAAATCGATTCGTTTTGAACATTTTATTCCACATTTAAGCGTATTCAAATTGACTTTTAGCTCGAAATCTACTCCAAGCGTTTTCAATTCAGATGTTAGTAATTGACTCAAATCATCCATTTCGTAGGTTCCTGTTGGAATCATGTAGACAGTTCCAGTGTACAAAAAGTGTTGCCTTCCAGCTGTCAGCTCGGCCCCCGCAACATGTTTCTTCAAGCTGGCTGACCAAGTCCGCTTCAGCGGCCTATCAGCTGTGTATGACACTGATGCCCGCAGTACACGTCCCTTGTTGAATCCCAGAGGTATCAATACAGAGTCGTCTGCCGAGTTGAACAATGTCGTCGTTTCCGATTTAAGTACAACGTAATCATTGGAAAACTCCACTTTTACATTGGTGACAATCTTGTTCAATAATGCTTGGATGTCTTTGCCATCGACAAATCGACCACTTTTGTCATGTACCTCGTGTCCGCTTCCATCTAGTAGGTATAAGGTCGAGTTTTCCCCTTCTACCAGGTTGGGTATGGAAAAATACGAGTCAAACGATGTCAGACCTGCTTCCCAATTACCACCAGCACCACCTTCGAGTTCAATGGGTGGGAAAAATGATGAATGTAGTTCACTATTCCGTCCAGTGAGTGTGACTGTAAACGATGACATGCTGCCTTCTACTGACGCTGTCCCCTTTAGGCTCGAGAATTTTTATAGTTTTCCGAAATCGTCCACAGGAACAAAAAGCACAAATGGCCACAAATGACGCTGTTGTACGTTTGCAACGTATTTGTGTTGTAATACACGTCTCTACAGCCGCGGCGGTCAAAGTATTGCTTCCATTCCAAGGGTGGCTCCATGTTGCCATAACTATCGAAATAGTATACAGCTCCCTCGTTGTTCAGCCAGTATGCAGTCCAATGTGTTCCATCATGAGCGCTAGAGTCCAAGTTGATAATTGCAGATTCCGGTTCTCTTGGCTCACTAGTTGGGATTTCATCCCGCATTCGCACTCCAATAAAACCGACAATTTTAGCCTGTGCACAGAGTCCTTCCAAATCTACATTAGTCAAAGCTTTGTTTGGAAGGACAACGTCTAGTTTTTTGACTGCACGCCCACCAAGGCGGCGGCGGCACGTCCTCCACCCCTGTATGGGCGAATGTACAGCCCCCGGCCACGCATTGCAGGCCTGGAGGCTGGCCTATTCCTGGAGGCAGGCCTACCGCCCCCACCACCCCTTTTATACGGGCGAATGTAAAGCCCTTTTCCACTGGCCTGCTGTTGCTGCTGAGCACGTTGTGCTTCGAGCTGTCGATTGTGCCTGCGAGTCTCATCCAAATCCTCTGCGGAGCGTTTTGCGTCTATCACGGTCTTTGCCACTGCAGCGCCTCCACCCACTAGGCTACCTAGGGCTGTTATGTATGGTATAGCGGCTGCAAGTAGGGGAAGAAAACCTCCCTCTTTTATAATAAGGTGGTGCGCTCCTCTATGACTTATTTTCCTCTTCCCCCTCCTCCTTGTAGTTACTGCGGGCTTTTTTTTCCTTGTATGCTGCTGTCGCCGCTGGCGCCTTCGGTGCATGCCCGAGCCTGTTGATGTCTTCAATTTCATCGCGTTAACTACCAGCCAGGCAGCAAGTCGTTCTGCTAGGGGGGATTTATTGTCTCTAGCTATATCCCAAGCTCCAAATTCCAACTGTTTATCGGCCTCGTTTCTTTTTTGATTGTCTTTAGTCGTATGATATATTTGATCGTGCGCAAAGCATAAACTGTCCAGAGAATTAATACCTCTTTGTCCTAGCGATTTACGTTTTTCAAAGTCTGTTCCTGGCCCGCAAAATTGATATTTCGGAAAATGAACTTCGAATGGTAAAGAGTCAATAAGACGGTTCAATAGACCCTGTCCTTTATGTTTGACTGTTTTAACCATACTGACCTAGCCTAACGTATTTACAGCTTATATAGTAACAACCCTCGCTACTGTGAAAATTCACCCTCATCATCATCGTTTTCAGACAGTAATGATTTTGCTCTATAATGTCCCCATGCTAGTGTGTGAATACCATCATTTAATTGAATTCGCTTATCATCGTCATTTGAAAGGCACAGTTTTTTCTGGCGCACAGTATAAAGCTGATGGCTACGTGAACGAATTGAATTAAATTTCATATACAAATGGCCACCATCCTCAGATACCTGGACACCATTCCCGTGTTCCATAGTGTGGGAGTTTTCAAACAGGATATTTTTGTAGTGCTGGAAAGTTAGCCTGTTCTGAACTGCATGCTTGGGGGTTCCCTTGCTTTTTTTAATTGTAGCCTCTTCCCCATCTGTTTCACCTTCTACCCGTATTGCATACATCTTGGCCCGGAGTGCTACAAATTCTAAAATTCTCTTCCCCTTCATTTCATCCTTGAAAAAACCGGTTTCACAATGGTACTGGGCGCTGTAATATTTGCTAGCTGGGGGTAATTCTGAAAAGTCAAAATGTTTACGTAATTGTACATTTTCCGAAATTTCCTGCCTCCAATCTCTGCCATAAGTTTTTATTCGATACACTAACGAATCTGTGTCAGTGTAGCACAGTTCAAGTCTGGGATTACCATAATGTGTTTTCATTACCTTGTAATGGAAGGAGAGCATATGTGCCTTTGAAAGATCTAAAATTGCAGCCCCTGCGGAGATGGGACTGGACAGTACAATTTCCTCTTTAGCTAACTGAATGCCAATGACATCTTGGCCAAAAGATGTATGGCGCAGGTAATGTGGCGAATTTATCAGTTTTCTTGCAGCAGACCAATTTGTTACTATTTTCATGTTCATATGGCCCCTAACATTCTGAATCAATTTCCCGTAATTCGCGTTACAAAGATATTTTAACATTTGAGATTGGGAGCGATATTTCGCTTGAGCCCTTTTCTGATAATTAAATTCAATATAAGGCCTGATCCATGGGCTCTGTTTAAACCGTACTATTTCACGTATTTTTGTAATCTCAATACCTAGGCTAACCAATAGCTGCAACAGACGATAATGTACAACGAAATTTGTCTGCTTTTCCAGGGTTCCTACCAATTTGTTGTATTTCGAACCGGGAATTTGCAGGTGGTTAATGACGGGTGGGAAATCGTTAAATGTATCATGTAGGTGTGGTGGTGTGTATAGATCTACACTAGCCAGGTATCCAAAAGGGGATTCATCGCATATGCTAAGAAGGTCAACACTTTCAGGGCAAATGTACTCAAAATCTGAAATGGGCAGATAGTTCTTCATGCAGTGTGCATAGAGCCCATTTGCATCTACATAGCAAATTTCATACTGTTCATCTGAGGTGGCATGGCGCAGAGATGCACCACAGTAGCCCCCACGAATCGACTGTTCAAAAAGGCTGTAAATTGTATCGTCTGTTATTAACTCAATTTCTGCTGATGTCAGACTAAGCATTGCCTGTTGAGCAATACCTGGTAACGAGTACAAATGAAAAGGGTCCAGCCTGTATTCAGATGATAGCATTTCCATGCGAAAATTTTGAAAAATTTCGGCGAGTAACAAAACATCTGAAATTAGATACAAAGTACTAAATTCCCCCAATGTTTTCACCCCGAACGTGTCCCATATTAATTTAACCCTGTCATACTTTTCCTGTGCAATATGCTGCTCATACAGCTCTGAAAAAAATTCTTCTTTAGAAGGGAGTTGGGTGTACTGCAGCTTAGCTATATTATCTAAAAAATCGTAGCAAAATGTCGATTTCTTTGATAGTAACTCAACCTGGTGGGGATCGGGGTAATGCTGTGGGATAATTGATAATTGTTCAGGCTCCAGCGTTTGACTCAAAACATCAAGGCTGCTGGACATGAATCGGAATGAGTCTATAAACCTAAGCTTGATTGAAAAATTTCCCTTGTCATGGTAAATTTCCTTTGAAACTGAAATAAATGTTTCCTCACTGTGAGGTAAAACTTCAACTTTTCCAGCCAACTTGGATAAATTTTGGACCACAAACCTAAAATCATATTTACTACCGGAGTGATAGACTACTGGTATGAAGTTTGGGGTTTTGGCTAGCAAATTGCATTTATTATGGGCGGCACCCCGGTACATTCCACTGAAATGATCGTGATCAGGGACCTTATCGTCACAGTTTAAATTTTCATTGCACAAATGACAGGTTTTTGCAAGTTCGTGACGCAATTTTTCTAATTCGCTCATTTCACACATGGGCTTTTTATTTGTGAAAAAACAGTCCATAAGCTCATTAGCCAATTTTGCCAGTGTTTTAATCATTTGCACATCGGCATCCTCCCCAGTATATGTAATGACCCTATTAAAATTTGGATGTTGTTTGTACAAATCGGTTGCAACATAAATCCCATAACTAAACATTTGATGTTTTTGATAAGCAACTAAGTTTTTTGTTCTCCATTCTGACTGATGTTCTTGCATTCTGACCAAGAGCGATTCAACATCCGCGTAAATGACGACAGGGAGCTTAATCCTATACTGAAAGTTTCTAAATTTGAGAATTGCCTTGTCACCTTCGGGCATTATTGTACGAGACATGTGCCCATTGTCTGAATTGCAAAATTTCCTGTGTTTCTCCATTCTTTGTTCTTTGCTAGTCAGCTGACCGGCACTATAATCCTGATAATATGTAAAACATTTTTTGCAAATAATAATCGGATTTTTATTCTTTGTTAGTTGATTTTTTATTAATTTTTCAAAATTTATTACGCGAATTACATGGGGAGAGTCCCGCCCCCCATCTAGGTACAGTAAATCTTTGTGGTCGGAAAGTTCAACTTTAGACACCCGTAGGGGGAAGATTTTAAGGCCCTTTCCGATCGAATAAATGTTTATTGATACTTGTGGTTCTGTTTTTCAAAAAATTCAATCTGTGAGAGTGGCGTGGGGAATTTGATGTTATCAAACGAATATTCCGAGCGTGAATTTAGTGTTATAGCATGGTAAAAACATTTTTGGTCGTTGGCAATCTGTCTACAGTCAACAGCACCCGTTTTTTTTAACCAATCAGGAATTGTTTCAAAGGATCCTCCTACCATCAGTGGATTGTATTTTGCCAAAGTTAATGTCATTCCATACACCGAAACAAACGACCATCCTGAACCCCTTTTTTGATGCTCATCTGAATCATTTAAAATTTTTTCAATAATTTCTTCGATTATTTCAAGAACATCAGAGTCTGGAAATATTGGAATAGCCATATTTTTAAATGTCCGAGTTGTCTCCTCCTCCGTTTTTGGGTGGATGTACAAGCAGTCTACACTAACATGGATTTTGATAGACTCCCACATCTTTTTATGTGCTTGAATTTTCATATAAATTTTGCCTATGTTATTTTCCAAAAATTTCACTAGAGTGAGGGCATTATTTACATTCACCAGATAATAACTTTTTAAATTGTTATTAAAATGTGATTCGACGAGGGTAAATTCATCACTTATTTGATTCAAATGATCAATATGTGCAACTAGTTGACTGTTTCTAGCCTCTTCATTTTTACTTGCATTATCCCTGCATTTTTTCTCATGTACTTCTTTAAAAAACTTTGACATCGCAGGTTTTTGGCAAATGGTGCAACTATGTATCTTACACATTTGTTTTACCATGTGAAAATCGAGGTACCGTTTCGACTTATATCCTTTTCCACAGATCAAACATTCAAATTTTGTATTTTCATACTTGCTTGAGGCCTCCCTGGTTAGTTTGATTGTTTTACCATACAGGCGACCGTCACATATGACACTTGGTCTTGCATTGCTTGAACACCGTTTCAGGTGCCTAACAAATTCTTGGGTGTTACCAAATGTTCTGTGGCATACAATGCAGGTTTTTGGGACACAAATACCTGAATTTGTGTGGCTGTGTATGTAGTCTAGTGACTGTGAGGTGGCCTGACAATTTGAACACATATATGTGCTGGAGGTGGCGCCGGCGGCGACGGTTCGTGGCCTTTCCGCTGTGGTATGGCGGGCTGGCTGAAGAGGTGACTTCTTGGGACTATGGTAGGCAGTGGAGGAGGAGGACTTCATGGCAGCTGGCAGAGTTGGCTTGCTCAAATGGGCACTTCTCATGGGTGTACCTCCAATAGTCTTGAGCAGTACGGGGGGGGTGGGGGAGTGCCAGTGGAGACTTTGCAGAAAAGAGCTCTTGGCCCCCAATGCAGGCTGTTTTATAGAATCGCACCCTACTCCCAAGACTTCTCCTCCCACTGGACTACCAGGCCCCACCATGGACTTACCCCCACCAACACTGATCTGAAAGAGTATATAAACTGAGGTTTTCTACCATATAGTCACCAAACCATGTCTGGAAACTTGTGGTTAGTATCCCAATACACATGAGCATTTACTTAGATTTTGTGAATTTGACATAAAAACAATATATAAAAAACGTTTTTATTTTCTTAAATTAATAATTGTAAAATATTATACAAAATTTCTAGCTCCGACTCTAGGATCCCCCCCCCCCCCCCCCCCGCTCCTTCCCCGCTTGTATCTCCTGGAACAAACAAGAACAACATCCAATTAGCTGAATTTTTTGAAGTGGGGTCTAGGGATTTTGGACTTGCGATTCATAGGCAAAATTGCCCCCCTTAGGGAACTTTGGCCTGATAGCAATGAATTTTACTATTTATAACTCCACAACCTTGCAAAATTGTTGTCCAATATTAGTGAATTTACACATCTCAAACAAGTCTGATATTTTTACCAAATTTGATAGAATGGGCCAAAGTATTTTACATTTTTGGACAAATCAGGCAATGCTATGGACCTGGCAAATCTCTCCATGTACTTAAATCTGGGATTTTTATCAAAATTTGATTTGATGGAATAGGCTAGAGCATACTATATGTTTGGAAAAATCAGGCTATTGCTACGGACTTTTAAAATTCTGTCTGTGTACTTACGTCAGCGTTTGTAGAGTGGTCGGACGCCTCTGTGGCGAGGGGTGAGTGGGGGGTGTCGGAGGGACCGTACAGCACCTCGTACGTGGGTGGAGGGGTGGAGGGGGGGGGTCGTCCCTTGGAGCTGTGTCGGCTCGAACAGAAAGACAACCTCCTGTCCAAGCTCGTCTATGATCTAAACAAAAATACGAATCAATTAAGTTTAACGGCAATTTTTTTTTTTTTTTTTCATTACAGGCTCGCTAGCCTGAACGCCAGGCAGCTCTCTGAAGAAACACGACGGCTGCCAATGGCTGACCTGCCAATGAGAACGCCTTTTAAGGTGTTAAAAATGAAATTTTACAAGCATGAAATGTACGGGAGATCGATACTGCTGACGTGCCTAGATCAGCAGAAGGACGAATCGTTTTGTGTTTTCCTTCCAAAACGATATGCCCTCGAACTTAGCGAAGCGGATTTTACAGACTTTGATTCGGAGATGACCCCGCTATATTTTATGATAATGAAACGGTCTGCCAAGACCAGCTATTTAAAGTTTGGACCTACTCCGAATTTGTAATGTTAATTTGAAAATATTTTTATATGCAACATTGACGTAAATAATATATTTTTACACAACTCGATTTTCTAGTTTACTGCACAACCTGAATTTTGAAACTCAGCACATAGCTGCCAACTGGAGGGTCGGTATGGGAACATGGTGCATAAATTTCACCAATTTAGGCTTATAAGTGGATTTTGCGGGCATTTATATAATTACTTTTCATATGCTGTACTGGTGAATGTCATTTTTAGAGTCTCTAGTTGCCACGTGAATTTTTTTACTGGACTAGGGGAGCTACATTGCATTTTGGAAAGATATTGATATAATCACAGTTACTCTAAAGCTCCTGGCGAATCTGTGATGTAGGTAGGGGCTCTGCGTGACTTTATATCCCCCTACGAGAACGGCGGTGGGGCTCAAATTTTGTTCGATTTTTGCATCTCTGAGCTGGAGCCCGTTTTCACGGTCAAGTGAACAAGGAAGGTGAGCGCTGGTTGCATAACCGACTTGAAGGCTGTTTTGTCCCTTCCCTGACCAGCGCAACTTGCCGCTTGTTCCGGCGCCAATGCGAATACCAGCCTTATATAATAGTTAGTTGATTAAAATACTTACTGTAGTTTATTAAGCGTAGCAGAGTTGGAGAGGGGCGGCGGGCAGCAATGACGACCGAGGTAAGTTGAACACGTACTACTAGATTATAATGAGATATAGCCGGCCCGCGACCGCACACACACACACACAAAGCACCTGGTTAAAAGCAATAGTGCGTTTTTGCCAAACGAGGAATATTTTTGCACTGTAGCTAGGATGACGTCAGTCGCGCGATTTTCTAGTACATGGGGGGGGGGGGGATGACGTCAGTTATTTTTGCACCACTTCAAACTCTGAGGCACCCCACCCACTGACGTCAGTTTTCCTGCAGCTGCCGAAAAATTCACCGCCCGTACCCCGCCCACCCATGTGCAGCAAAAAACCACACGCCCGCAACCCCCCGCCCACCCGTTTATTACATTCCTGTACTCTTTTTTTCGCATGTGAAAAAGTTTAGGTACAGCCCCTGTGTTATCAGTAAGACCTTCAAAAACCCCCTGTACTTTTATTTTCGCACACCATGGCATCGGCGAAAAAAAAGGTACAGGTATACCCTACTAACGTCGAAAATGAACTGTCGGATGTGGACGGAAGATTATTAGGCACAGTGCTTGGCACAACCTGGATATCACACCTTTTGTAGCTTGGCATCTTTTTTTACAGGGAGTGTTTTTTTTAGGTGATATCACAAATTTTGAAAGGTCGCAAGTAAGTTTGGAGGGGGGGAGGGGGGGTGAGGTATTGTTTTTCAAGACGAGGAGACTGATTTCCGATACCTAAGTTTGTTGTTGAACTTTGTGAAAACTTGTAATTTTTTGTGCTTCCAGTTGGATGTTGTTCATATAGTTGTGTGGGTACCTACTTACACAAAATAGTAAATTAAGTGAAAAGGAAGAGAGGGGGGGGGGGGGGAGACGAAATTTTCGAACAAATGAGCACTAAACAGTTGCTATTTAGTGAGCCCTACATCCATGACAAGGTGTTGGACATTGGTGAGGTTAAGGGTTGATGGATCAGGTGCATAAACGACGCCAGTTACAATAGTAATGAAAATAATAATAAGAATGTGTAGGTACAATAACAAATTTACAGTAACATAAGTGCAATATGTACATATTTATGTTCTTATATTTTAGTAGTAATATATAATACTTACAATGACATAATTACAATAACATATTTACAATAAGTACATAATGTACAATAAGCCTGAATCAATGTGGTGCAACGACGATATTCTCACACAAGCAATGCTAAAAATGCTTGACACTTCACATTGGAAAGGGTAGACCTCCCGTTATTCGCCATGTCACTTCGGCGTTACAGTTTTTAATTTTCGTTTTGATGGAAACACCCAAAATCACTTCACGCATTAACATGATTTGGATCGGTACTAAATTTCATAAAGATCGGTCTAGGGAAGAGGGTATATAAGTGGCGTGACAAAGAATGGGTGGAACAAACAAGCCCCCATCCCCCGGAACCCCCCCTTTGCTTGTGCGAAAACGGTTACAACTCCCAAAAGGTACTTCACCACGCCAAACCTGATCTACATACCAAATTTCATAAACATCGGTCGCGGGGAAACGGTAGAAGTGGCGTGACAAAGAATGGGTGGAAAAAAAGCAAGCCCCCTCCCCCGGAACCCCCCCTTTGCTTCCGCGAAAACGGTTAAAACTCCCAAAAGGCACTTCACCACGCCAAACCTGAACTACATACCAAATTTCATAAACATCGGTCGAGGTAAAAGGGTTGAAGTGGTGTGACAAAGAATGGGTGGAAAAAAAAATGGGAAGAAAGTCACCAAACACGTATTTTGAGCCCTATTTTTCGCAGGTTTTCGAAACACCTACCGCTTCGAATTTGGTGCCAGGCGACTCAGGGTGTTTGCCCCACAAAATATATACGCGCGAATAAAATATAGAAATAACGGGGAATGCCCGGGTGGGGGCCAAAGTTGGCCCGATTCTTCGCTCAGTTATATTAGGCTCTGGGGCAGCCGGGCGCGGGTGTTTTCTTTTTGTTAGGTACTGTTTGTCATCGGCAGAATTATGTTAGCAACATTTAACTCGTGATTTAGGTAGGTACCTAGTAACGAGTACGGGGTTAGGTACTAACCTACGGAGTGTCTGCGATCTACATAATATGCATATAATAGAATAGTACATATCATATTATATAGACGGGTTATCTATACATAGAGCTGTGATCTGTAACAGAAGGGTATTCTATACAAAATAATAAACCGTTGTGCAGGGATTTGCAGCGTTTTTGGTACCAAATCTGATCAAATTTCATCTACCTCCTCGCGCTTTTCGCTCGTGGATTTTCAACAACTATGGCGTTTTTGACATGCAAATTCACTCTTACCGCTTGTTGGCTACAGCCCCGTGTAAAACAAGTTTAGCAAGGGCTAATTTCGAAGTTCAAAACGAACCTCATCTTTCCCAAAAACTAGATGACGCTCTCACGGAAAACTAGGTACTTGGGTTTTTAAAATACACAGAATAAGAGGTGTCAAGCATAAAATCTGCAATCAATGTAAAACACCTATCTGATTTGAATGAAACTTGGGTCAAAAGTCTTGATTTCAGCGGGTTGATTTCTACCTTCATTATTTATATGTTATGGTTGTATGTTATGGTTGGAACTGGTGGATTACAATAATGAGTTCTGATTGCTGGGAAGAAGACGACATAATCAGTTTGTGTAGTAATAGCTTAATATGTCAATTTTATGACGTGACATAATATCTTGGTCTTATCGAGAACATTGAAGACACACAATACTGTTCGATAGTCATGATTTGAAGCGATAACGTGTAAATATAACCATACAATAACTCGAATATTACGTTGCCCATAACAATACTATTTCCTGCGCAGCTCACGGATCATTCAGGTGGTTGAAACACCAATCAGTAGCTGTACGTGATCATCATGAGAAATATATCATGAAAAAACCATTCTATCATTTCCGATTTCGATTAAAATATCATAATAATCTGCCTCATTATCCAAAACATTGTAACAAAAATGGTTTACCAATATAATCACGAATATAAATAATTCAACCTCGTCAGGACCGGCACTCAGAAGTGGCCGAATGCATGGTTGTCCAACTGACAAATTTTCAGAAAAATTTCAACGTTATGGTCTATTTGAACTTACTACCAGCCGAAGTACAAACATGACGATTAAAAATTCGAGAGAGGGATCAGCTGTAATTTCAGAAAATTCTTCCACGACGTAGGAGCGCCGTCAGTCAGGCGATAAACTCGCTCTCCGTGAAATTAGTTTAATTATCTCTTAGCTTCACCCCAAAACCGGTATCGACGCAAGAAATGGAATAACACAAGATATAATGATGGATAAATAGGAGAAAAGAGGAGAAAAGGTTGCGAAAACGCCCGCAACAATATTCATGAGTATGGCAGGAGAGTACAGTTGAAACCAGCGAAAAAGCGCCCCATGCCTCCCCGAAAGTAGATTGAAGGAATCTGTCATTTGGACGTGGCCCATGAGCGGCATGGAAAACAGGAAATTCGAAACCTGAGCACGTACGTCTTTCAAAACATGTCAGTAGGTTGGAACGAGTTGAGTGCATTTTTTATTCCAGGAAAAGAAAAAGAGTAGGCTGTTATATACGTTTGTTTTGCGGTTGTCAACCGATAAACACATACCAGTTCTGACAGACTGATAATGTATGTTGAAACATACTTGACATACTGTGCGTTGAATTATATTTGCATTACACTGGTTTCAACAATTCTCATTTATTCTCATGAAACCTGAAAACTAGGAGGACGTCTATGCATTGTAGGAATTAATGAATAGGCACGGTGTGAAAAATGGATTCAACTTGAACTTAATTTAATTTGACTGTTTGAATACAGATGTAGGTATAGTTTTACCACATCATAACTGCTGTGTCCGATTGCATACATTGATTCCCACAGAATAATTCAAAAATCCAATGAACTAATCAATCGGACACATTAAGTAAGCGAAAAGCCCTAGTTTTTAGACTAATTCCGGCAGCACAATAGGCTAGCAGAACATAAAAAAACCGATACCTTTCAGGAGTATTCGTTTCACGAGAAAATTGAGTGCTGGATACAAGAGAACAGTGCTGGGATGTAAGGGTAACATGATCAGACCGTCGAGACGATACTAAAACAGGTCTACCAGCTGTACGTGAAAGGGTTGTATGTTGTTCGTAAGGGATTAAGAAAAATAATGAACAGTTCCTTGGTGCAAATCAAAAATGTACAACACCGGTCTTGAGTATACGATATTGATTAAATTTTCCAAGTATATAGGTAATGCGAGTAAATCCTTAAAGTCCCACATGAATTTCATTAAAAGTCGCATAAATTGGTCAAAAAATATTAGCAAAAAATCTTGTAAAGTTATATTCAAGGTGAATCAAAATGCCCAACTGCGGTTGTGGACGGGTCAGTACCCACAACGCGCAATTTTTCCGTCCGTTCTGTGGGAAAACTTTACAGTGAAATGGAACTTAGCACAAACTCACTGGAGTTCCATTAAAGGTGCCGAAGAATATGCCGCAATGTTCTGATCGGCAGTTTGATTGATTAGTGGACTCGACATTTAAATTCAAGAACTAATGTCCCAATCGACATTCAAACTTGGGAAAATTTGCAGATTTGTTGACGAAATACAGAGAGAAAAATAAATAAATGAATGTGGTTGCCGTAAATTGTTGGGATTTGGAGCAGGAGGTATAATAGGAGAGGTGGATTAGCTCTGTGAACGACGAGTGGACACCCCCCTTCTGCACTGCCAACGTACCACTCCCCATAACAACTGCGTACATTTTCGGTCCTCTCTCGTACATTTTAAAATCCTCAACGAAGTAAGGTCACCGAGCTTATTCATATTTCATCAACCGCTCCGCTCCCACAGCTCCACAAACTGTATAACGTAAATATCCTCCGTTACTCACCTCACGCCTGGCAAGTTAAATCACCAGGGTACGTTTGCTGGAGGGGGGAAAAAAATCGGACGGGGTGAAATGACAGAAGTTTGAAATTGATGATACGCTCGGACCTCTTCTGTCTTCATCAACTCGCTCGTTTTCGAGAACTTTGATCACTGAACGCACGAATAAATACGTAGTAGGCATTCAGGATGAATTATGGGAACTCAGCATTTGAGATAGAATGGAGAATGTTTAGTTCACCATTCACGATCATGCACAACCGGGAGTTAAAAGCAGGTATATGATTCACCTCCCCGTAGGGATAAAAACCTCAACAAACTGCACGAATATTATTACATTATGCTAAATCGAATATGTTATCAGAAAATCACGAAAAAAGTAGGTAGGTACTACCGAAATAATGTATCTAAATACATAGCTTTCTGGCGATCGCAAACAGCTGATTGAAGCCGTAGTTATGCGAGTCGCTTATATTTCAAGTTTACCTAGGCGCAGACCAAAAATAGCAGTCCGAATTTGATTAACGCAATACGGGACGAAATTCCAGGGACCAACTCCACCAAACCCCTCTTCACCACTATGAATTTCAACTTATTAGCGCCATTCTTTCGTATAAAATTATGCGCGCGGCAAGGGTTTCTGGACACATAAACATGAGGACACGCAGCAAATCCCTACACAACGGTTTTTTATTTTGTATAGAACACCCTCCTGTCACAGACCACATTCTCTGTATTCTGTTACAGATCACAGGGTTATTCTGTATAGATAACCCTTCTATATAGATCACAGAACCTCCGTAGCTCAGTACCTAACCCGTACTCGTTACTAGGTACGTACCTAAATCACGCGTTAAATGTTGCTAAAATGATATTCTATCACTGAAAAACAGTAGCTGAAATGGCAAAAAGAAACACAAATGAAGTTCTGAAGGGAAACTGCTGATGTAGACTGAAAAATGTTCAGGAAACTTTGGCGTTACATTCCGTCACTTAGACCACTGCGCTACAGCGCCCAGCTGGCCGAGAGACCACTGATGTGCGCTCTCAACTCAGTTTGATGCCTGCATACGCCCTGATCTTTACGGCAAATTGTACAGCAAATTTTATAGCAACATCGTAGAATGCTCCGGATGGTCTCGAAAATTCAGAAAAAATCGAACTATTGAAAAATGCGAAAAACCCACCACGCTTCAAAACAAAATTTTCCGAGATAGGGATACTCTGGATATTTCAACCCTTATTTTTCACCCCTTAGAATTGAGTGACAGTGACGCCAATTTTCGAGGACCAACTAGAACCCAAACGGGACCCATATACCAAATTTTGTGAATTTTGGTCCATGGGAATTAAGGAAAAAGCCGCGGTCGGTGGACGGAAGGAAATATTTTCATTCGATAGTCGTATTCTACGTCCCTTGAAACGTAAGCCTTGAAATTTTCAGGGGAGGAGGGGGTTAAAAATGTTTTCATGGTCGATTCCAAAGGTTCATTATTGATAACAATAAACCAAAAGGGTAGAAAGACGGACAAATAAACCGACTGAGTGGCTGGGAACCAAATTTGTTCAGAAACGTTGAACAAGCGAGTGGAAACTGTTGAGAAATATTGTCCTGTCATCAGGGGGAACGGAAGAGCAGATTCAAACCACATATTGTTTTTTGGAAAATGATTTCTTTGCTCCCAACCTTTTTGCCTCCACGGATAGAAGATTAAATCGGATATTTGTTAGTTATGCGCATGGGTCACAAAAGTTCTTTATATTATTTTATAATGAAATTAATTCCATTCTGAGAAAAATAAATAATTATCGTAGGACAGTGCGGATGGTGTCTAAATTCTCAGTATGGAATCTACTTTCATGAAAATCAAATAAATACGTGCGCATACCCCACTGGCGATATTAGGTGGCCCCTTCCTAGCGCAGTGTACCACATAGCGCCCCAACAGATGAATAAATCCCCAATCATGTAAATCATGTAATCATGTAAATAATAAACATCTGTTTTTAATTACTTTTGATATTATTATTGATTAATAACAAACGCACGGAATATGCATATATGCATATCACAGGAATTATAATATTATCTCTCCGTTATTCCTATGTATCTCAAATCAAATCCTCTTCCCGATATAATCCGAGTGGCTCTATGGAACTGTAGAGTCCGGTGAATGAGCGTTCCAGCATTGTGATATGTGTAGGTATCTTGAAACTCGTTGTACATTCTCAACAAAACTGCCTTGTAAACCCGAGCCATTGCTCAAACCCTCCATTGTTCCTTTTTGAAAGCAGGGGACCGTGTACTGAATCTGTCCGCAACTTTCAACCCATGGGCTCTCATTGTATTCGAGTTTCACTTGATAAAATATGCTCGTTGAACCTAAATTCAGTCAGTACGGAATAAGTACACGAATAGGGGAGAGGGTATGAGGCTATAGGGAGTGTGGATAACAGATTGGCCCTGCCAAACTTCGACGTTTTATCGTATAGTTCTCTTGTTCAGCATTTTGGTGAGTTTTTCGAGTTTGTCTGCATTTGAATTTTTTGTATTCTGCGTAGGTAATAGGTAAATAAGTAAAAATACAACGCTGGAAACCATGGACATTCGCCTTCAGAAATTATGGCTGTTCATTGTTGTTTCTTTCACGTGCAGTAATAATATTATTGAGATAGCTGTTTTGATGGTTTCCACCAATTTTGGCCCCAAAAAACCGAATTAGGCTCCTATTTTTGACAAATTATCTTTTACAATCGATAGTGCCATTTAATTACACAAAAACTCTGCACATTAGTATACAACGGTTTATTATTTACCTGTACAGATGCCCCTTTGGCGTAGATCATTGTTTTCTGTGGTCAATACCTACCCTCGAGCTCCCGTCCAGGAAAGCCCTTAAATCGAGTACTGAAGCCGGCCCGGGAATTACAGTTTCGTAAATATGCGGGGGATAAAAGAATTATATCTCTAATTATTTGTTGTTATTCATGAAGCATAACGTTTGTTCAAGCTACATAAGTAAAGCACCTATCAACAAAATCCAAAACAGCCATCAATCTTCAAATGAAATAATATCACAGAACAACCAACTCGACTTCATAAACCCATCCGCGATTGTAATCAGGTGCTCCCTACCAATATGTGGGCCGGGATTTATACCTTGAACAAAACTATTCACGATCATATTGACGAAGCTTTTCGGTGAAAAGAAACGGCTGCTCGTAAACTACTCCGGGTGGTCTCAAAAATTCTTTAGTTCGAGATCAATTTAAAATCGTAAAAAAAAGATAAATGAAAATGTGGTAACCAGTAGACAACTCTGAGAAATAGCCAGGAGTGATTACATAGAGGGCTCGGGCTGGTCTCATTTGGTCGAATTTGATTTTCCAAAACTCTTCTTCCATATGAAAACCAATTTTACCGGTTGCAATGGATAAAATGTGAACTTTTGAGTTTCATCGTGGAAACTTCAGTTGGTTATTACTTTTGGTACCTATATAAGACGCAAACATGTATCGATATCATAGGAAAACCACCCCTCCTAAATTATTTTATTTACGAAAGGCTCATCTCGTTTTCAGAGACAGGAAAAAGGGCTAGTAACCGACTACCCCTCCTACTGCGCCTGCGACACTAACGCTCTCTACCAAGGAGCAAATCGTGTAGCAAGTTCGTAGTTAGTTGTGTACTAAGTGTCAATCCTAAGGTACATAATTTGTGCTCCCCCAAAATATAAAAACTATCGTATTAAAAAGGAATCTTTCTTGATCATTACCCCTCCTTTTGGCATATTAAGAGTGATTTTCGATACATGTATGCTCAGAATCAGCGTAAGATTTTTTATAAGCATGGTGAGGAGCACAGCTTTGGTTCGAAACCCCCTTTTTGCACCATTGCATATCACTCTGCGTTGGTATTGATTGAAAAGAAAAGCGCAAGGTGCTCGAACGCGTTCATCAACCCCATTTTCCGCCAATTACTTTCTGTATAGGGAAAGGAAAATCCTCGTTCCACTAAATATTCGGTCAGAAGGGAAACCAAGGGTTACATAGATGGACTACAACGGATCAAAGCCGTAAAACAACCCTCGGCCCTCGGATTCGACAGGAAAAGCGAACGGGGCGGCGAGGCGGTGTGATGGTTCCGCGCACCGCAAAATTACCCCAGGTGGCTCCCAAACTGCCCGCTCATGTCCAATTTGCCGGGAGTCTAAACCTTCACGTTTATAGCCAGGGAAAAGGGCTGGCAAGTATCCCTCGGCCCCAAGGCGAGGGTCTTCCTTCGCCGCTTCAATCCTCCATTACAGGTCTCCCTGGCTAGACTGACCGTCTACTTCATTAAAGATTCGCTCGGTTCCTCCCCGAGGCTCTCTTTGACGAGGATGGCGAAAGAAAATGCGGGGAGACGTTAAAATGGGAATCCATGCCGAACAGCGGTGTGAAGTGGGGATTTTCGAGCCAAAATTGCGCTCATCTTCAAGCTGATAACTAATTCCACCCTGATTCTGTCTGAATACACCCAGTGTGTCAATGCCAATCCGAAATAGCTTACCAACTCTGAAGGTTTCCCAAAATAACACTGAAAATTCACATTTTTGCACGCACGAACCAAACTTATTATTGTACGACAGAAAAGTTGTGGCCACTCAATTTCTGCGTCAAATGAGTGTATTAGTGTATTTCTTAAATTAGTTCAAAACTTCATTCTTATTCATCCCGACAGTCTCACTCTTCATTCTTATTCATTTTATTCATCCCGAATAAAACTAAACTACTTCAAGTTCAAATATATAAATACATTAAAATTATTGTATTTATTTTTGAGACATGCATAAAATATGTGAAATGTATAAAATATGCTCTGAAATATGTAAGAAAGGGTATACATTTTTTAGTCACAATATACTGTGAAAATACGTACGTACTACATAATTTTTACATGTACAGTTATTCAACTATAGCGTATGAAAATTGAAAAAACTTCTGAAAAAATCATCCGGAAACTTACGTAGATACTTAATATCAATCAGTTCGTCTATTTGAGGGTGAATTTCGAGGCACTTCTCACCAGAAAACAGAGTGTCCAAATCAAATAGAGTTTTCAACGGTGAAAATTGTAATGCAAAATAATTTTTACACAGCTCCCTACAACCATCCTCAAATGAAGATGTTCTTCAAAACTTTGAAAAACAGTTGAAATTGAAAAAAGGGGGATCATGAAATATTTGAAAAATTGTGTTTCAATCAATGAAATATTTGAAAATATGTATTAACAGCGAAATATGTGAAATTAAAGGGAGCTAAAACTGTTCAAAAAGTGTCAGTATGAACAAACCTAGCTGACAATCATTACGGATACATGGCCTACAAAAAACTGTGCGTACCCATACTCCATTGTAGGCATATATATAAGTACTACGTCGAATGAGAAAAACTCGAGCATTCAACAAACCATTCTGAGATTCGCTACTGTGTGTAAGTACGAAGAAGAGAAACGTTCTTGGAGAAAACATGTGTAAATCACCGAAAGTTGTGGTTACACGCAGAGATGAGAGGGAAAACTATATGGAACTACTCAGTGGTGTCAAAAGCAGTGGTGCCGTGACCATAAAAAATTATCTCACGGCTTTCAGTACCCTGGTAAACTCGCAAGCAGTTTAGGCCCGGTTCAAAAAAAATCTGTAACCATGATAGTTACCTAACCCTGGGGCTACTTTTGATTTTTCGGTAACCCTGGGGTTCGCAGCAAGAGCGTTCAAAAAAGTTTTCTAAGGTAAGGTTACCTTGATAGAATCGATTATTTGGGTAACCCTGGTTACTTCAAATTTAGCCATGGATACTTCACGAGAAATCCACGTCAAACCGCTCATGGACGCTATAAATCCATGAAGTTTGATTCATGGATAATATAGTTCCATGGAATATCGGCGTATAAAGCAACTTTTAGGCAACACTGTTGCCTATTCAAACCTAGAAACCTATATCCGGTGACTTCATCCTAGCATGATATTTTTTATTAATAAATCCGTACTCTTCAAGTGCTGTAGTAATCGATCCTAGCAACAAATATTGCCTTTACTAAAAATACTTTCTATGTTTTTTAATTGCGTGATTTGTAGCAACTCCTAGGTGTACGTTTATTCGGCGTTGCACCTGTTTGATGGAAATTTAAACGGGGGTAAACAAGGATAATGTGGGGATCACACAGACGTGTTAGGAACAAGGATACCTATATTTCTATTCACTACGTAATGATTCAAAATATGCGATGAATCTTGAACGAGTCTTCACGCCCTTCAACCCTGCCACGTTTGCCAGGGTTATTAAACATAGTTTCATCCAAGAGATGCGGAGTACCTACCGTCGTCAACATCAGGTAGTTATTCCTTTTAACATGATTGCGATGTTGTGGAGAACTGCCTGCGTTCTGCCGTAGATATTTGATTGCGTATTCTTCGAGAACAAACGCGACTCCTTCCTTCGACAACCTGAAGCGATTGAAAAATTCCTTCTCACTCCAGGCATCGAAGTTGGGATGTCTCGCTCTGATCCGATATCCTCTCGGTTCTACGACTAGCCCTAGTTCGACGAAGACGTCATCATCCTCATCGCTCGCATAATAGTTATAACGGTTCATTATTACCACAATAACGCAAAATAGGACGGGATCTGAACGGTGCAGCCCAAATAGGAAAACCAAAAACAATGAGCAGCCATCTTCGTTTTGAGAGTAACCATGGTAAACTTCTTGTAACCCCTCGAATAGCTGGGGTTACGTACCCATGGTAAAGTTTTCGATGTATCGCACTAATGATCGATTACTGATTTTTTTTGAACGCCACTTTCGTAACCATGGTTGGGAAACCTTAAGGTAAACTTCAACCCCAGGGTTACACTCTTTTTTGAACCGGGCCTTAGTATCAATCATGGCATTTCATAAATTAAGTTAGCCTCGCTACAAAATTGATATTTAATTGTTTAATAAACAAACAACGGACTAAATATTAAAAATATTCCGGCCCGTTCACCGAGTTGAGCTCGTTTCAAAGTTACAAAGAATGTCGTTATCAGAAATGCCCGAGTATCTTCTGACTTCTGACATACCACTGACGTGGAGTAATTTGACGTTGGAATGCCGCATATTGTTTCCTATTCCGGCTCGGAGTGTTTTTCTGCCTGCTCTCTCGTCCCATTCGAAAGACCGTGCCGGTTGTAGTAATAATGTAGGTACCTGTGGTTTTGGGGCTGATGACAAACGCTGCTGCGAACTCGAATGGGAAAACGTTGCAAATTGTACCACAAAAGATTATTATTTTCCTTTATACAAACCCTTTCTTCACAGGAAAATCCGTGAAGTTTAGAAGAAGAAGGAGAAGAAGAAGAAGAAGAAACCCTTTCTGCGGAGATCACAGTCTAAGACTCTGATTTAGTAGGGTCGTTTTTTTTTGGGATGGATACCTCAGCAGTTGCTAAGCAGGCACACACTCAGACACGACAAAGTCCCAGATCCCAGGTCGACAAGTTTACAGTTAAATGAATTATGTGCATTTCCACGGCCCCCATCTCCTGCAAGGCGCCATTTCGGCTCCACGAATCCCCCAACCGGTAGTTTTGGTTTATTATTTTCAATAATGAACCATTGGAATCGAGCATGAAAAAAAAAATTCTTACCCCCCCTCAAAATTTGATGGTTTACGTTTCAAGGTATGGAGAATCCAAAACTGCAATAAAAATATTTCTGTCTGTCCGCCGTACGCCGTACGCCGTACGCCGTACGGGCCACTTTTCTTAGTTACCATGAAAAAAAATTGATGAAATTCGGGTTATAGGTTCCGTTCGGCGTCTAGTTGGTCCTCGAAGCTCGACGTTACTGTGAGTCATCTCTAAGGGGTTCAAAATAGGGGTTGAAATTTTCAAAACGCCTATACCATTTTTTTACGTAAATATTTTTACGGTTTTAAATATTCTTGAACTTGCGAGTTTTTAAGACCATCCGGAGCATCGTACGTCCAGCCGTTCGTTCACAGTAAGGCCCCGAAGTTTGCACCGACAGGCATTTTCGACTCCAGTGTGAATGAAATTGTATACAATTCAAACCAAATCTCGTAACCAGAGACGCGCCCACAATAGGAATTTGTGAATACGGCCAATCATTGGTAGGGATCACCTGATTATATTGGCGGAGTATGAAGTCGAGTTGGTTGTTCTGTGATATTATTTAATTTGAAAAATGATGGCTCTTTTGGAGTTTTTTGGTAGGTAGTGAAACTTGAACAAACGTTGAAGTATTATTGATGGGTAAATTAGGTATTACTACGGTAAATCATTACTCAACGGTAAATTATTACACAACGGTTCATTATACCATCTACGTAGAAGGGGCTGGAGTTTGTTGGTAGGTACGTTTGCAACTTTTTTCACTCCTCATCAACAATTTCTTTTCAGAACTTCATTATGTGTGTTTCTTTTTGTTAGGTACTGTTTGTCATCGGCAGAATTATTTTAGCAACATTTAACTCGTGATTTAGGTAGGTACCTAGTAACGAGTACGGGGTTAGGTACTAACCTACGGAGGGTCTGCGATCTACATAATATGCATAGAATAGTACATATTATATTATATAGACGGGTTATCTATACATAGAGCTGTGATCTGTAACAGAAGGGTATTCTATACAAAATAATAAACCGTTGTGCAGGGATTTGCAGCGTTTTTGGATTTCTGATTGTAGGGACCCACGACATATTCCCAGATGTTCACCTAATTTGATGAATCGGCCCAGATTTGATGCCCCTTCTTCGTTAATCAGTTTTCTATGGTCAATACCTACCCGCAAGCCCCCCCCCCCCCCCCCCCCCCCCCGTCGAAACACCCCTGCAAAAACTTTTTGAAAATTTCAACCCCGATTTTTCACCCCTTAGAGATGACTGACAGTAACATTGGTCTTCACGGGCCAAATAGACCCCAAATGCGACCTAGAAACCAAATTTAATTAATTTTGGTTCATGGCAACTAAAAAAAGTGCTAAGTACGGCGTACGGACAAACATTTTTTGATTGCATTTTCGAGCTCTACAAACTTTGAAACGGAAACCATAAATTTTTCAGGGGGGGTTCACTTCCAAAGGTTCATTATTGAAAACAATAATACCTATAAACAATACAATATAATTATATGGCGTAAAAATAAGGTTTTTTGACGTTTTAGTAACATGAGCTTGTGGGGTACCGTTTTCCATGACTTTTAGGACTAGGAGACCGAATATCAAGCGATTTTGACCAAAGAGTGGAAAATTGAGTTTCTAACGAGGTTTCAGACTTAAATTTACGTTAAATTATGGTCTAAAATCGTTGTTTTTTCTACACGCAGTTTGGGTCCCAATTTCGGAACACATTTGGGTCCTAGATGTGCTCTGAAGCTCGGCAGCCCGATCGAAATACACCAAGGGGGCTATGGGGGAAAATGGGCGTAAAAATAGGGGTTTTCGAGGTTTTTTGAGTTTTTAGTGAACGTGAGCTTGTGATGTATCATTTTCCGTGTTTTTAGGGCGAGAAGACCGAATATGAAGTCGATTTTGACCAAAGAGTGAAGAATTGAGGTTATAACGATGGTTCATCTACCAAAATACAGTTTTCATGAGTCAAAAACCTGGGAAATTGGTCTGAAATCATCAGAAGTTTGTATAATAACACTAGAAGAAGTAGTATCAACAGGTGAATCAAGACAATTAAATGGCACTATCAATGATCAAAAGTAATTATGTAACTAATTTTAAAAAATTGGAGCCTAATTCGCGTTTTTGAGAAACAATTAAAAGAAACGGCAAACATTTCTGTAGGTAATAAACCCATGCTTGAATTTGAACAAACAAAGGCTTCATGAATATAACAACAAATAATTAATGATAGAATTCTTCACTCTATTGCATATTTATGAAATGTGATTGCCCAGCTGGCTCCAGTACTCGATTTAGGGCTTTCCTGGGCGGAACTTGAGGATAGGCATTGACCACAGAAAACAATGGTCTACACAGAAGGGGGCAGCATAGGGGGAGGGGGGGGATAATAAACTGCTGTGTAATGATTTGCTGCGTTTACATGGAACACAATAGGGAAACCAGGCTAAAACTCTGAAGTCGGAGAAAGAGGCTGGTTCGAACGTTGACAACCCCAACGAGGAGTACATAACGGTGTTTACTGTGGTGTGTTGACTGTGCCAGCTATACGAGGGCCCTGAAGTTCACTGCGGGCTGAGTGACCTACGTAGTGTAAAGAGGTCCGGGGCCATACATCAAGGCTTTCCGCATAGCATCGACTCACGTCATAGACGATATTATTAGTTAACCACACAAATCAAGTAGTAGTAGTGACGAGGTGGTGGTGGGGTGTGTGTGAATTTCCCATAGGATAACGTTCTGATGGAGGGTTTGGTTCCTCCCGAGCAGCAGTGATTATGCCGACACCATCCAGGAGAGAATACACGATGTTTGTCGGTCCTCAGTGCCGAAGGCCTATTGCTCCACTGTCCACCGCACTCACTAAGCAGAGATAAGCGAAACGGGAACTGGTCAAGTACCAAAAGCTTATGTACACAGCTGCTATAGAGACAACTGCTATTGTACACAGGATCAAAATCCACTGCCAGGGACGATGTGGCGCATTCTGAGGCGCTGATTAGCTGGGCAGTGGGTCATAAATCGAAGGAAGATTTCAGTCTTATGCAGCTCAGTTGATTTTTTTTTTTTTTTTTCATATTTACCTCCACGTACCAGTTCCACATTCATCGCTATACGAGTTGACCGAATATGAAGTCGATTTTGACCAAATAGCGGAAAATTGAGTTTGCAACGAACCTTCAGCCTTAAATCTACGTTGAATTTTGGTCGACAATCGTCGTTCTGCCGCAAACAGTTTGGGTCCCCATTTGGGAACCCATTTGGGTCCTAGTTCTGCTCCGAAGCTCGGCAGCCCGACCGAAATACACCAAGGGGATTATGGGGGGAAAATGGGTGTAAGAATAGGGGTTTTCGACGATTTTGGTTTATTATTCTGTGAATAATACACCTATGTATTCGCTCAGCAAAATTTTTTTATAACACCCCCTCAAAATTTTTTCTTTTCCGTTTCAAGGTGCGTAGATTCCAAAAATGCAATGTCCGTCCGCCGTACCCCGTACGCCGTATCACGTGTAACGGCTTCATTTTAGGTCTAAAAAAGTCGTTCTTTCGCACACAGGCTCCATTTGGGCCCTAGTTGTGTCCCGAAACTTTTCAGCCCAATCGGAATATACCCAGGGATGTTATGAGTGAAAATGTGCACAAAAATATGTACTTTTGGTTTATTATTCTGTGAATAATACACCTATGTATTCGCTCAGCAAAAAATTTTTATAACACCCCCTCAAAATTTTTTCTTTTCCGTTTCAAGGTGCGTAGATTCCAAAAATGCAATGTCCGCCCGCCGTCCGCCGTACGCCGTATCACGAGTACAGCCTTCATTTTAGGTCTAAAAAATTCGTTCTTTCGCACACATGCTCCATTTGGGCCCTAGTTGTGTCCCGAAACTTTGCAGCCCGATCGGAATATATCCAGGGGAGTTATGAGTGAAAATGTGTATAAAAATAGGTACTTTTTGTGTTTTAGTAACATAGTAGTAAAATGAGCTTTTGAGGTATCTTTTTCCATGTTTTTGGGGACGAGAAGACCGAATATGAAGTCGATTTTGACCAAGGAGTGAAAAATTGAGGTTGTACCAGATGTTCAGCTCCCAAAATTGATTTTTTATGAGTCAAAAACATGCGAAATCGTCTGAAATCACCATCAATTTGTATAATAACACTAGAAAAAGTGTCAACACGTGGATCAAGACGATTAAATGGTACAATCAATGATCAAAGGTAATTTGAAGAAAAAAAAGGAGCGTAGTACCTAATTCAAGTTTTGGGGGCCAAAATTTGTGGAAACCACCAGAAATAGCTATTTCAATTATTTCACAATAAATAAACAATAACTGAACAGCCAACATTTCTGTAGGTATGTCCAATAGAATAATAAACCCATGTGACAAGGAGTTTGCGGCGGTTTTGAGGTTTTAGTGACATGAGCTTGTGAGGTATCGTTTTACGTGTTTTCTAGGACGAGACGACCGAATATGAATTGATTTTGACCAAAGAGTGAAGAATTGAGGTAGAAACAAAGGTTCACCTCCCAAAATTCATTTTTCATGAGTCAAAACCCTGGGAAATAGTCTGAAATCACCATAAACTTGTACAATAACACTAGAAGTATAGTATTTTTGGGGTCCAAAATTGATGGAAACCATAAAAGATAGCAATTTAAGTGTTATTGCACATGAAAGAAACAATAAATGTATTTCCAGCATTCATGTAGGTATGTCCAATGAAATAATAAACCCATGTGACAAGGACATAGCAGCGTTTTTTGGTGTTTTAGTAATATGAGCTTGTGAGGTATCGTTTTCCATGTTTTTTTAGGGCGAGAAGACCGGATATGAAGTCGACTTTGACCAAAGAGAGGAAAAATTGAGGTTTTAGCGAAGTTTCTGCCTTAAATTTACGTTAAATTTTGGTCTAAAATCGTCGTTCTTCCTCACATAGTTTGGGTCCCCATTTGGGAACACATTTGGGTCATAGTTGTGCTCCGAAGCCTGCAGTCCGACCGGAATACGCCCAGGGGTGTTGTGGGGGGAAAAGTGGGTGGAAAATAGGGTTTTACGAATTTTTGTTGTTGAAATTTTAGTGAACAAGAGCTTGTGAGGTATCGTTTTCCGTGTTTTCTTTTAGGGCAATAAAACCGAATATGAAGTTGATTTTGACCAAGGAGTGAACAATTGAGGTTGTAACGAGGATTCAGCTCCCAATTTTTTTTTTTATTCCTAAAAACTGGGGAAGTTGTCTGAAATCCAAGCAAGATGAGCAACCCGCATTTTGAGGCATATCGTCTAAAAGACGATCCTAAAGTTTACAATCAGTAGCGGTGCGTGGGCTCTGAAAACGGTGGGGCACCAAACCAGAACACAAAACCAAGAGATTTGTCTACAAAATACCTCGAGGCAACAATAACCACCTTTCCCTTATTTACTGATTGACATTCAGCAAATTCCCTCTCAATCAACAATATATCGTCGTACGAAAACGCCCACAATTTCTACTGCAAATTAGCCACCGAATTCACGTGTTATAAAAATATATTAAACTAAAATATAACAAAATAATGACCCGTCGGCCGGTACCTACTTGAATGGAGAAGCTATTTACCTGAAGCTAGGTAGTTATCAGTTTGTTAGGACGACGATCAATCCACAATACCACAAACAGCAAACAGGACAAAATGCACGTAGGTAACACGAATACAAATCTGTCATCAGAACCGGACCGAACGCAAAACGCGTTCAATTTGACGCAAAAAATTAAAAACTGACAACTGACTCAACAGAGAAAGAGAATATAATTCACAACAAAAACATATCAGAAGACGAAGAAGCATCTTGTATGAAGATGAAAAATTTAATCGAATGCACAAGAAGAAAAAACGCAACCTCTAACCACCACTGTAGGCATGAAGAGTGTTTCTTCGCGGCACCCTAAAGAAAAACAACAACAACAAGTTGAATCGAAGGGATCGAATCGATTGTGAAAACGAACGATTTTGGAGTAGAAATCAGATTTTGGGGAAGCCCAATGTGGGCGTAGGAAACAACATTTTTACTCTACTGAGCATGCGTGGACGGGCCACTTTTCTCAGTTGTCGTGGCGACACCAGGTCCCATGACCCAGAACCTACCTGCCAGTTTCAAGAGCCTAGGTTTCGATTTCGATTGCAGGACATCGATTACTGTCGCTTTATTCCGCTTTATTCCGATAAGATGCTTGGTCTATGGAGCACACCATGGATGCTCTACAATAAAACTGAATATCTATAGAATTTCCATTCCACAGCCAGAGAAGTCTGGCGAGTCGCTGTTGAACTTTGTGAAAAATGGTAGGTACAGTGTACGGAGGGAAATTCAAATTCCAATTGAACAATGGAGTTTTAACATGTATCATGTTTTACCGCTGGGTTTTGTGCTCGAAATGGAAGCAAAATTAAGCGCGAGCCGTCATGAAGTACTCATTAGAGAGTTTTTGCAACACCCTCGCACCGAAACGAAACAGAAAACGACACCGAAACGGAAATGGAGGATAGGGCGACCGAAGTCAGCTACTAACCTTTTTCGGTTCAGTTTTTGTTCAGCTTTGTCATGCTTTGGCTGGTGAAGTCACGCTAACGTTATGTTAACCTCTCTTTCATCCATTATACTCCGTGGTTAATAAAAATTTATGTCCACACATACCGCCAAGTCTGCATTAACATAGAAAGAAGCCAAGAAGCCAAATTTTTATTTTCCAAGGAAAACAGAAGAAGGTAGGTAGCGTTATACACATGTAAGGTTAAATTACGTTTCGTCATCTCAACACAACGAAAGCTGACACCATGAGATCCCTGTATTTTTCGTCGTCACGGTTCGTCAAACTTTTCGGTGTCTTAAGTGCGCATGCCCAGCACTGCTTTCGTTTCGTTCGTTTCGATGTGAGTGTTTTGCAAAAACTCTCTATTTTCTTCACTCCTAAAGCTATTTTACACTCTGAAGCTGTAATTTAGTTTGTAGACTCCTTATGACTTTTACCTGACGATGCATAGGCCCCCGATCAGCTGAGAGGCTCCTACAGCTAATTTCTACGATATTTACACTCCGAAGCTGTAATTTAGTTTGTAGACTCCGTAGGACTTTTACCAGACGATGCATTGGCCCCAGAACTGCTGAGAGGCTCCTAAACCTAATTTCTACGCTAATTACACTCCAAAGCTGTAATTTAGTTTGTAGACTCCTTAGGACTTTTACCTGACGACGCATAGGCCCCAGAACAGCTGAGAGGCTCCCAAACCTAATTTCTACGCTAATTACACTCCAAAGCTGTAATTCAGTTTGTAGACTCCTTAGGACTTTTACCTGACGATGCACAGGCCCCGGATCAGCTAAGAGGCTCCTAAAGCAAATTTCTACGCTATTTACAATTCGAAGCTGTAATTTAGTTAGTAGACTCTATAGGACATTTACCTGACGATGCATAGGCCCCGGATCAGCTGAGAGGCTCCTTAAGCTAATTTCTACGCTATTTACATTCCGAAGCTGTAATTTAGTTTGTAGACTCCGTAGGACTTTTACCAGACGATGCATTGGCCCCAGAACTGCTGAGAGGCTCCTAAACCTAATTTCTACGCTAATTACACTCCAAAGCTGTAATTTAGTTTGTAGACTCCTTAGGACTTTTACCTGACGACGCATAGGCCCCAGAACAGCTGAGAGGCTCCCAAACCTAATTTCTACGCTAATTACACTCCAAAGCTGTAATTCAGTTTGTAGACTCCTTAGGACTTTTACCTGACGATGCACAGGCCCCGGATCAGCTAAGAGGCTCCTAAAGCAAATTTCTACGCTATTTACAATTCGAAGCTGTAATTTAGTTAGTAGACTCTATAGGACATTTACCTGACGATGCATAGGCCCCGGATCAGCTGAGAGGCTCCTTAAGCTAATTTCTACGCTATTTACATTCCGAAGCTGTAATTTAGTTTGTAGACTCCTTAGGACTTTTACCTGACGATGCATAGGCCCCGGATCAGCTGAGAGGCTCCTACAGCTAATTTCTACGCTATTTACACTCCGAAGCTGTAATTTAGTTTTTAGACTCCTTAGGACTTTTACCTGACGACGGATCAGCTGAGAGGCTCCTAAAGCTAATTTCTACGCTAATTACACTCCAAAGCTGTAATTTGGTTTGTAGACTCCTTAGGACTTTTAACTGACGATGCATAGGCCCCGGATCAGCTGAGAGGCTCCTAAAGCTATTTTCTACGCTATTTACTCTCCAAAGCTGTAATTCAGTTTGTAGACTCCTTGGGACTTTTACCTGACGATGCACAGGCCCCGGATCAGCTGAGATGCTCCTAAAGCTAATTTCTACGCTATTTACACTCCGAAGCTGTAATTTAGTTTTTAGACTCCTTAGGACTTTTACCTGACGACGGATCAGGTGAGAGGCTCCTAAAGCTAATTTCTACGCTATTTACACTCCGAAGCTGTAATTTAGTTTTTAGACTCCTTAGGACTTTTACCTGACGACGGATCAGCTGAGAGGCTCCTAAAGCTAATTTCTACGCTATTTACATTCCGAAGCTGTAATTTAGTTTGTAGACTCCTTAGGACTTTTACCTGACGATGCATAGGCCCCCGATCAGCTGAGAGGCTCCTAAAGCTAATTTCTACGCTATTTACACCCCGAAGCTGTAATTTAGTTTGCAGACTCCTTATTGCTTACCACATTTCTGATGGACACCCATAGTACAGATTACAACTCGTACAGATCACATCGTCGTTACATTCAATACTTACGCTAAGACGTGAGAAAACATGATACACGATTTTTATTTGTTGGTTGCAACAGGAAATTTCTTCCAAATTGTTTTAACTTACCTACACCCACCCATACAGTGTTTTTTGGAGCCTTATGGACGCAACGCCCCTGGTTACAATCATGTGAATCACAGGGGTCGCTCCGTCGAACTCCCGTGAGACCGAGCCTGGCTCTCTGGTGACCTACATTTAACAACCCAGCGTGACACGTTTTGTTTACGTTCGCCCTGAAAAATGCCGCAGTCTCGGCTCATCGGGAAGACCACGGAAGCCGTCGGAACTCGGGCCTCCCGCTCAGAACGCACTTCACTCGGAGGACCCTCAAAATCCCGGGAGTGGCACTCGAATTCCTGTCACCCGTCCGCTCACGGGCGCCGCGCCGCCTCCTCAACTCCTCCCCCTCCCATCATCTTTTCACGGGAATCGATAAAAGGAATTAACCCCTCATCCCCTCCCTACTACCCCCCCCCCCCCCCACCAATAATTGTTCTCCTTCGGGTAGTTACGCCTCTATGCGGATTTTTAATCAGCGACCCCCTCCCTTTCGCCTCAGCTACACACCCGTTAACGTCTTCACCCCTCCCACACTCCTCCCTTCCGAAAGAGAAATTTGATAAATGATCAGTCTTAACGGTGTTATTCAAAAGTGATGAATAGCCGGTTGTCAAACGTCGGATGATGATAAAACTATAACGGAATCGAGCCTTAACCTTCGCCTATTCATAGCAGTAAAGTTACAGAGGTGTCCCCAATTAACTAAGGCAAAAATTATGTTTTTCTCAGGTGCAATCAATCAAATTCTCATCAGCGTAATACAAACATGAACCCACCGGTCCGCTGGGCAGTAAGAAAACTCTCGCTATCCGACATGATGGCGTAACTGTCATTTATTTATTTATTCTTTGATTACGGGCGATTGCCCAATACAGAAATACAATGAAAGACAGAAATTTTGGTACTAATAAAAAATAAAATAAAACAGAAAGTTATCAGCTGCCCATTATATACAAAAACGCAAAAGTAAAAGACATTGTACAATGCCCGCGTTAACAAGGTAAGTTTTTGAAATGAGTAGCATTTAAAATTAGTATGTGAAAATTAACAAAAGAAATCGATATTTTAAGATTACCTATTATGATAACATTTCTTAAGGCGGATTTTACGTTAGTCCTGAAGGAACGTAGGGAACTGCAGAAGAAGTCAGCTTCGGGGGATATGTCTAGGAGGAAATTCGTCAACCGCGGGAGTCGATTTAGGGGTTGGTGGTACGTGTAGTTAGTAGGGGCAAACTGAATATGGAATAAGGGAGTGGTGGGAGTTGAAAGATATGCGGGCAAGGAGTGGGGGACAATCAATCTTATTATTCAGCAATTTGTACAGGAACATGATGTCTGCTGCATCCCTACGCTCCTCCAAGCTTTCCAGACAGCAGATGCCCATCAAGGGATCAGAATGGAGTTCTCCGTCTCCAAGGTACTTGTAAGCAGCGTACCGCAGGAAACGCTTCCGAACCCGCTCCAGTTCGTTTTTGTGAACTGAATAAAAGGGGGGGGGGGGGGGGGGAGACCACACTGTGGAGGAATACTTCATGATGGGACGGACTATGGATTTATTATCCCTATATTATAGGGAGATGGTGTTGATGTTCGTAAAATCTCTTGTGGAACGTTTAAGGAATCCGAGGACCCTCAAATGATGACATACGTGATAACATAACAGGGCCATAACAGGGTCATAACAGGGTTAAATCGTAATGTAAGTATTGAATGTAACGGCGACGTGATCTGTACGATTTTTGAACTGTACTATGGGTGTCTGTACGAAATGTGTTTGAACGAATTATGGAAAGGTGTGATTGAAAGATATAATTTTATGTAATCTGGTTATAATAGATAGGTGGTATCTTTCCGATATGCAGAAATATCACTTTGCAGACAATGTTCAACTTATTGTCTGCAGACAATATTCTCTCTAATAGAGAGTTTTTCAGCACACTCACGCCGAAACGAAAGCAGTGCTGCGCATGCGCACTTAAGACACCGAAAAGTTTGACGAACCGTGACGACGAAAAATACCGGGATCTCACGGTGTAAGCTATCGTCATGTTGAGATGACGAAACGTAATTTACCCTTATATCTGTATAACGCTACCTACCTTCTTCTGTTTTCCTAAGAAAATAAAAGTGTCGAGCGTCGTATTCACAGCTGCTTCTCGGCGTCTTTCTATGTTAATGCAGACTTGGCGGTATGTGTGGACATAGATTTTTATTCACCACGGAGTAAAACAGATGAAAGAGAGGTTAACATAACGTTAGCGTGACTTCACCAGCCGGTAGATGACAAAGCTGAAGAAAACTGAACCGAAAAAGGTTAGCATCTGACTTCGGTCGCCCTATCCGCCATTTCCGTTTCGGTGTCGTTTTCCGTTTCGTTTCAGCGTGAGGGTGGTGCAAAAACTCTATTATTTCAAGTATTTTTAGTTTGTATCGGAATCACGACAATCATTATGTGAAACTGACATGTCAAACGTGCTCAATCGATCAGATGTTTTGTAATATGGAGAAGGATTTGGAAATTATTATTATTATAACCAAGTAGGTAGGAATCAGATGAACTTTTGTGTCCAATGGTAAATATACATTTCTTAAATCTTGCTGATTTCCGGCATTTAGCAATTCGGATTTACACTCCGAAGCTGTAAAAGTCCTAAGGAGTCTAATAACTAAATTACAGCTTTGGAGTGTAAATAGCGTAGAAATTAGCTTTAGGAGCCTCTCAGCTGATCCGGGGCCTATGCATCGTCACGTAAAAGTGGTAAGGAGTCTACAAGCTAAATTAAAGCTTCGGAGTGTAAATAGCGTAGAAATTAGCTTTAGGAGCCACTCAGCTAATCCGGGGCCTATGCATCGTCAGGTAAAAGTCCTAAGGAGTCTACAAACTAAATTACAGCTTCGGAGTGTAAATTAGCTGTAGGAGCGAAGAAAATGAGTACTTCATGACGGCTCGCGCTTAATTTTGCTTAATTTTCAAGCACACAACCTAGTGGTAAAACATGATACATGTTAAAACCGTCTCACGGAACAACGCTGTCGTGGTATCTCAGCTGCGAAACCACTCTCATGTAAACTTATAAATTCAGCCAATAAACAAGTAGAAATACGAATTGGGGGCCTATTCACTAAGTCCAAGAGACATCTCTTTTCGGTTCGACTCTCTCTTTTGGCAGAAGAGGTTTTTATTATCCATGACAGGGTTATTCAGTAACTTCTAAAAGAGAGAGTTGGTGGCCATCTTGGCACATTCGATCTCTTTCAGAGAGACACCTAATTAGGTGTCTTTTCTCGAAAGAGTCCCTTTCTCATCGCAACCAGCACTCCTGCCGACCAGCCCCAGCTCCAGCGCCCGACGCCGTCCGACGACATGGATGATCCACATCCGCCGACCGGTTGGTACATGTCATCTACGGCGCCCGCGTTAGGACCTGCCAGCCCCTGTGCAGTTTTCCACCAACCTCCGCTGCCACGCCACAACCTTCAAACAACCAACCCCCACCAGACCATCCCTGCCTGCTCCACCACCACTGACGTCACGACTGCCCCACCTACGGCCTGCCCCCACGACCACCACCCCTGAAGCTCACACCTCCACGCCCCATCCGAATCTATGCGATCTCCGCTGTCCACATGCACCCATTACGCACACCCTGCCACCCCTCCAGCCTGACTCTTCAAGCCTCGCCGACTCTTCTTCATCTAGCCTTCTCTCACCTTCGCACTGCATGTTAATGTTTAATCTACCGTATATCGCCTTCAGCACTCATTGTTTCTCTCTCTTATTAGTCAAATCTGGGGGACCTATGCCATGGTACCCCTAAGCTGTGATACCACTCTCATGTAAGCTTACAGATGCAACCAATAAAGAAGTATAAAGACGAGCTGTGCGACGCCTTGGGACAAAAACCAGAGGAATCCCCTCCACTGAACTCCCAATGACTCGCAACGGTCGTAACGGCAGTTGACAGGCGAGGGACGAGGTAAAGGCACCTTTATAAACCGCCCGGCTCGCCCAGCTCTTCATTCGACCGACATCACTCCTACCAACGACTTTCTCTCTCGCTCTCTCACTTTGCACCTCCTCTCTCGCCTACCTTACATCTCCCTTAGCGTCTGTTGTGGAAGTAACCACGGGATGCTTCACCCTCTAACACTCGCTGTGGTGATAACTGTGGGGTGTTAGCATCCCTTTCCTTTAGCGTCTGCTGTGGTGGTAACCGCGGACGCCCCTTCCTCTAACACTCGCTGTGGTGATACACAACGGTTTATTATTCACTTGTATACCTTTCTGCGTAGACCACTGTTTTCTGTGGTAGATGCTTACCCTCGTGCTCCCCCGAGGAAAGCCCTAAATCGAGTACTGGAACCGGCCCGGGAATTACAGTTTCATAAAATGCGCGGATCCAATAATTCAATCATTAATATTATTTGATGTTCTTCATGAAGCATAATGTTTGTTCAAGTTACAGAAGTACGAGTACCTATCAATAGGATCAAAAAGAGCCATCTTTTTCAAATGAAATAATATCACAAAACAACCAATGCGCCATGAAAAACCATCCCTTCTATCAAAGTTTTGAAACTACGGTGTTCTGAAAACCCATATTTTTCACCCCTTAGAGATGACTCAGTAATGCCGAGCTTCGCGGACCAACTAGACCCCAAACGGGACTGCAAACCAAATTTCATTAATTTTGGTTCATGGTAACTAAGAAAAGTGCGAAGTATGGAGTACCGCGGGTGGACAGAATTTCATTTATTACATTTTCGGGTTTGACGAAACCATAAAATTTTGAACGTTTGAGGGAGGGGGGGGGGGGGGGTCCATGTTCGATTCCTAAGGTTGTTATGGGAAATAATAAACCAAAATCACAAAAAATTGCTAATGAAGCAACAAAAACGTTACGGGGTGGTGCTTCAGAAATTCACTCATATGGTCATGCTGCATGGCCGGAACTTTTTTTCTTTTTTTTTCCATTCTACTCTAACAGGACGAGGTTGGATGTGGTCTAATCTGAATTAGATCAAAGTTCGCAGAATCCTATCAGGAAGATTCCTCTTGCAACAAATCATTTGGTCCTCCGTTTCCTCCTCCAGGACTTCTCGCCGTCAAACTGTTGAAACTCCTCCGTCGAAAACCTCTTCGGACGCTGCGGGCGAGTGGAAAGGGCCAGAACCCGCCTGTCTCCCTAATTGGGTGTCACTCGCTCGGGTGTCACTGTCGAAGAGGTTGTTAACAGTTCACAGCTCCGAACGCTGTTCCCCAGCTGCTCGATGACCGATCGCGATACGGCAAACGGAAGCCCTCTCCACCGTCAGAGAGGACCCTTCCTCATCATAAGCTCCCCATTTGCCTTCGGAGTCGACACAAGAAACGATCCGAAGGCCGTAACCGGGTACCGGATTATTTTTGCCGCATTATAGGTCCGTTGAATTGGAATCGCCGCGCTCGGACCGGACATTCAAAGGAACGAATTCCGAATAGCGGCGCCGTTCAAACCGATCACAAAGCGGCGACCGCGTCCTCGAACAACCTGTTCAAACGATTACCGCCGTACAAAATGTGGGGGCTGCCTGTTTACATTAATTAATAGGTAATTACGTAGAGACTCCATCTCGCACTGCCTACAGGCAAGCTATTATTATTATTCGGTCCATTGAGAAATTTAGCTACATATATAGTTTATGATTTGTCCTTCATCACTACCGAAAGGCTCGTGGTTGAGTAAAAAAAAAATGCATGTCCTCCAAAATGAAAATTTCCACTAAGATTTTGCGTTTCGTCAAGGAACATTTTTGGTTCCGTCTATCTGTGGTCAATTCCTTCCCATAACTACTGAAATAATGGTTGAATGGGCTGAAATCTGGAAAGTAGATGCGAGTTGGGTCACAGATGGTCCCACACCAAAATCACTGAAGAAGTACTGTAACTTTCGTTTGCGCATGCGCAATTTTTAAATACTTAAAACGTCCATAACTACCAAAACTATCGTTGAAATGAGTTCAAAATTGGAGGGCCCATCAGGAGTAATACTTTGATAATTCCGTATGAATTACACTGGAATCGTATTGTGACTTTCGACTGCGCATGCGCTAACATAAAATGTAGAGTATTTTTTGTAGCGCTTCTAACTACGCGAAAAATAGTCGAAGAGAGCTGAACCTACCAAACTAATTCTGCTAGTCCATGTGACATGAGTCGTTTGGTCATTATCCCGTGCATGGATACTCCACCTGTTCACTGAATGAGCCTACATAACTATTCTGTACGTTCATATGATTCAGGTGAGGAAGCTTACTGCCTACTCAAATAGGCAGACGTTTTTTGATTGAATAAATATTTACTCTCTCTCATCTTGCAGTACTACGGGCGCCGACAACTTCGAAACCGTAGGTATGTAGTCGGCAAGCGAATTCTGATGCTAACTTACGTAATTTGCTTCTTACTTTTTGATCAACCCTTATATTGTCACTTTATTATCTGTGAGTTTCGATTTTCCTATGTATTTTGGTTTATTATTTCAATAACGAACCATTGGAATAGAGCATGAAAAAAAAGTCAACCTCCCCTCAAAGTTTGATGGTTTCTGATTCAAGGTAATAGAATCCAAAAATGGAATTAAAAAAGCGGCAAATTATTACATAACGGTTTACTATTTACCTGTATACATGCCCCTTCTGCGTAGACTTCTGTTTTCTGCGGTCAATACCTATCCTCATGGTCCCCTCAGGAAAGCCCTAAATCGAGCACTAGAGCCAGCCACGGAATCACAGTTTCATGGAAATGTGTAGAATTCAATAATTCAGTCATTAATTATTTATAGTTATTCATGAAGCGTAACGTTTGTTCAAGTTAAACAAGTACCGATAAACCAAATCCAAGAGCCATCATTTTTCAAATCACAGAACAATCAACTCGGCTTCATACAGCCATCCGTGATTATAATCAGGTGCTCCCTAGCGATGATATCTGGGCCGGATTTATACCTTTTGATTCACGATCATGTTGACGAAGCTTTTCAGTGCAAACGAAATGCTTGTCGTCAATGCTCCAGGTGGTCTAAAAAAATTCTTTAGTTCGAGAACAAAATAAAAACGTTTAAAAAAAAACATACCCTTCTATTGAAAGTTTTCGAGCTACGGCGTTCTGAAAATGTCAACCCTTATTTTTCACCCCTCAGAGATGACTGACAGTAACGCCGAGATTCGCGGACCATGCTAACTAAGGAAAGTACGAAGTACGGCGTACAGCGGACATACAGCAATTTTTTTATTGCATTTTCGGATTCTACATACCTTGAAACGTAAACCATCAAATTTTGAGGAAGGGTTGATTTTTTTTTCCATGCTCGATTTCAAAGGTTCGTTATTGAAAATAATAAACCAAAAACAGAAACTTTCGTGGTTTTTGGACGTCCTATCACAAGCACGCATCCTGGGAGGGTGCAACACTAGGATACTTCTATTAGATGACTAATAAAGTAATTAAAATAATGATCTCCTTCTTTCCACCATTCATTGTACGAGTAACCTCCAGTCCCTTATTTGACTGGACTAAATAACACGATGTATTGACATGTAAACACTGATGACTGAACTCAAACAATTTTTCAGTTTGTTGCCCATCATTCCGAATTTGTTGCAAAACTTGACCCGGAACGGAGTCGAATGCAAAAAGAACCATGAAAATCGGTTGTAAATTGCAACATGGGCATCTCACACAAACATAGATCTACTTACACGATATTTCTCAAGTATTCGATTATAATATAATAATGTTCTGAAATGCATTTGTGAGTGGTCACTTTTCTTTACGCATAATATTGCCCGCCCTAATGAAGAAAATTCCTGAAACATTGATCTCGTACTAGCTAGGTATAAGGGTACCTATTAACATACAGGTAACTACGCACTGTTTTCAAAGGTCCACACTTTTCGCCCTCCCAATTGATCGAACAATCGTGCCTGGTTATAATTATTAAGTAATGAGACTCCTATCCCGTGCTCATTTGATTGAACCTCGTCCACTCACACCTGTACCTATTATTGCCTAATGTTCGAGTAAATTAAATATCACATTCCTACGGAGATAATAATTAAGTAAATCTGTTGATGATCAGAGCACTGTTGGCAAACTGAAGTGTAGGGTAATCCTATTACCATCTCACCAAGAGAAGAGTTTTGACGCATAGCAGGATTATGTTAGCCCAACTTCAAACTAATCGCATCATGACTGACAACGTGAGGCCTTTAAGTAACCGTGGAACTTCATTATAACATGTGGCAATTCATCACACTCACGTCATTAATAAAATGGCTGATTGTAAGAGGACAAAATTATACACATGTTCTGACACCTCGTTAGCGAAATTCAGATGATAGAATTTAATTTCAATCAATAACGGAGAGTGTAGATTATAATTATTTTACATGCTACGTGAGTTTGCTCGTGTTACTGTGAAGCGAAAGTTGAAGACGGTTCAAATAAACAAGACTAGTAGTTTCACACGACATTCCTGCAGTCAAAGGAAAGAAAAATCCCAGATTTAATCGTAGTAAAAGCTTTGAGATACAAAGGCGCGGGATCCCGAACTAAACCCTGAACTCACTATTTTTGCCGTTCTCGCTAGTTTTGTTTATTATAATTTATTATTGCCCTCCAGGTTCAGAAGCAGGAACGTAAATCCCATGGAAAAACCTTCAGAGCGTGCAAAATAAGAAGGCAATTGTTCTTGATCCGGTTTCACATCAGTGAAACTCTTTCTTAACCACTGCCTTCCAACCAAGAAACGCTGCAAATCCCTGCACAACGGTTCATTATTTTGTACAGAATACCCTTCTGTTACAGATCACAGCTCTCTATATAGATAACCGGTCTATATAATATAATATGTACTACTCTATAAATATTACGTGAATCGCAGACCCTCCGTAGGTCAGTACCCAACCCCGTAATCGTTACTAGGTACCTACCTAAATCACGAGTTAAATATTGCTAAAATAATACAGCCGACGACAAACAGGGACTAAAACGGCAAAAAGAAACACAAACAATGAAGTTCTGACGGAAAATTGTTGATGTTGAGTGAAATACATGCCCCTTCTGCATAGATCAATGTTTTCTGTGGCCAATACCTGTAATGAACCGATGTATAATAATTTACCCATCAATAACACTTCAACGGTTGTTCAAGTTGCAAAAGTACCTACCTATCAACAAAATCCAGCCCCTTCTTGGTAGATGAACCGCTGTGTAATAATCAACCGTTGTGTAATAATTTACCGTTATGTAATAATTTAACGTTGTGTAATAATTTGCCGTTGTGTAATAAGTTACCATTGCGTAATAATTTATACTCCTCAATAATACTTCAACGTTTGTTCAAGTTTCACAAGTACCTACCAACAAAATCCAATAGTCCATCACTTATCAAATGAAATGATATCGCAGAACAACCAACTCGACTTCATACAGCCATCCTTGATTATAATCAGGTGCTCCCTAGCGATGATATCCGGGCCGGATTTATACCGTTTGATTCACGATCGTGTTGACGAAGCTTTTTGGTGCACATGAACGGCTGTGCGTACAATACTCCGGGGGGTCTCAAAGAATTTTTTTTTTTCATGCTCGATTCCAATGGTTCATTATTGAAAATAATAAACCAAAAAACGCTGCAAAGTCCTTGTCACATGGGTTTATTATTCTATTGGACATACCTACAGAAATATTGGCTGTTTATTTATTGTTTCTTTCATATAAAATAATTTAAATAGCTATTTCTGGTGGTTTCCACCAATTTTAGCCCCCAAAACACGAATCAGGTACGCTCCTTTTTTTTTCAATTTATCTTTGATCATTGATAGTACCATTTAATCGTCTTGATCCACCTCTTGATACTTTTTCTAGTGTTATTCTACAAATTGATGGTGATTTCAGACGATTTTCCAGGTTTTTGACTTATAAAAAATCAATTTTGGGAGCTGAACATCTGGTACAACCTCAATTTTCCACTCTTTGGTCAAAATCAACTTCATATTCGGTCTTCTCGTCCCCAAAGACATGAAAAACAATACCTCAAAAGCTCATTTTACTAACATGTTGCTAAAACGCAAAAAGTACCTATTTTTACACACATTTTCACTCATTACACCCCTGGGTATATTCCGATCGGGCTGAAAACTTTCGGGACACATATAGGGCCCAAATGGAGCATGTATGCAAAAGAACGAATTTTATAGACCAAAAATGAAGCCTGTACGCGTGATACGGCGGACGGCGTACGGCGGACGGCGTACGGCGGACGGCGTACGGCGGACGGACATTGCATTTTTTTAATATACGCACCTTGAAACGGAAAAGAAAAAATTTTGAGGGGGTGTTATAAAAATTTTTTGCTGAGCGAATACATAGGTGTATTATTCACAGAATAATAAACCAAAACCAGGGCCTGATTCTGGAAAACCAAATTTATCGAACTTTTAATATTGTTTCACCCATTTCAAAGAAAAATAAAAGTTAAGAGCGAGGGCTATGCGATTTTCACTCCATTGAATTTAGGAAGAATTCTAACTATAAAGAGTTGAGACCATTTTGGGGCTCAGAGTTTACTGGGTCAAGAAAAGAAAGACGGTGAAAAATCCTTCTGTCTCAACTGGAAAGAATAGGGTTGATTCAAGTTTTAAAGCCAGGACAAGGCGTTTTTATAGCGTGAGGTACCTAGTGGATAGACATTTCATATATACTTCGCAGTAAATTTTGTATTCAGTGGAACATCAAGCTGGAACATCAAGCTTGTTCCATTTTCTCATAAAAAGGGTTTTAAATAGACGGTTACTTCAGTTGTACGGCGTTTTGGTTTATTTATTTCAATAATGAACGTTTGGAATCGACCTTGAAAAAATTCATAGCTCGACGTTACTGTCATTCATCTCTAAGGGGTTCAAAATAGGGGTTGAAATTTTCAGAACGCCGTAGCTCGAAAACTTCCGTTAGAAGGGTATGGTTTTTTTACGTTATTAAATTTGTCTTGAGCTAAACAATTTTTTGAGACCACCCGGAGCATCGTACGTCCAGCCGTTCGTGAGCACCAAAAAGCTTCGTCAACACGATCGTGAATCAAACGGTATAAATCCGGCCCGGATAACTACGGAGCATCTGATAATAATCAAGGATGGCTGTATGAAGTCGAGTTGTTTGTTCTGCGATATTATTTCATTTGACAAGTGGTGGACTATTGGATTTTGTTGGTAGGTACTTCTGAAACTTGAACAAACGTTGAAGTATTACTGGTGGGTAAATTATTAAACAATGGCAAATTATTACACACCGGCAAATTATTACACAACGGTGAATTATTAGACAATGGTAAATTATTACACAACGGTAAATTATTACAAAATGGCAAATTATTACACAACGGCAAATTATTACACACCGGCAAATTATTACACAACGGTAAATCATTACACAACGGTAAATTATTACACAACGGCTCATCTACCAAAAAGGGGCTGGATTTTGTTGATAGGTACTTTTGCAACTTGAACAACCGTTGAAGTATTATTGATGGGCAAATTATTACACAACGGTTCATTATTATATCTCCGTAGAAGGGTAACCTATACAGGTAAATTATTGCACAACGGTTCAGGTAGGTACCTAGTAACGAGTACGGGGTTAGGTACTAACCTACGGAGGGTCCGCGGTCTACATAATATGTGTAGAATAGTACATAATGTTATATAGAAGGGTTATCTATACGGAGACCTGTGATCTGTAACAGGAGGGTATTCTGTACAAAATAATAAACCGTTGTGCAGGGATATGCAGCGTTTTTTTCCTTTTTCGTATGAATAGTCATTACCCTCACTTCGAAGGACATGCTTCACGAGACAAAAGTAGAACGTCTCCTACATTCATCAGAAGCCATCATCTCTGTAGGTATGTCCAATAGAATAATAAACCCATGTAACAAGGACTCTGCAGCGTTTTTGGCCATGTTACCAGGTAATTATATATTTCACGTCTACTGAAACAGCATAATCAGCAATGGACGACCATTCCTTTTATTCTTCCAAATTGTAGTTCTAACGGACAGCTTTCCAAAAAGGTGCTATATGATGGGTCGGAAAACAGCGGAAGTGGATGAAAAAAATGGAACGTAAAGGGGTGCCACGTTATCTGGTATGTATTGCCCTCTCGCTCCCGCACACGGGGACCGACTGAGAGAAAGTTACATACCAGATGACGTCACGCGTTTTTTCTTTACCTCATTCCCGCCGAATTACTCGAATTTGGGAGCTGAAAATTTGGGCAGGTACAGGGGTTTTCGAGGGTGCTGAATCCGATCTGGAGTCAAAAGCAGCAAATTCCGATCCACGTCCATTCCTCATTCATATTTTTAATTAATTTTATCATTTTCCACGCGCAATACCTCACTGATGTTTTCACGAAATATCCAGGACGTTGAAGCTTAACAACTCCGACATTTACGCTGGTGCTTGAAGCGAAGTCGGAAAAAGAAACAATTGATGATTACGATTTAAATCTCAAAATGGCAAGTAGAAACCAAACAGTAAGTTAACTGTGAGTACCTGGGGTTTCGAACTTCTCAACCAGTTACAGCGTACAACTAAACTTGTCCAATTTTGGAACGACCACGAAGTACAGAATTATGACCATGCTTTGTTTAATCCGCCATGTTGAACAACAGATTTGAGCAGGAGCACAACCTACTAAATCCGGTGGTGAGGGATCGACAGTTCGGGGCTAGTCGGGCTCGCAGACCCTAATCAATTACATTGTTTTAAGTCCGCCAGACGGGGATAATTGGAGGTGAAGTTGACGGATGAACTCCCAGCAATGTAAACTATGAGCCGGAGGTGGAGCCAGCGACTCATTTACACTCCTCATGTTGAAATTTAGTTCAACCGAGGGGCAGCTCCTATGTCAAACCCTTCGAGGTAATCCCTCAAGAGGCCTCTTGAGGTTTCGAATAGCTTGTTGAATTCGAGACGACGAAGATAGCCCAGACGAGTTTGTGATAGAGCCATCAGTTCTATGTGATTAGAACGTCAACAACTTGACGTTCACAACTAAGTTGAATAATCCACTTCAAGCTTACAGTCTGATTTGTAATGAATTTATAAAATGAGATCTTATCCGCGGTCACCTAAATAGGAATAGTTACCCTGTTACTGTCGACTACCCCTAACCGGCATTGAAAAGATGTAAAATAAACCGTCTGAAACCATTCGCTAATCCATCTTATTGAATACGTGAACTCGACCTGATACTTTTTAGGTGCTCTGGTTTTAGCGGTATAGGCAGGTAATAGGGATATATAATATATTTTTACAGTAGGTATATCGTTGGTGGCTTGTCGTTTTTGTGAAGACCATCAACAAGTGGGGCACATCCGACTAACACTTGAAGGGTGTAGTGATTAAGGATGGAACAGATGAGGCCGAAAGTTAGCTTGAGAATGGTTATGTATTTGTTGGCCCCTCGGCTCTTTATAGGCCCCTGACATGATCAGAGGGGGGTCGGGGAGTCCCCACTCTGAGGTACAACATGTATGTACATTACATTGGTTGTGGAGGAGCAGCCGATCACAACACTGCTCCCCCCAGAATTTAAGTAACGCATTTAGTTAAATTTTGTTCTGTTGCGGTGGCGGTTGTCGGGCGTGGGAGGTGCGTGTGCTGGTTGCGGTGGTTGCGGTGGTCCGCTGTGGCTGTCCGGGTCGGTGTCGTTGGGGGCGGTACGTTTGCGACGTATGAAGAGCCGGGGTGTTGGTTGAGTGCGTGGGTATGGACGCGGCGGCTGTTGTTGCGGGCGCCAGGTGCATGGGGTGCGGCGTTTTTGTGCTCGGGGGTCCCATGTGCAGCGGTAGAAACACGAGCCGTTCGTCGCGCTGTGTGTGGTCGGTGGTGGCTGCGTCGGCGGTCGCTGTTGTCGTCTGTTCGAATCACACGAACCTCTTCGGTGACGGTAGCCACTCGAGGAGGGGGAGCGAAGGGTATGAGGCGATCGGCGAGAGCAGCGAGTTTCGTGACGTCGGGTTCGTCGCGCACCGCTATGTGAAGGCGAATGCTGTCTGGAAGGGCGCGTGTGAAAAGCTGCCGAACGAGTGGGGTCGGTGTGTCGGCCGGGAGTGCTCGAGTGAGTCGGCGGGCGAGGACTGACGGTAGTTCGTCGTCGGAAGTCGGTTGAGTAAGGCGGTGAGCCGGGAGCCGTCGGACGGTGCGTGCGTGGCGAAAAGGCGAGTTGTCAACGTCTGGTAGCTGTTGGCGTTCGATGGTGCCAGCCGCTAGTAATTCGCCGAAATGGGCCGACGCTTTCGCGTTAAGGTCCGGTAATATTCGGCGAAGTTTCGCGTGGCATGGAGGTCCCTTCGTGACGATTTGATGTTCTACGCGTTGCGGTGTGTCGGCCGGGAGGGCTCTACGGAGTCGGCGGGCATGGACTGACGGATTCTCCTGCTCGGAAGTCGGTTGGGGTCGTCGTAGAGGTCCGCTTGTCGGGGCTCGAAGGCGCGGGCGAATTTAGCATGCGGCGTCATGAGGCCTTCGTGAGTCAATGTGATCTCGAGTTGGGCGAATCAGACGTGCGGGAATGCGGGGTCGTACGGCCGGAGCTGGAGCATTGATGTCGGTGGAGTCGTTTCTGCGGATGTCGGTGGTTTCGGGTCCGTGCTCTCGTTGTAGGCGCCAGTCCCGGAGAGGTGTCGTCTGGAAGTGTCAGCAGGAAGTGTCCGAGGCGCCGGCGTCCGTTTCCTTATATAGGAATCGGATGGTGGGGCGAAGTAGCGGGGGGCCGCTGCGTTGGGCGTCGAGGCGGGCGTCGGAGTGGGGCACCGCTGTGTGGCGTCGGTGAGGGGGGGCGCTGTGGGGCGTCGGAGTGGGGTACGTCGCAGACGGTCGGCGGGCGCTGAGCGGCGCTGTTCGTCGCTGCTAGGCGCTGTCGTCGCACCGCAGTCGCAGACGGCGAGCGGAGGCTGCGTTTCATCACGTCGGGGTCACCAGTGTGATTAAGGATGAAACAGACGAGGCCGAAAGTTAGCTTGAGAATGGTTATGTATTTGTTGGCCCCTCGGCTCTTTATATGCCCCTGACATGATCAGAGGGGGGTCGGGGGGTCCCCACTCTGAGGTACAACATGTATGTACATTACATTGGATGTGGAGGAGCAGCCGATCACAACAAAGGGCTTAACTGATATTTCGAGTCTGAATATTGTGGGTCTGAGCATATATACGTGTGTTTTCAAAATAAAAAAACTGCAAATCCGTACACGACGGTTCATTATTTTGTACAGAATACCCTCCTGTTACAGATCACAGGTCTCCGTATAGATGACCCTTCTATATACCATTATGTACTATTCTGCACATATTATGTAGATCACGGACCCTCCGTAGGTTAGTACCTAACCCCGTACTCGTTACTAGGTACCTGCCTAAACCGTTGTGTAATAATTTACCTGTATAGGTTACCACTCTACGGAGATAGAATAATGAACCGTTGTGTAATAATTTGCTCATCAATAATACTTCAACGGTTGTTGAAGTTGCAAAAGTACCTACCTACCAACAAAATCCAGCCCCTTCTTGGTAGATGAGCCGTTGTGTAATAATTTACCGTTGTGTAATAATTTGCCGTTGTGTAATAATTTACCGTTGTGTAATAATTTGCCATTCTGTAATAATTCACCCATCACTAATACTTCAACGGTTGATCAAGTTGCAAAAGTACCTATCATCAAAATCCAGCCCTTCTGGGTAGATGAGCCGTTGTGTAATAATTTACAGTTGTTTAATAACTTGCCATTGTGTAATAATTTACCCATCAATAATACTTCAACGGTTGTTCAAGTTGCAAAAGTACCTATCAACAAAATCCAGCCCCTTTTTGGTAGATGAGCCGTTGTGTAATAATTTACCGTTGTGTAATAATTTACCGTGGTGTCATAATTTATCGTTGTCTAATAATTCACCGTTGTGTAATAATTTTCCGGTGTGTAATAATTTGTCATTGTTTAATAATTTACTCATCAATAATACTTCAACGTTTGTTCAAGTTTCAGAAGTACCTACCCTCCAACAAATAGTCCATCACTTGTCAAATGGAATAATATCGCAGAACAAACAACTCGACTTCATACAGCCATCCTTGATTATAATCAGATGCTCCGTAGTTATGATATCCGGGCCGGATTTATACCGTTTGATTCACGATCGTGTTGACGAAGCTTTTTGGTGCTCACGAACGGCTGGACGTACGATGCTCCTGGTGGTCTCAAAAAATTGTTTAGCTCAAGACAAATTTAATAACGTTAAAAAAAACCATACCCTTCTAGCGGAAGTTTTCGAGCTACGGCGTTCTGAAAATTTCAACCCCTCTTTTGAACCACTTAGAGATGAATGACAGTAACGTCGAGCTTCGAGGACCAACTAGACCCCGAACGGAACCTATAACCCGAATTTCATCAATTTTATTTCATGGTAACTAAGAAAAGTGGCCCGTATGGCCCCTTCTGCGTAGATAATATTATAATAAACTGTTGCAATAATTTACTGTTGTATAATAATTTACTGTTGTGTAGTAATTTACCATTGTGTAATAATTTAACGTTGTGTGATAATTTACCCAAAGTGATCATAATCAGGTGTTTTCCTCAAGTGATTTAAAATAATAAACCAATACGTGTTCTCATATGAAAATCCGAAGCTAGTATGCATTGTGCACGTTTTGCGCGTACGCAAGTGCGCAAAAAAGTCATTCGAATTCTACGGTTAAATGGGGGGGGGGGGGGGTACCATTTGGAAGTTTTGTCTGAAATGGATTGTTACAAAATCAAATCTCTATTTAAATTTTTTTGTGGGGTGGGGGGGGGGGGGGGGGGGCTCATTAGTACAGACCTTGTATAAAGGAAACAAAATGCTATATTTTATCCCACTCTCGAACCCTACCTTAATTCAAGGGTTTTCGTTTAATTTGAAGAGTTCAACTTTCAATTTAAACTGGGAAAACATGGAATTGGAGGAGTTCGTTCTGGGAAATCTTTGATATATTTTTGTAAACCTTCAATTTGAGAGTTGTACCCGACCCATCATTCAACCACAAAACCCCTCGATCCTCAGAATCGAATCGCTAAAAACGTCAAAATTATATTAATCCTTATTATGTACAAGCGTTCCCAGTATCACTTTCTCTTCAGGTTGGGAACTTTATTGTTTAGTGCTCATTCTTTGAAAGACTTTCCTAGTTCACAATAAAATATTACTCAGCTTATTTACACGAACCATTGTACCCAATGCTTAGCGCAGAGATATACCCAACGCAGGGAATGCGCTGGAATGAACATAGAGATGTTGTGCTGAGGACCTTTTATTACGGAGAAAGGATCGCTGTAGATTGCGGGCTTAGCGGTGGACAAGTTGCGTGTCCGCTGGTCGGTTATGCTCTGAAAAAGCCAGGAAGGATTCCCACTGGGTGGCGAAAAACACAATGAAAGTGATATATCTTTACGCCCAGGGCTCGAGAGGAAACAATGTAGTTCACCCAGAAACGAAAAGAGGGCTCCACATTCGCGAAACCTATTCACACATTTTATATCTTTATTACAACAACTCACAAAGGACATAGTGGAGATGTATCAAGGAACGAGTTTTATGGTGGAGAAGCTTTCAGGATTTCTCAAGCTTAGGGAAGAGTAACGTACGGGAGTGTCTGCTACAACGACCATCTCATATCTTGCAACACGAATTATCTCAGAGATGTAGGTACCTACTCTGTATTTATTACGATCAACAAAGTCAATGTAGGAAAGGATACGTACCTACACATAGAATATGAATATATGTGTGAAAAATGGCCAGCCTTTATTAATCACTATTTAGAATAGTTGCTTTATGAAAATTCTTCACAAATTTAGCGGTAAGGTGATATTTAACGTTCGCACTGTCAGAGGCCTGGGGAGGTGCATAACATCCTGCTATTGAATACGAAGGTAGATTACTGCGATAACTTGACAAGTTGACAAGCGATATGTGACGTCAGAGGCACAACGCTACTGATAATATAATCAAGCCAACTCAACAGACAGTATGACAAGCTGTTAGTGAATCGTCATGATTCAGAAACAGCGAATTGATTACGTAATCAGCCGTGTTGTAAAGGTACGAGAATACATTCCAGTCTTCCCCATATTAGCAATGGTCTATTATACTCGTACATTATTGCCTGAGTTTACGCGTTCTTCATAAAATTCATTATGCCGATCGAGGACAAGATTTTCTGCTACGAAACAAACTCCAAAAGAAACAGACGCAGGAAATAAACAGATATTACCTACTGAAAAGATAACTTGAAGAGGTCATTCGCAGAGGCAGGGAAAAAAATATTCTCCTTTCGTGGGCGTAGTTCTGTATGGCCTCCCCACTTTCAAGCGACAATTATTTCTACTGGTTTTTTAATTAATTAATTTATTTTTTTAAAGAAAAAACCAGTGCTTCAAATACTGCATTTCATTGAATAAAATTTCTTTTGAAATTGTATATAGCTTCTGTTGATTGTCCATTTAGTTTAACGTCGAAACTAGCTAACTAAACAAAAATGGTGGGCCTAACTGAACTATTTCCCCGGTAAAGAAGTTCCGCTCCCCACCTTCTTAAAGCACAAACACCCAAGTTCCAGAGCTATGAAATTCACAGCTGAATAATCTTATCTCACGAAGTTCGGCTTTATTGAACGTTGACCTTATCAAAGCTTTGACTTTGATGTTCAGACAAAAATGACATCTATTTATGTCTGATTATACGTTAAACTACCAATATCATTCCGGACCTCGTACCGAAGTTTATGGGACGCGTAGAACTTCCTCGAAATACACTGATCTTGATTGCCATTGATTCCTTTAATTCTTTACTTGTCTCCTACTCCTTACCAAATGTGAGGGGCCATTGGGAACTCCTTCGCCAGGGAAATAGTTCCGTTCGGCTTTTATAGGGAGATTATATTAAAAAGCTAGTTTCGGCGTTATACTGAATAGATAATAAAATGTGGCTATTACATTTTAACAGACAATTAACACATTCGAACTTTTATTTATTTATTAGAGAAGTGTTGCAGAAATTGCGGTAGGTCATATGGAAACACATTTTCGCCGTTCATTGGAAACTGCTTACTTAGCAATTTCGTTTTCACATAGTCGATAGTCGATTTTCGCTGGTTATCCGCATTGAATTCACTTGTACGTGGCTGCATCACTAGTTATTAATTTGGTAGTAAGTTCTACTAACGACATTATATTTTTGATGTTTATCAATGAAAACTAAACTTATCCATAAGGGTTAATTAGTTTTTTTAATAAATATAATATAGAAATGTTTCTATCGGGAGTATTAAACTGCTCCGTAGGCCATAATTTCAAAAGGCCTGTATTAAGTGTTTATTCAAGAAACGTTGAGGGGATATTTAGGATTTTCGAACTGGCTTGGTTCCAGATAGAATTTATCACATTGGGGTTGTATCGAATTCTGTGTGTGTGACTGTAAAACTTATATAGTTTGAGCCCAAATTTACACGGTAGTGCGGTACTGACACCGATCCATACATGTTTCGGTTAAGCATTGTGAATTAAAGCACAACAGTTGAGCTTTCATGATTTCGAGAACTGACTCAGTTCTGGACCTCCTGACTGCGTCCATACTTTTTCAGAACTGACGTGTATGTAACTACTACGAGCATGATGGTGAAATTTAGCCTCAAGTACCTTGAATACCTATGTACTATAGTTCTTTTGGATTATTATTTTGAATAATGAACCTTTGAAATCGAGCATGAAAAAAAAAGTTTAACTCCCCCGCAAAATTTGATGGTTTCCGTTTCAAGGTATGTAGAATCCGAAAATGCAATAAAAACGCTGCAAATCCCTGCACAACGGTTTATTATTTTGTATATAGAATACCCTTCTGTTACAGATCACAGCTCTATGTATAGATAACCCGTCTATATAATATGATATGAACTATTCTACACATATTATGTAGATCGCAGACCCTCCGTAGGTTAGTACCTAACCCCGTACTCGTTACTAGGTACCTACCTAAATCACGAGTTAAATGTTGCTAAAATAATTCTGCCAATGACAAACAGTACCTAACAAAAAGAAACACACATAATGAAGTTCTGAAAAGAAATTGTTGATGAGGAGTGAAAAAAGTTGCAAAAGTACCTACCAACAAACTCCAGCCCCTTCTACGTAGATGGTATAATGAACCGTTGTGTAATAATTTACCGTTGAGTAATGATTTACCGTAGTAATAATTTACCCATCAATAATACTTCAACGTTTGTTCAAGTTTCACTACCTACCAACAAACTCCAATAGAGCCATCATTTTTCAAATTAAATAATATCACAGAACAACCAACTCGACTTCATACTCCGCCAATATAATCAGGTGATCCCTACCAATGATTGGCCGTATTCACAAATTCCTATTGTGGGCGCGTCTCTGGTTACGAGATTTGGTTTGGATTGTATACAATTTCATTCGCACTGGAGTCGAAAATGCCTGTCGGTGCAAACTTCGGGGCCTTACTGTGAACGAACGGCTGGACGTACGATGCTCCGGATGGTCTTAAAAAACTCGCAAGTTCAAGAACTATTTAAAACCGTAAAAATATTTACGTAAAAAAATGGTATAGGCGTTTTGAAAATTTCAACCCCTATTTTGAACCCCTTAGAGATGACTCACAGTAACGTCGAGCTTCGAGGACCAACTAGACGCCGAACGGAACCTATAACCCGAATTTCATCAATTTTTTTTCATGGTAACTAAGAAAAGTGGCCCGTACGGCGTACGGCGTACGGCGGACAGACAGAAATATTTTTATTGCAGTTTTGGGTTCTACATACCTTGAAACGTAAACCATCAAATTTTGAGGGGGGGTAAGAATTTTTTTTTTCATGCTCGATTCCAATGGTTCATTATTGAAAATAATAAACCAAAAATGTCTATCTGTCCGCCGTACCCCGTACTTCGCACTTTCCCTAGTCACCACTAACCAAAATAGTTGGTCCGCGAAGCTCTGCGTTACTGTCAGTCATCTCTAAGTGGTGAAAAATAGGGGTTGAAATCTCCAGGGCGCCGTTGTCTCGATTTTTTTAAACGTTTTCAAATAGTTTTTTAACTTGGGAGTTTTTTGAGACCGCCCGGAGCATTGTACGTCCAGCCATTCGTTCACAGTAAGGCCCTGAAGTTTGCACCGACAGACTTCGTCAACAGAAGTGTGAATGAAATTGTATACATTCAGCCCAGATATCATTGATAGGGACGCCGCAACATCCTGCACCCAATATTGGGGGGTCGTTCATCGGTTCCAATGGTTTTTAATGGATAGTTCAGTTGGAATTGGATTTCAGTTGGAACTGGATTTTAATTGGAATTGGATTTCAGTTGGAACTGGATTTCGATCAATCAATCACGTTTATTGGAATTTAGCTGGAATTCAATGGTTTTCAATTCAATGCAATAAATCGGGATAAAATCACTGGAAGAAGATGGTCCGCAATGAATTTCAATCAGTCAATTTATTCGCAAACTTCCCCGCGCATTTTTATGAAACTATAATTCCCGGGCCGGCTCTACTACTTGACTGAGGGCTTTCCTTGGGGGAGCTCGAGGGTAGGTATTACCCACTGAAAACAATGCTCTACGCAGAAGGTGCATGTATAAAGGTAAATAATAAATCGTTGTGTAATAATTTGCAGCGCTTTTTATGCTGGAAGGAGATAGCGAAGAAAACAATCTTCCAATATTCGGGGTTGAGAAACAAATCATCTGGAAACATCAAAAATTCAACCATACGAAATACCATCAAACCTGATGCGGTATCACGTAACTACGTGAGGAGATGTTCATGTATACATGTATGTCGTAAAGCAAAATTTCTCCGAAGGCGGAATACGAAAGGGTCCACGTCAACAGCGAAGAATATCCACAGTTGAGGCTTCCCAGCCATTTACTCGTTGAATAATGAATAATAATCCGCGTTTCTCGCTACAAGCTTCAATTAAAATTTTAGATGTATTCAAGGCAGGGCTAGTAAAATGGGCTCTGAACGAAGATGGAAAGGGAGGGGATTCAGTAGTCACTCAGAAATCTGTGGGTGTGGTGCTGGTAGGAGGAGGAGGTGTACGGAGTCTATGGGATAGTTACACCTTCCATAACTTCAACGCCGTTAACCCTCGTACTAGCAATTCACCACTCATTAAGCCGAGCCTCAACATCCTGGCTCGGCACTTCCCATTTCCTCGCTGTCTGCTGGAACTTTATAACTCCAGATCCACCACTTCGGGGCGATATTGCCTCCGTCATTTTGCGCAGCTGATTCCGATATTGCGACTACTGAGACGGCCGAACGGAAATTACAGACCGTTAAGTTACCCATAGATCAATTAACAAGTACCGCAATATTATATTTGTTACACATAACAACTATAGTGATGATTTACGTAAAATCATTATACGCCTCTCATCTTTTTCCTGAGTCGAAAAACGATTTCGTATTATAATTTCGATAGTACCTACATGTTTAGTAATGCATTTCCGTTTCAAGGATAAGGCAAAACTTTAAGTTGAGGTGACTGAAATTTTAACATGGAACATGTTTTTACAGGAGTAAACCTGGCTGGAAAGCGTCCGCGTCCTGTCCTGTAAACTCGGCTCCCCTCCCTGTCGCCCGCACAGTTCTCCCTCTACCCCACTCCTGCCACCCAACCCCCACCTCCTCCCCTACCACACGTGGTGCCTTCTCCGAGGAGAGCATGGCCAGACCCCACTCCGCCGAAAACTGCCGAGGGGGTTCTAACCTACCCGAAAAACGCCGAAAGCAGCTGACGACGTGTATTACATTACATTGCGTTAGGTGGCTGGTCCGAGGCTTGGAAATCCCAGGAAGTTTTTTCCTTCCTCACTACCGAAGGTAGGGAAGCCTTGGATTCGTGATTGAGTAAAAAAAAAGTGCATGTCCTCCAAAATGAAATTTCCACAACCATTTTCCGTTTCAGAAGTCGAGGAACATCTTTGGTTCCGTGTCGGTCTGTCCATCTGTGGTAATTCCTTGTCAAGCAGGGTTCACATCCATCCGGAAAGCTATCCGGAAAGTGCGTACGAGCAGCTGATTGGTTGGACATCAGCTGGGGAGGGGGGGATATTCTTTCCGGAGAAGCACTTTTGAAGCGAACTGTACGCATCAGATTTTTCAGATATTTTCCGCTCCGTATCTGCGCAGTTCACTACTGCGCATACGGAATGGCGTCGGGAACCGAAACAGCTGTGGGAGGAAGCGCGGGAAACAGCTATTCCGGACAGCCAAAATTCCGGATGGTTATGAACGCCTTCCAAACGCCTTCCCAACGTCCGCGATTCCCCTCCATCCCCTCCACTGCTTTTCACTAGCTTCCCCTATCCGTATTTCCAGACGGCTCCGGATGGATGTGAACCCTGCTTAACACCCATATGGTCGAAGTGGGCTGAAATTTGGAGGGTAGGTGCGGGTTGAGTCATAAATGGCCCCTATACCAAAATCATTGAAACAGTACCGTAACTCTCGTCTGAGCATGCGCAAACGTGAATTGGACCCTGAATATAGTTGAAATGAGTTAAAAGAAGGGTCGGTCAGGAATAATGCATTGATAGTTCCAAATTAATTTCATTGGAATCGTAATGTAACTTTGATCTACGCATGCGCGGACATGAAATGTTGACCATTTCCTTGTAACGCTTCTAACTACGCGATAAATAGTTGTAGAGAGCTGAAATTATGAGGGTATACGCGGGATGGATCGCAGATGGTCCCGTTTCAAAATTATGAAAATGATTTAGTCTGCGCATGCGCAAACGTTGAATACTTGGAGTGCCCATAACTACCTTAATATTATCGTTGAAATGAGTTCACATTTGGAGGGTCGATTAGTATAATACTTTGATGGTTCCATATGAACTTCATTGGAGTCTTACGGTAATTTCCCTCTGCGCATGCGCAAACATGAAATGTTGACCGTTCCCTTATAACGCGTCTAACTACGCGAAAAATAGTCGTAGAGAGCTGAAATTTTGAGGGTACACGCGGGTTGGATCGCAGATGGTCCCGTATCATAACGAACCAACCCAACTTTTATACGTTCATGCGATTCAAGTGAGGAAGCTATAGTGCCTACTCGAATTGGCAGACGTTTTTCTACATATCTCCATATCCTCTGTTATCATGTACCTATTCGAAAAACATGTTCCATGTTTCCTTGCTTTGATCCTTGATCTAAACTGGTATAATCCGGGGGTCTGGGGGTGTCCCCCAGATTTCGTTCGACAATAAACGTACCGTCATGAACACAAACCACTGGCGGCTTGACGCCCCCTACGGCAACACTTTTTTTAAATCACCGTTCTGTTCACTCCCGGAAGTTTACCCTTCTCCATTTTCGCTGGATGGTTTAACAACGCCTCAAATCAAGTCTGTGGATGTCTCAATTCAACAATGTAAGGAATATAATATATACGAGAATGTAAAATGAGGGATTAACAATAGAGAGTCAGCGGCGTGATAACACATTCAAAAGCAGCGTCTCGTATGCAAAGTTGATTCGTTCAATGCGTTAAAAACTACCCAACTAAATGCACATAATGCGATGCCACAGTGAATAGCAATGATATTTGAAAAAAAGAGCGAAATGCAGCCTTCGTTACTGCCACGTAGTCAATCGCGTAGGGATGAACTCGGGAAAAGCTTGACGTCATAAATACCCGTCTGATTGGCAGCGCCCCTCCCGTATGAATAATTCACCTCAAATCAAATCGTTGGCGCCGACAGAGGCCGAACCTTTATGAGATTATCGGGCAGCGTGTAATTGTGATTAACAGCATCCCTCACCCCTCACTTGCACAATTCGGACGAACATTGCTACAGCCTACCTGCCCTCGTACGCCGGCCATGTGAGACGAATAACAATGACTGAGTGGTTGAAAGTGGATACGGGAAAATACACTGCTGATTCGGGGATCGCCATAATACGCTGAAGGAGAGGTATGATTAAGGTTTTCAGCAAAGACTCTCAGCGTCTGATCTTGAAAGGCCATCAAGTTATTGTAGCTAGAACTGAGATATTGATTGAACCATAGGGAATTGTGCGGATTGACGGTGAGTCTAATTATCCACCTCAATTTCTATACCTATAATTGTTCATCTGCTATATAAATTCCTAAAAACGTATAAAATATAAAAAGTAAAAATTGTTTGCCTGTTGGTACTAGTTTCATGAAAATAAGCGTAAAATATTATGAAATAATGAAATTATTATGTGTTGACGAGAAAAACTAAAGCTCTACAGCTATTTACCAGGATTATTGACAATATTACGGTTTATTATTTTCAATAATATGTACCTTCGGAATCGAGCATGAAAAAAAGGGAGAAATCATGAAAAAATTATGGTTATTTTGGATTTTGTTGATAAGTACTATTGTAACTTGAACAATTTTGTTCTGTCTGTATTTTTAAAATCTGAGGTACTCAGTATACATGAACCTGTCGTCCGATTTGATGAAATTTTCAGGAAATTTTTTTTCGAACTCGCGGTGGAATTCTCTTCCAACTTTTTTAATAACTACACGTTATGCTTAATCAATAAATGAATAACGACAATGAATAACAAAATAATTATAGAACTCTTGAATGCACCGCACATTTAAGAAACTGTAATGTCCCGGCCGGCTCCAGTTCTCGATTCAGGGCTTTCCTGAAGGAAGCACGAGGGTATGTAATGACATAGAAAACAGTGAGCTACGCAGAAGGGGCATCTATACAGCAAACCGTTGTAAGTAATTTGCAGCGTTTTTCAAGGTTACAATGTTTGACAATAAGCCTCGAACACAGTAAACTTTGAAAAATCGTTGAGATTATGGTTACGTAGATGGACAGCTCAAGTTGATTCCATTGTCGCAGAACTCAACTGTCTTTAACTGTTTTTTTTTTTTTAAACAAGAACAGCTTATTTTCGAGGTCTATGCAGAAGGGGCACCTATACAGCAAAACAATAAACCATTGTGAGTAATTTGCAGCCTTTATCAAGGTTACAACGTTTGACAGTAAGGAACACAGTAAACTTTGAAAAATTGTTAAGATCATGGTTACGTAGATGGACAGTTCAAGTTGATTTCATCTGTCGCAGAACTCAACTGTCTTTAGCTGTTCTTTTAAACAAAAACAACTTATTTGCGTGGTCTTTCGGGATGTCTGGTCCTAATAAGCAGATTTTAGGTGTGGAAACGTAAAGGAAAACTAGAACTACTACCAGATTCTATAAACATGAAGAAAATCTAACCTTTTGTGTCCAATGACCACCTCGAAGATCTTTTCGGCGGATCGTCGTTTTCCGTGAAATGGACTGAAAGATGAACGTCGCTGAAATGTAGCAGCCTCCAGTACTTACGGTAAGTATTATTATGTTATTAATCGATCTAATAACGATTTTCCGCCGTCTAATTCGATAGCGAATTGTTTTCTCACCCTCCCTTGCCACTCCTTCTGATTTTAACTTACATTCCATATACCTATCTCCAGTAATTTCCAACCACGTGATAGGGCAACGATTCTTCTTCCCCCTTCATCTAATACCGGATGTCAGGAGACCGGAACGAGCTGACCAGGCAGACATGGGGACACGTAGTCGGAGGCAGCTCATAGGTAAGACACTCCGATTTTTCAAAATGGGCCTCCCTAGATGAACCATCCAGGGCAAGCCATCGCCTGAGCAGTCGAGTCACGTCGCGGTCGTCCGCCGCACTGCTGAGATTTGACGAGGGAGTGAAGCGGGAGACGAGAGCCTTTGATTGCGATCGCTGGTCTACATCAACCGTCGTTTATCTTGTCCTACTCGATCTAGTTTTGCAATCTACTCAAGCTAACCAATTTGATAAGGGTTCCTCGTTTTTCACCTTGGCTCTGCTGATTGAGAATTGGCTCTGTCTTCCATCAAACTTCTGTCAGCTCAAGGGGTCACATGCCTTTCAAAGTCGAAAACCAGTCGAAGAGCTTACATAGGTCGTATTGAAAGAGGTTAGCAACAGCTGAAACTGGGATATCCACCATAAATTTCCACGTCAGCTTTGTTGTTTAGCCTTGGTTGAATGAGTTTCTATGAGGAACGAATTTCGCTAAAATCTTTCTGTTTTGCGAAGTGCAAACACGATGCCCGTAATGCGTAATGTCTCATCCAAATTTTGGAGTCTTTGACTCGTACTCCTAAGTTTATCATCAACACACCTACAGCTTGACTGACTAGCAACCACCGAACGACGAGTGTTTTGAATTTACCTGTCGTTCCAGAGCTAAGCGAAGAAGTTTTGCCAGTGGATTTACCTGCAACAAAACATACAACACTTCGTTAACAAATTATTAAAAATGTTCAACTAAATTAAAATGGACTTCCAAAATCTGTTATTCATGTTAAGAAGTAAATTAAAGTAACAGCCGTTTCAGGCTGGGGCCTTTCGTCCGACTGCCCTATCTGCGTCGCGGACGTGATCAGCAGTCTTCCAATCACAGGATCAGAATGCGATCTGATCATTTCGCTCTTGGCTACTCATGGCCTCACCCTTTTGTGTGGAGAGGGATTTGTCAATAGCTACGTGGATAAAAATTGGACGTGTCACCACGTTATTGCTCCATAGTTGAAAACTAACTCATGTTATGACAGCGAACCATAACTTGTAAAGTCTGAGGAATCATAGTGATCATTACTGACGAATCAAAAATCCTCCTCATTAAGTCATAATAATATCTCTGTTACTTGTTAAATGATGTTGATAGAACTTAAATTAGTCAGGGAATATGATCGCTACTTTATAAATCCTCTGTAAACAGAAGGTACTTTGCTGCTCTAATCTTCGCGTGCGCAAATGTAAAATTAGTAATGTTGTCCGTTGCCCTCCTCATAACTCCAATTCTCTTTAACAAATTTTAATGTTTTTTTTTCTCTTTTTGGAGGGGTGGTTTTCAACAATAGTATGAATTGAATTATAGCTGTCTGATGTGCGCGAATACAAACGTGTAAACCTTTCACCTATAGCTTATAAAATCCTAGGATTTCTGCCCATCATCCCTATATGGTTGGACAATTTTCATGGGTTACAAATTCTCCACATAGTGAGGTGTTTAATGTGTAGACAAGTCTAGACAGGTAAATTGCTCTTAAATTACCGGGTAGTTGCCGGGTTGTTCAACTCAAATCCCACTTACAGATGTAGACACACCACTCACTTAAAGATGTACAAATCCACAATGGATGGATGGATGGAAACGCAAATTTATAAAATACATTTTAAAAAACAAATCCACAAAATCAAACCGAGGGGAAGGTCACAGCAGAGGTTGTTGAATGTTACCATACAGGTTTGCCATTTTTTTGTTTCTAATGAGACAGAGGCTATTCTGCACGTCCTTGCTGGTACCAACATTTCGCAATCCCAGTTTTTTAAGATCGGGGAGGTTCGGGAGTGTCACCATTCCATTCAGTGTGAAAAATGCCGTAGAAAATAATACCTAACTCCTTTAGTCATGGTCACGTCGATTCGTGTCAATAGATAGGTAGGTACCCTAAAACTTTCGAGTTCCTTGAAAACCACACGTTATATTCCATCCAAACGTGATTTTCTTCTCTAAATAAATAAACACAACGTTGGAAATTCTGAGGAAGTTTTTTTCGCCACCTGCACGTTCAAGCACCCAAGAGCCATTTGAGGAAACAGTGATCTTGAAAATTTGAGAAAATTTTCAGTCCAATTCTCCGCCCGCTGAATGTACTCCAAAATTTATGTTAGGGCCTCATTCTGACGTGAAATTTAACGCTATTTTCAAAGGTATAATCAATTTTAATTTTGCACTGCTAAATTAAGGGTGTTATGGCCATTTTTGTAATAGGAAGTTGAGGACACTTTTTAACTCGACTTTTGTTGCAAATTAGTTTTAGAATCGTTCCCGGAGGTTATGCTGTTACACCAGGTATACATTACATTATCGTTCGAATGAAGCGCCTTCAAAACAGCATGATGGCACACAGGGCCCTTTTAATTAATATAATATAACAGTTCATTAAAAAATAAATAAATGAGTAAAATAAATAAATAAAAACTTACATTCCCTGTGGACAAAAGAAGCGCCGAAATCATTGGGAAGGTGGAATTGGGCAAGAGAAGGAGTGGCAATAGGAAGGCTTCTTTACGAGCCTCCAGAGAAATAAAGAAGTTTTCTACCCCAGTAGTCTATTAAAGGCCCTTAGAAGATACCCAGATCATTCACCTTTTTACAACCTAAGTTTTCACATGATCATCAAACTATGAATAGGTAAACATTCCCGAGTTATTTCTCGTGGGTTACCGTGGATTACAATACAGATGAGCGTGAAGTTTTTCCTTTTAGCTCCTCGAGAAGTAGCTTCACGAGATCGCCCATCAGCCAGCTGGGTGCTGCCGGAATCTTGATGGCCAAACTTGGGAAATGGATTCATGCGTAAAAAGCAACGCACATAATATGTGTCCTGTTCCTGTGACGGTTCATGGAAATCTCGTCCAATTCTGTATCGGATCCGCGCTCTTTACCCATATTTTTGACACGCGGCAAATGGAGCAGTCGGTTAGCGAAAACGAATCGTCAACTCCTGGAAGCATTGCGTTATAATATAGCCAGTGCCTTACTATGGGGATGTCACACTCCTTTATTGATCTCGGGGGTGGGGGGGGGGGGGACTATGCTATAACAGTGGCTGGTTCCTCCTGCATGACTCATACTTCTTACGCGTAACCTGATAGATAATGATCACCAGTTTCAGGTTAATGACCAGCCGTTTATTTACAAAAGGGCTTAAACTTTGTACCAAAAGACATACCTAATCGTCGTTCAGTACGTGACTAAGTAATCCTCCATTTTTTAACAAATGTCGAGTTTGGAAGGTAACTAATCCTTGACTTTCGGGTGCTGTTTCGATATGGGCTCTACCGAAGCGGGCACGCGCTCTACCGATCAGTAACGTTTCGGTATGCGTTCTACCGACCACTACCTTTTCGTCATGCGGCCTACTGACCGATTCCCACCAGAAACCAACAGAAATGAATAACAAATTTACCTTATGCTGTATACATGTCTTCGTTGTCCCTTAGAAAACAGACGAATAGGTCTGGAACGTCCTCCCGGTGCAGCCTCCAACAATATTCGTCGAGGTGTGACTGGAGGTGGTGGAATGTTACGCCTCTGTTTTTCTTCAAAATATTCACTTTTGCATCGAGCCAAGATCTTTCGATCGCCTGTATATGGGCGCCAGACTCAGGGTCAACATAGTTTCTCTGGTGGTTAACTGTCGAATGAAGAACACCCCGTCGGGATAGTTGACGATAAGCCGCCCACTCGTCGGAGTGAATGACAGAAAACACTTTGAACGATTGATTTTCAGCGAAAGTCAACAATAAGTCAACAACAGCGATATGATCCGCATGAACAAACCTAAATTAACGACGCTATAACAGCGAACGGGATCGGATGTTCAAATCACCAGCTTAAGCCATTTAGAGCACGGTAGAGCACAATCGGGCTGACTGTAGAGCGCGTGCCCGCTTCGGTACAGCGCATATCGAAACAGCACCGACTTTCGCCTGAAATTAGATCCAAGGAGGGCCTTGCTTCCTGCCAGGATCTCTATTTTACACAGACCTGTAGGGAAAATGAGGAAACCTTAAGAGACGCGAAGACGAAAGATACAATCCGTTTGATGGATTTGATTTGGGATCAACACAGGACCAATCCGCATCTACCGACAGAGATAAACTAATTAAGATCGATCTTTCGTATAGTGGCGCACATTTTAAGATATTACGTATGTACAGATGTATACAGTTGTATGCAAAGAATACTTATCTACACAGAAAACAGTAACCCGTAGTGGAAGAATTCGGCAGCGATTTTTTTTTTTCTCTCTCTACCAAACGGGATTTTAATTTTGGAATACCCCTTGTAGCAGTTTCCAAAATATTGGAACCCGATGGAATTGCATGACATTATTTGCTTTCCGAAAGTTCGTGTACGCAGCACCGCACGACTTTGTTATACAAAAAGGTAAACAACCCAAAATGCCGATAACCTTGTTTTTCAGAACTCAACTGTCAACTCAGATTCATCAGAAAGTTGGAAAACGTGCCCACTGCTACGCTTGAGTCTGCTTGCAATAACATTAAAAATAATGGTCCTATGTTTTTTCTCCACACAATACAGTTTTTACATAACTTATGAGCAATCTCAATCAGTTAAGGTCCCAAATGTTCCGGAGTGAGAAAATTCAATCGCAATTCCATCGCTGTATAATTTTGACCGAACACAGCCACTGACATGAGGTATTACCAGTCCTGTTGTTCGTTTACAAAGATTAACCATTGATTATATTTATTTCACTTGCCTTTTCACATTCCTGACTACATAGTCTATATGGAGAAGGAGTTGGACTTGCTGCCGGTATTCACCCTGAGAATGCACTTGGATTATAATATGTTGAGGGTCCCGCTTGCCAAGAATAATTCTGGCTTCCGAAGTGATTGGGCATTGCGTCGGTTTTGCTAAGCAGTACGCTACTATCTGTAGCATGCTTCACCTCCCGAATAACCTGACATCTCTCGACCGCAGAGTCCTCAAATCGGACATGGATCGGCTGGTCGTGGCATTCAGGGCTGACAGCAGATTGTCGTTTCGGAGGAGATTGGAGGTGTCTGGGTCTTTCACCCTGCAACGGGAGCTGGATCCTAGAACCAGTTGTGCCAATCTGGTCAGGAATAGTGGAGTGCCATTACATGTTGCGGGGTGGGCATTCAAAATCCGCGCTGAGTCATTGAACCTGAACGCCAAACCATATAATGAAACCGTTCAACGTGAAGCGTTCTGATGAATGCTCGCTTTGCTCTCCACGAGAGAGAGGATGTATACAATTTTTTCTGTCGCTGCCCAGTGGTGTCTGAATTTCGAATCATTGCCTTTGGACGCCACTCCTTGTCACGCGATGAAGCAATCTCGATTCTGAATAGCCCGGACTGGAATAAATTGAAGCTGTTTTGTCGAACAGCCTGGAGGTATCGCGCCGTCCTCGCCAGTGAATTCAATTTTTGATTGAGTTAGACTTGTATAAAAGTAGAATTCCACAAGAGGCCACGTAGCATTGTAATTTACGTCTCAGGAAGTTTTTGCTTTTTATTTCTGATTTATTATTTCTAAAAACAAAAAACAAAAAACCCAACTTCCGGTAGACGGATTGCCATGCCGTATGTTTATTTTATATGCTGTTTGAGTAATAATTTCGAGTAATGTATGACAATGAACTCTTTTCTTCTTCTTCTTCATTGATTTTATTGGAAATTAACAAAAATGTACCTACCTCATGTAAACGAAATAAGTATAAAGCAGATCAGAACACTCGTAAGTAGCCGTGAGAAAGGCAAAAGCGGAAAGCTGAAGAGCTATGCGACGAGAAAGCGGTGTCAGGGCAATGAATGTTCCAGTTATAATGGCGACTACCACACTAAATGCAATTACATTCACTGGGATATTTGCACAGGATGCCAACCATGTTTGCACGAAACGGGCGTATTAGCACCTACCTAACTCGTTTTCACGCTGAAAGCATATTGCCCTACTGCATCAGCCTGGTGTCTGTGGGACGATCAATGTGAGCGAATTGGTTACGCTCCAATTTACCAGCAGCTGCTAGTTGCTTCTACTATCATAAATTTCTTGTAGTCGTGCGCGAACCTCCGAGCAGGAAACATCGGTCGGAGCTCTAGTGAAAAGAAAACAGTTAGTAATAATTATTATTTTCGCCGTGTCAGGAATGATATTGTGAGGAAAATGGACGAGGAAAGCGACGGCGGCGAGTCAATCGCCGAAATTGTTGACAAAACAAAACTGAAGGTTGTGCAACACCGGACCTCTACTGCGGCATTCCGTATCCAGGATGAGCACATCAACTCAGCATTTGGTGAGCTCTATGATACTATCATTGCCCTTTGTGAATATTTGACCCAAGCTGATCTCAAAATGAGCACTATGGCTAGCACAATTACTCAAAACACAAACAGCAAGGCTGAAACCAAAATGTATAGTACGGATGAGGATGACCTTGAACGAGAGACAAATTGGATCCTCAAAAGAGGCAAAAAGAAACGAAAAGCATCATCCTCTCCGGAAGTAGCCACCTTACCTAATCAACCCAAAGGGACATCTGTCCCTAAAAAGCAGGAAATTAAGGATTACCCCCCTCCACCCATCAACGTAATTGGTATCAAGGACTTTAAGGAGTTGAGCCCACTAATAAAATCGGCGACAAGTTCAGAGTGGAAAGTAACCGCTCTCAACAATAATAAGTGGAAGATTAATGTCCAAGATAAGGACGCGTACCGTGCTGTGACCCAAAGGCTGAAAGACGCAAGCCTTCAGTGGTACACATACGAGAATAAGCATGATCGTCCCATTAAGGTGGTAGCCCGAGGGCTTCATCACTCCTGCCCACCACAAGAGATTATTGAAGACCTCCAAGGTAGGGGTTATAAAATCCTAGAGGCAGTCAACCTCGTCAAGAAGGAAAAACAACCCAGTGAGCAAGATGCACCAATTACGGTGCTGAAAAAACTCCCTTTATTTATGCTCTCATTTGACAAAGAGGATGATATTAAAAAAATTTATGAAATTAAGCATATCATGAATCTAAAGGTTAAAATTGAGCCCCTGAGGAAGACAACAGCACTAATTCCACAGTGCAAGTCCTGCCAGTCGTTCAATCATACACACAGGTACTGTCAAATGGAACCTAGGTGTGTCAAGTGCGCTGGTAAGCACAATACAAGTGATTGCCAGAAAACAAACGAATCACCTCCCAAGTGCATCAATTGCAAAGGCGACCACCCCGCGAACTATCGCGGGTGTGAAGTGGCAAAGGAACTTCAAAGGCTCCGTGATAAAAGGGATAAGCCGGCCAGAAAAGACACAACCACCGTACCTGGTAGAAGAGAGAGTGTATCGAATTCTAAAGGTATGAGTCAAAAATGGTCCAAGGGAGAAGTCTCCTATGCGCAAATAACAAAAAATGTAAAAGAGGTTCAGAAAGTAAAACCCACCACAGAAAATATGCTAGCACTAGTGCTGGAAAAACTGGAAGACCACAGTAAGATAAATCAAATTATATTCAACAGGCTAGATAAAATAGAACTGCAACTCTCAAATTACAAAAAATATGGGCCATAATACACTCCGTATAGCAACCTGGAATGCCAACGGGCTAGTTCAAAACATAAAAGAACTAGAGATTTTTCTCAATCAAGAAAAAATTGACGTATGCATGATCTCGGAATCACACCTAACAAGAACATCCTACGCAAATATCAAAGGTTATAACATTTATCGCTCCGTCCACCCCGCCGATCGCGCTCGGGGAGGCTCGGCTGTGTTTATAAAGAGCAATATCAAACACTCGGAACAGCTGAAAATAGAGATCGAAAAAATGCAAGTCATCACAGTACAAGTGAGTACAAAAAACAGAACTATCAACATTGCTGCCATATACTGCCCACCTAGGTATGTTCTGAAAAAAGACGACTACGTGGACTTATTTCGCGAAATCGGACATAACTTCATTATAGGGGGTGATTTCAATGCAAAACACGAATTCTGGGGCTCAAAAACGCGCAACCCGAAGGGAGTACAATTGTTTGCAGCAGGTCAAGAAACTAAATGCAATTTTCACTCTGGAGGAGGGCCTACGTACTGGCCAACAGATGTGAATAAAGTACCAGATCTCCTGGACTTCTTTATAGTAAAAGGAATATCGGGTAACTACATACATTCTGAGGATAGCGATGGCCTCTCGTCTGATCACTCTCCTGTGATCATGACGCTAAGTGACTCGGTAATCCTCAGAGAAGAGACCCCAAAACTTACTAATAAGCACAGTAACTGGGAGTTATTCCGAAAAACACTGTCCGAAAGCATTGATTTACACGTGCCCATCAGAACATCAGATCAACTGGAAACAGAGGTTGAACGATTGACCGAAAACATCCAAGAGGCGTGCTGGTCCTGCACCCCAATCAACCGGAAGAAACCTTTCTACCATTCCAACTACCCTCTCGAAGTAAGGGAATTGGTACGGGCCAAAAGAAAAGCTAGGAAAGCCTGGCAAAGGGTTCGCTCTGCAGAAAACAAAAGAAAGCTGAATGCGCTGTGCAATGAGCTCAAAGCTCTAAACCAAGAAATTGAAGATGAAACATTGGCTATCAACTTGCAGAGCCTCACTGCTGGAAAAGACACGGACTATTCTTTATACAGAGCAACTAAAGGACTTAAGCGGCCCAAAATACCAATACCGCCTATTAAACGAGAAGATGGATATTGGGCGAGGAGTGCCAAAGAAAAGGCAGATTTGTTTGCTAACCACCTTGAGGAAACATTTACCCCGTTCCCAAGGCAGACCGCAGATGAGGATGCTACAATGATAGAAAAGTCAGATGAAATGGAAATTCGGCCTATTACCATTCAAGAACTCAAAAATGAGATCATGTTCAACCTCAGTCCAAAGAAAGCTCCAGGCTATGATCTTATAACTGGGAAAATCTTGAAAGAACTACCAGAAAAAGGGCTAAAGAAAATCCTACACCTAATCAATGCGTCTTTTAGGCTGCAGTACGTACCACTGCAGTGGAAAGTAGCAGAGGTGATAATGATACCCAAACCAGGTAAACCAACATATGAAAAAAAGTCCTACCGACCCATCTCCCTTTTACCAATTATCTCCAAGCTCTTTGAGAAACTCCTCTTAAAGAGATTAAAACCTATAATCGAGGAGAGAAATTTAATCCCAGATCACCAATTCGGATTCAGAGAGCAGCATTCAACAATCGATCAGGTACACCGGATCACCAGCGTGATAGAGAAATGCTTTGAAGAGAAGGCAATCTGCTCAGCAGTATTCCTTGACGTCTCTCAAGCATTTGACAAAGTCTGGCATAAGGGGCTTCAAGCAAAGCTACACAGGGATCTCCCTACCCAGTATTATAGGATTTTGGTGTCCTATCTAACAGAAAGGCATTTCAGGGTAAAACACGAAGATGAATACTCCCAATTACGTGTGATAAGAGCAGGAGTACCTCAAGGTAGCGTCCTTGGGCCAGTACTCTATCTACTATACACAAGGGATCTCCCAAAATCAGCAGAAGCTGTGACAGCGACGTTCGCAGACGACACAGCAATCCTGGCAGTAGGTTCTACAGTCGAGGAAGCCTCAGGAAAACTACAGGAATCCATGAATAGCATCCATCAATGGACCAAAAATGGAGAATAAAACTCAACGAAGCTAAGTCAACGCACATTAACTTTACATACAGGAAAGTGAGCCCTATTCCAATTGAAATAAACTCCCAGATTGTTCCATATGCAAATACAGCTAAGTACCTCGGAATGACTCTGGACGCGAAGCTCCGTTGGAAGGAGCACGTGAAGAAGAAGAAGGAAGAAATAAACCTAAAATTCAAGAAGATGTACTGGCTCATGGGAAGAAAATCCCAACTGCCTACACATAACAAAATGCTACTGTACGAGCAAGTGATCAAACCGATTTGGGCTTACGGCTGCCAGTTATGGGGCTGCACCAAGAGAACTAACTTGAAAATTATCCAAACAACACAAAACAAAATCCTCAGGAGCATAGTGAATGCCCCCTGGTATATCCGAACGGATGACCTCCATCGCGACCTTAAAATTAAGATGGTGAGCGAAGTTGTAAAAAATCGAGCAACGGATCATGAGAACCGTCTCCACAAGCACAGGAATGTCGAAGTACTGAACCTCCTGGACAACAGCGGCGATTTACGAAGACTGAAAAGGACCAAACCTCTGGACCTAGTTACATCTCACTGAAGTGATGTGATGAGTGGTAGTAGGTAGTGATCTATGAACCACAATACGTTAAATAAATTAACAGAGTGAAGTTACTAGATGTGTACACACAGTTGTAACAATAAAGATGATATTAAAAAAAAAAAAAAAAAAATAAATTTCTTGTCAAGTGTTGGTTTTTCTGTGCCTAATTCAAATTACTTTATAGCTACTGTTTAAAAGCACATTTTGGGAAATCACACGGGTTGAACTAAAGTGAAATTATCTCAGTGCTCATTCAGCTGATCCTTATATAATTATATATTACCCAGATGTACCGAGTAGAGGCGTCAAGACAATTTCAGCATTTGAAATTTTTCAGCAATTCAGCATTGAAATCCTTATTTCAAACTACATCGTAGGTTGTTTCTTACTGAAGATGCATACCTAAGTAACGTGATTTCGTAACGCTTTTTCGGCAGGTAGGTAGTCGCAAGAACATCTCTTAACTAGCATACTAGAATCTTAACGTAATTTGCTTGTGCAAAGCATATTTCACTGAATTTACTATGAATAAGCATGTTTCGTCTCTATCAAATATTATGACTACGTGGTGGAAAGAAGGTGACATGCAAATTACGAAACTAGAGTAATGTTCATCAAACAAGATGAATATTGATTTATTATGACAAAAATTGAAAGAGAGCCTTCCAACATCAAAAGAATAATCGAATTGAAATGAAAGATTGCCATGGATCCTAAAACGCAAGTCGCCTTTCAGTCCTAAATTTGGTTTCTCGGATATGGTACTGGAAATCCTACAGACTGAGAATGAATCCCCCAAAGTATGTTTGAATTTGAGCTGAAGCTATGTTTATTGCATTATCAATTTCATAGGTATTAAAATATTATGATTATCGTACGAATTAGGCCTATTACGCTTGTTCTTCATAAAATACGCTCACCCGTTTGTATTCGCACTCCATTTTAAGCACTGTACTTCACTTTCCTCACAAGTTAATGAATATGCAATAAGGCGTATTAAGCTCTCTTAACTCTTCTACGGTCTCCATTGGTTAAATGCTGATAGACCATTGGAGTGCAGAATAGAAATTGAACGGATAAATATTTTGAGGAATCTCTAATACGAGTACATTTACTCGAGTTCCTATAGATATTGTATGAACTGCTTGCTCAAGCCTCTGCAACGTTACGTTGTGGTCATTAGTCATTCAGAGTCATTTATGTGGTGGTAGCTGCGACCTCTCTGAACCCCACCTTTCCTACTGACATAAGACAGATGATTCCACAGAACAGATGATGAGAATTCCTACTTTAATGCATCCTTTGAAAGTGGTTTAAGGCTTTAACCCACGTTCAAACTTTGGAACAATTCGACTTTCCCGAAGAAGTGGGATTTTCTTAGCGAACTCGTTCACGCGTTATCACAAAAAAAAGAAGGATCCCTCATTGGGGAACGAGACTGGACAAATTCCAAGAAACAAAATTTTCCGAGTGATATTAGGGGAAAGTTGATAAAGACCATTCAACATGGCTTCGAAACTTTATATCTACCGTTTCACGGACTTCGTGGGTTCCAACGAACGAAGGAACTCTCGGGGAATGAAGTTGCTTCAAAACCCTTGTTCTTATTGGGAAACTCCTAACGGCCTTCAGGCCCCCGAGCCTAATCATTGTTATTGCGCGGGAGGCTGTCAGGCTGTCTGCCGGTAGTGTCAACAATATTTTCGGAAGACAATTCGGCCCTACGCTGCCGACTTTCGGGAAATGTTCATCAATCGTCCAAATATTCGGACCAATATTTGAATAATTCCCATGGTCAGGAGTTGATATAGTTAACGACATTCAGTTCAAACCGCCGCTGGAAATATGCATTGCCCTTAAAAAATATGAATATGAATAAAATGAAATGAATATAAATGAAATATGAATAAAACAAAGGCGATAACAGGACAAGCCTAGTGTCACTCGTAAAAGATATTCTTCGATTTGCCCAGATGACTAAAACACAATCCCAATGGCTAAAATAGACATTACCAGTCGGTAATACACGATCCCTATGGAGAATATCACAATCCATATTACTGGTATTATATACTACTAGGTACTGGAAACAAACCTATATTTTTACCTCATTGGGAGGAACAATCTAAGTTAGCATTGAGTATCCTATGCAACGCTCGGGTAATCGAGCTAGTTTATAATAGGTATAAATGATATTTCAATACCCATCAAATCAAACTTGAATGTATCTATAAGTTTATTGTGTCACTGGCTTTAAATATATTATGTTGCAAGGAAAAAAGGAATTAATTTGAATAATTTCACTGCCGTATGAAATTTGCAGTTTTAAACCATGATTTATGATTTTATCTCATTGGTTTTACAATCGAAACGTAAGTATTACATGGACTGGCTCATGTATGTAACTTTCAGGACTATCCTGCGTAACAGCCCTAAGGTACTGTAACAAGTAGCTCATTGTCACTGATGTCACGGTCGTGAAGCCCCAAACAAAGGTGAAGTGGGATGAGCGTGAAAGTGACAACCGACAAAGAGCTTACCGCCCTGTAACAGAAAGCCATTTGGAGTCAGAGGTGAAGGAGCCGTCGAATCAAAAGTAACGGGTCCGTATTTTACCGTCAAAGGCCCGTCCAAAGTCTACCAATCACAGGTAAGGTTAAATGTGCGTGGGCGGAAAAGGGGGAGAAAACAGTATCGAACTTGCGCCAACTGCATCAAGTAGGGCAACTGAAGAATCAGATCGATCTCGTTCCTCATTCACCATTCATCGGAGTGACGTTATGAATTCGAAACGACGGGTATTTGAGGAATGAAAGGTCAGCACAGAGATCTGAAGATAGGAGAGGTGGAGTCCTTGTTCAATATTGGAACCACCTAATGAACAGGTTGGTGGCAGGTATTTGTTCCCTGTTGTGTCATTAGGACAATCAGCAGCTACTGAGTCTTTCATCACAGGAAAATAGCTGGCCGATTCAACCAACAGTTTTCTCGGAATCCATAAGCTCAAACATACCTGTGTCAGCCTCGAACATGTATAGCGCAAAAATAAATAACTACTGGTTCTAACTACTGCAGCAATTATCTATCCAGAGGTGAAATTCTGAGATGAATTATTTACTATAAGATCGCGCTGGTTTCAAGTACCGACATATTCCACATGAAGCGTTTAATTCTGATTTATCATTTTGTTCGGCGGGTGGCCTCAAACCTGACGTCGAAATTTCATGAAGATATTATAGAGAAAACTGAGTAAATATAGTGACGTCACAGTCGCGCTCTCCAGTGATTCCACTTTCTTATTTATATTATTTTAGGCTTAACTTGAAGTGATTTGGCGGTGAGAATGGGCACATTTTTGGGGTTTAGTTTAAATTGTTTAAATTTTGAGACCAGAAGTACAAGAGCATGGATAGTCTTCCTTATTAGGAGACGCATCCCCCAGTGAACACCGAAAGCTTCAGCCGCTCCTAAATAGTAAGCCTTAAAAAGTCATGCAGCATGAACCAACGACCTAACGTACCAACAACGACTCCAACTAAACCACCGCCGTTGGTAACAATAAAAACGCTGCAAAGTCCTTGTCACATGGGTCTATTATAATTCTGTTGGACCTACCTACAGAATGTTGGCTGTTCATTTAATGTTTCTTTTGACTTGCAATAATTGAAATAGCTCTATTTTTATGGTCTCCACCAATTTTGGCCCCCCCAAAAACACGAATTAGGCATCTATTGTTTACAAATTATCTTTGATCATTGATAGTGCCATTTAGTTGTCTTGATTCGCCTGTTGATACTACTTCTCGTGTTGGCTATACAAATTTATGGTGATTTCAGACGATTTTCCCCGGCTTTTGAATCATAAACAATGAATTTTGGGAGGTGAACCTTAGTTATAATCTCAATTCCTCACTGTTTGGCCAAAATCAACTTCGTATTCGGTCTTATCGCCCTGAAAAACATGAAAAATATACCTTACAAGCTCATGTTCATTAAAACCTCAAAAAACCCTCGAAAACCCTTATTTTTACAACAATTTTTCACTCATAACACCCTCGGGTATATTCTGATCGGGCTGCAAAGTTTTGGGACACAACTAAGCCCAAATGGAGCCTATGTGCAAAAGAACGAATTTTTTAGACCGAAAACAAAGTAGGGATGATGAACGATTTACGGGCTCCAAACTCTGTTTGCTGTATCTGCTCGAGAAATAAGTCAATCTACTCGCATGCAGTACGTCAAGAGAGTATCGATCAAGTTTTTACCTGCATATTTTTATTTAAATGACGAAATATCAAGTGAGACCTTTGCTCGCTAGTGAAAAAATTTTTTTTTAATTTTTAAAAAATAAAAAAATAAAAATTGCGGTGCGAATCAGTTCGCCTCCTCGTGGTGCACCCTGGGTAAAAGAGTTGGGAATGAATGAGTGCTATAATTGGGAATTGGGACGGGTCTTGGTATTGGTCTAAAAGAAAAGAGAGTCGCTGTTGGTTCCTACTTAGCTTGGAAGGGTCCGGGTCGCTGTTGTGTAAACGGGTTGCTGTTGGTCATTCCCAGTCCAAACATAGTTTCATTCAAATAAATTTAAACCTTTATAAAATTATTGAATTTCTCTATTTTTGTTGATGATCATATCAAGCTACAGCCCTAAATACATATTATCTGGTTGAAACAATCGCCATTCAAACTAAGACGGAGGAATTAGCTCACGAAGAACGCAAAGCTATAAATTAGAGACGGGAAGGACGGAAGGACTGCAAACTCAGAGATACATTGGATATCCATTAGGACAGGCTGATGGCGAGGGGGCTATCAGAATTAACCGGTGAGGGAGTGAGATGGTATGGTGGGAGGGGGAGTGTTAGGTTGTGTACTTAGATGACGTCATTCGAGATGAATGATCGTCATCCACCACAGCATACGATAGAACGACTGGATGATTTATTTACCTGACAATACACAACCTAGGGGTTTGGCCTTTTACCACTCCGCGTTACAGACCACCCCCTCCCTCGTTTCTTCATACGACCTCCTTTTTTTGGCTCTTTCAGAGTTAATCCTTTCGGTCCGTATATAATAAGAGTGGGTTTCGTCACAGAGTAATTTTTCACGTTTCGGATTTATTACGGCTATTTCTTTTGAATTTTTCATGTTATTAGGTCCACTATTGTGGGAAGCACGATAAATCCCGACTGCCCCTTTTGTGTTTGAGACCGGGCTTCGTTAGAAGAATTGGTGGAAAGAACAACAAAAGGACGAATTGTACTGGTTGTACTGATATATTACCTGCGTTCAGGTCCATAAACGGATATCATTGACGGATCTTTTGGAGAAAAACAATGTCAGTCCCTCTCGACCACCACGGGTTAGTCCGTCTTCAAGATTGTCTCCCTTTGGTTCACATATTCATGACAAGAGTTGAAGTCAGTTTTCGATTAATTCTGCTGAATGAATATTCTTCCGTATTCGCACTTTCAGTTACTATTTGGGATGTCTTTACTTGAACAGGGAACATGGATGGTTCGTAATATCAAATTGTTTCACCCCAAAATCGAATTCATAAACTTTGAAGACTCATACGAGCTGATTTTCATGTCACGATTCCATCTTGGAAAGCCGTGACACTGATTGTAAGAAAGCGCTTGACGACAGATGAGTAGAGATAAAGACGTAAGTAGCAAAAGGATTTTCACGTCCCGTATTTAGATGTTTTTGCTCATAGGACACCTCAGATGACGTCGTCTGGAAAGCACTCACCACGAAATTTAAATTAAAGAAGCAAAATAATCATGCTGTGGTGTTCCCTAACGGTAGGGTAGGAAGCTAATACACTGCGGATGTACTACAGCGAGTATTAGTTGCTCCTTAGGAGCCTTTTGCTAGCACCCCGCGGGTGAACCACAGGGACTGCTAAAGGAGAGAGGAAGGCGCCCCACGGGTGTACCACAGCGGGCGCCAGGGGGAAGTAGATGGAATACCTCGCGGATGAACCATAGCGAGTGCAGGAGAAGGGTAGGAGAGAAAGAAGTCGCAAGTCGGTGTTCGGTCGTATGACGAGGTGGGCTAGAAGGGCTGCTTATAAAGGGCCCTTTCCAACCGACCCCCGTCCACAATAGGTCGTTATGCTCGTTGAGGAGCGATGGCGGTTCATGAAGAGACCCTTTTTCCCTCGGTGTCGCTCAGCTATTCTTTGCCTTCGTTTATTTGGTTAAATCTGTCAATATTACATAGGAGTGGTTATCGTAGTGATTTGTGGGGAACCGCTGTACATGAAAATACCTAACTATATACTCCATCATTCAAGATACAAAGTATGATCTTTCTTTATACAAGTTAGACTATAGGAAACGCGAAATAAGAACCAGCTTGATAGTAAGGAGAGGGAATCTACCTTATCTTGCGATCCAGATTCAATTGAAGAAAACTTGGTCACCCGCTACCTTGATGAGCAGGCATACCAAGGTCCTCCTTGGTTCGCCTGCTCCTCCTTCGTTCGTTAGAAAGTGGGGAGGGAGGGATTTTGACAAACCTTTCCCAGATGGCTAATGCAGCCTGGGGGGAAAACCACAATAGATCTTGTAGGTCGCAGTGGATGGGATCTGCTACAGGCCCCACAAAAATCCCCCGTACAAAAAAAAACCTCATTGTTGATGAGCAATTTACATTCGCTTTCATAACATTTAACCACAGGATCTGAAATTATAGTCTCACATAACCTTGAACTAATATGGTGCATTAAATATTATTTGCCTTCTTTTTCTCGCACTCTCCATAAATATATTTCTCATAAGGCCAAGAGCCAACAAGGAAACGGAGAAAATATAGTATTTTTAGTGATTATTTTTCCAAGGCACTTAAAACGATGAAACTATTTTTCCAAGGATTACGATACATACATTTTTATAACAGTTGAAGGCAATTTATCGCTCGGTTAAGAAGGGGTTTGGGAGGGGAGAATGGAGGAAAAATTAAAGTGAGAAGTTGGGCAAACCATAACCTGGGGTTTTACGACTAGTGATACTGCCAGCTCATATTGTTCTAGGTAGGATTGGAACTTGGAGAAAAAAAATTCGAAGGATAAAAGTGGTGAGCGTGAATGGGTTGGCGGGAGGAAACCATTGTTCAGAGGAAAAAGAAAAAAAAGGAGAAACCCCTGTGCTGGAAGTTTGAACACCGAAGTAGTGAAGCCAAATTAACAATTCGGGCAGCGGACATGGGAACGCAGAGATTGAGAAGGGAGGTCTGTAGGCGCTGCTCTTAAATCACTTACATTTCTGAAAAGGACGCATAACTTCCCATTTTCCTCGGTTTCTATTTTTTAAACTTCACACACACACACACGCGCGAGCGCATACTCGCACAGCGATTCAACACGAACACTTTTTTCTCCCTTTAGGTTTTTCAACTTTAGGGGTTTTCTTCGGGTGTGGGGAGGAGTGGAAAGGGTATTTCCCCCCCTCTACTGTAACATGGGAATGAGAGAAAGCAAAGAGGTTTGGAGGCAGTAACCATGGCTTTAATCATAGAAAGATTATAGTACACTAAAGCGGGTACAATAGGAGGGCTAGGGGAGAAATGAGGCGCCGCTCCGACCATCGTATTAGGGTTCTCTGTTTTTGGATGGGTGGGGTACGTTGGAAATAAACCCCCCTCCCCGCCGCGACTTGCCCCACGCACACCTTAAAACTTCGACTCCTTTTTTCCGGGCTTATTGTGCGAAAAATACAATATTTTATGTTCATGGTTCAGACACAAAAGGGTCGAGCGAACGTAAAACGGCGTAGGGTTAAGAGAAAAACTCATCAACTACTCTAGCAACAACTAGGTTCAACGGAATATCGCCGTTTTCACGTAAATTTGATAGGTAATCGTCATGGACAAATAGGTATAATTTATTATATCTATTTATTCTCCACCATACATAATTCATAGAATTTTATATTACGTTCTTGAATCGGGCTGAAATTCGCACCAAATTGGTCACCAATATCAACTTACGCCTATTGCCAAGTGAACATCTTCAAACTTAACAAATTCCGTAAGTGTGTATCGCACCAATTTGTCCCTTTTTCATCACTTCGCCATGCAATGCTCGACGAAAATAAGACATCCATGTCTCAACGTCAAAGTTCAATAAGGTCAAAATGGCTTTACGGTTCTATAAAGTATGTACGCTACATTTATTTCGTAAAACAACAAGTATACGCGTTACAACGTCAACATGAGGGTGAAAAAACGCTGCAAATTATTACGCAACGGCTTAATATTTACCTCTATAGATGTCCCTTCTGCATGGATCACTATTTCCAATGGTCAATACCTACCCTTATCTTCCACCAGGAAAACCCTAAATCGAGTACAGGAGCCAGCCAGGTAATCACACTAAATAAAAATATGCTGTGGAATCAAGAAATCTATCATCTTTCTAACGTTTGTTAAAATTAAAAATTACCCATCAACGGATTTGAAAATAGTTAAAAATCGCTCTTCAAATGAAAAAGTATCACAGAACAACCAACTCGATTTCATACAGCCATCCGTGATTATAATCAGGTGTTCCCTAGCAATGAATCTAGGTCGGATTCATACAGTTTCACTCGCAATCATGTTGACGAAGCTTTTTGGTGCAAACGAACAGCTGGACTTACAATGCTGCGGGTGGTCTCAACAAATTCTTTGGTACGAGATAAATTTAAAGACGTAAAAAAACCACACCCTTCTACTGAAAGTTTCGAGCTACGGCGTTCGGGAGAACAACCGCTACTTTTCACCCCTTAGATTGACAGTGAACCGCCAAGGTTCTCAGACCAACCAGACCCCAAATGGGATCTACAAACTAAATTTGATAAATTTTGGTTCATGGCAACTACGGAAATTGCGAAGTGCGGCGGACGGATAGAGATGTTTTCATTCCATTTTCGGATTCCACGTACCTTGAAACAGAAACCATCAAATTTGAGGGTGGTATTTTTTCCTTCCTTCCTTTTCCATGCTCGATTCCAAAGGTTCATTATTGAAAATGATGAACCAAAATGAAACAAAAACAATTAGGTACGTCTCGGTAAAGACACATGTTCAGAAATCCTCAATGGAGATATTTTCTTTTCGGCAGGCAGTAGCTCCTTGTCCCCCACGAATGCAGTGCTGTTGAGATAGGGTTGACTGTAGTTATTCAGAATGGCTAAACTTGTATATTCACCATGATTTTTCAATAAGCCTCTGCCTGGAAAACATGACAAAGCGACGAAGTTTATCCACAACTTGCCTTGAAAAAAATAAGAGTTCTGAGAAATAATTTCTTCCTTATTATTAAATAATAAGGAATCTCAGCACCTTTGATTAAATTTTAATCTAAGGTGCTGAGATTTGCGTAGGACTTTTAAATAACGTGGTAAACGGCAAGGCAGAAATAACTGAGACTAATATTTATCTTTATTTCCACTTGAGAACTGGGCCAGCAGTGCGAGCAAGGCACCTGTCTACCGTATTCAATACTCAACGTTAATATTACAAAGGTTCAGTATGTATTGAAACTAATAAACCAAAATTAAAATCGATTTCCTTAACGAGGCTATTTTTAAAGAATTGTGGTTATTTTCGATCCTATCCTAAACGAGGCGCTTCCTCAGTGTGAATCAAAGACAATTATAAGGGATTCCAAATGGGTACAGGCGCGCCTACTGCTTCCTGGCAACAAGGGCAGGAGATTCCCCTTTGTCGGGCTCCGGCAATTACTGCATAGCCGAGAGAGCGCTTCACCCGTTCCCGCAATAATTCTGGAGGCATTGCGAATGATAATCCCTTCATAATATTCAGCTGTTTCGGAAGGACCTTTGTCTGGTGAATGGGGCTACCCCTCTCGACGCCTCCACTGGTCTGCCACTGGAAGCACAACACGGCTTTGTGGTGGATCGTCTTACGTAACAGCGGCGTTGAGGTTCCTCCTCACATTAGCGGGTATTGTGTGAACCTGGGTCGAGAACTAATTTCGAACCACCGAAATACATAAGCGCACATGGTCATCAAATCATACTGTGAATATCAAATGATACACAGCGTGGAAAGTTTTCTGGAATAAACATCGTTTTCTGGGTGAACGTATCAAATCGGATAGGAGAAATTCCAAAAACCCAGGATTTTGTACCATGTAAATATGGGGGAAAAAATCTTTCAAAATTGTTCGTTCAAGACCATCATTCCTCATCCTCATATTTTGGTTTATTATTCAGTGAATAATAGACCCACATAATATGTATTCGTTCAGCAAAAAATTTGTATAACACCCCCTCAAAATAAATGCGATGTCCGTCCGCCGTAACATGCATATCTACTTCAATTTCGGTCTAAAAAATTCATTCTTTCGCACACAAGCTCCATTTCAGCCTTACGTATGTTCCGAAACTTTAGAGCCCGATCGGAATATACCCAAGGGTGTTATGGGGGAAAATGGGTGTAAAAATAGGGTATTGTGTATTAGTAACGTGTGCTTGTGAGGTATCGTTATCCATGTTTTTTAGGACGGGGAGACCGAATATGAAGTCGGTTCTAACCAAAGAGTGGAAAATTTAGGTTCTAACGAAGTTTCGTTCTTCCGCATAAAGTTTAGGTCCCCATTTGGGAACACATTTGGGTCCTAGTTGTGCTCCAAAGCTCGGCAGCCCGATCGGAATACACCCAGGGGGTGTTATGGGAGAAAATGGGTGTAAAAATGGGAGTTTTCGAGGTTTTTGAGGTTTTAGTGAACATGAGCTTGTGAAGCATCGTTTTCCATGTTGTTTAGGGCGAGAAGACCTATGATATGAAGTTGATTTTGACCAAAGAGTGAGCCAATTGACCAAACTGAGGTTGTAACGAAGGTTGAGCTCCCCAAATTCATTTTTTATTAGTCAAAAACCTAGGAAATTGTCTGAAATTACCATAAACTTGTTTAATAACACCAGAGTAGTTTCAACAGGCGAATCAACGCAATTAAATGGCACTATCAATTATCAAAGATAATTTGTCAAAAATAGGAGCTTATTTCGTGTTTTTGGGGGCCAAAATTCGTGGAAACCATCAAAAATAGCTATTTCAATAATTGCACATGAAAGAAACATTACATGAACAGCCAACATTTCTGACGGTAGGTCCAACAGAATAGTAAACCCACGTGACAAGGAATTTGCAGCGTTTTTTTAAAGCTATGAACCTATGATTTTTATCTATATTGTTCCTACTGACACTTTCTGAACCGTTTTAACACACTTTAATATCACACATTTTCACATACTTCGCTATTAATACATATTTTCAAATATTTTATTGACTGGAACACATTTTCAAATATTTCAATGACTAAAACACATTTTCAAATATTTCATTAAATGAGACACCCCAACAAAAACAACAACGTTGTTGTACGTTGTTTCAATTTCAACTGTTTTTCAAGGTTTAGAAGAACATCTTCACCTTTTGCGTCCACAGTTGTAGGGAGCTGTGTAAACAGTATTTTCATTACATTTTTCATTGTTGAAAACTCATTATTTCTGTTGGACACTCTGTTTCCTGGTGAGAAATGCCGCGAAAGACGGATAGATATTTCCGGATGACGGTTTTAACATTTTTAAGACCTCATTTTCTATAATTAAATAAATATTAGTTTTACGTCATTTCAAAATTTATTTTGACTTCAACATTTTGCCTTTCTTTTTACAAGTTTCAGAAAATATTTTACACATTTCACACAATATTTTATGAACACTTCAAAAAAATAAATACATACTATCTATTACATATTTAGCAATCTTCAAATCCATAGAAATCCTATCCGTGGATAAATACAGAGAATAAATAGAGAAACAGTAGAGAAAAATATAGAGTTATAGAATACGCATGGTCATAATTATTGCCAACGCAACACCAGCAACAGATTATTGCCGCAGTAACGGTACACATGTACACAGGTTCACACAATTAGGTTTCTGTATTGTTGCGAGAAGGGTGGACTAATGATCAAGGATATACCCAAGCCTCCGAGGACTGAAAATAGAACCGTTAAGTTGGACCAAACTACAGCATCCACTAGAATCTAAGGTCTTCATTCCTAATCTACACGGAACAACTCAATGGTGAACGAAATTACTCACGTCCTGGGTTAAATGAAACTGTGGACCAACGCAAATAATGGTAACGAAAAACTTCCAGTCAAAATAGGTTCGCGGTTCCGTATTTAATCGTCAACTAGGTAACTAATGCTGCCCATGTGTCATCAACCATCTATCAAAATAATTTCTCGCTAAAATCCATGAAATAATTTATGCAACCATTGAGCGTAACCATTGCAATGCTTCCTTGTGATAGCTACTTGATGTTACACACAAGAAAACCAGCGGATTTCAGTTACTGGCATTCCCTAACCTTTTAGTTACAGTAAACGGGCTGAGAAATAACTCGAGACAACCCATTCCCGAACGCCAGCCTGCTCCCCTCTTCATGGAAAATCAAGACGGTTGTTTGGACTCGCATCTCTTTACAACTCTCGTTACGTAAATTCTGTTGAAAAAGAGTCAGCGATCTGGCGAAATTACCTTATTCATAGCGGAAGCGCTTTGGTGCCTTGGAAGGAACCGGGGGCCTGGCAAGCAAAAGAGGGAGGTTCCAAAATAAATGACCCGTCATGAGCGGTAGGTCTAATTTTTTCTTCTTTCAACTACAACTCTCTTCCTTCTCGTCATTCATCCTAAAAATTAGGTCTAAGAAGACGGCACCAGCAAAAACTGTCAAAGATATAAACTTGCCGTATAAACTTCTACTGCAAGTATTTTGGTAATTTCCCATAATATAACGTTGTTGACTTTGAATAAATCAGTTGAGAGACAGAGTCACCTGTCTTTATGTATGTAAAATTGTACATTTGTTGATTTTAATGCCCGATAAAAATGAAAACAACGGAACTTTGAGATGGCACACCGTAGGTATAGGTAGGTTATCAAAAATAATAGGTAGATGTTTGAAAGATAGAAAGGTTAAAATTGGCAATTTTCAGATGTTAATATGTTTTAAGATCTCAGACTATTTCCGTACCTCAAAGCGATAATCATAGTTAGTACTTCATCAATGATAATTTCCACCTATCCGACCAGTGGATGATCGACGCTCAATACAGGTACTGCTGACTGAAGACTGTAAAGTTGCCTCATCGCTTCATCCCTTGTAGGTACAGCAATTCTGGGGAAGTAAAGTAGATCTACGAAGTCGCCACTTCGTAGCTGATCGATGAGAATAACAGTAGCTAGATACTTCCTCTAAGGAGGTCCAGGTAAAATCCTATACTTGCCAACACCGTCCCATTTCAACATAAAACTTACTTCTCACGGATGCATCATTCGCTCCTTGTTATTTCGTCGTCTTCGCACGTTAGAGAGTGAAGGGCGGGGTAGCACACTTGTTGTTTCGCCGCTAATGGCCTCAGTTGAAACAGTGATTCCAAGGCGAAACTGCGTAAAAAAGCGAACTGGGAGCTCGGATAACAGAAAACCTGCACAAGACTCAGGGAACAAGCTTTTCTTCAGGTTCTTCGTGCAAAATAAAAACAGCCATCTTCATCCAAGTATCCTTCCATTCAGTCGTACTCTCTTCGTCGCCGATTTTTCTTTCCTGAGAGAAGAATTTTCTCGAAAGCTGCTAACGACCTTTTCTTTCGTTTTCTCGTTTTTTTCCATTTGAGTACTAAATCACTTGTTCTCTCCAGACTCTCATCTCAGCCTTTCTAGTTAGTGTCGCTTGCTCTTTTAGGCACCTGCCTTGCTGGATGAAAAAAAAGTGATTACCAAACCAAAACTTGTATCATCAATTATGTATCATAAATAATTGGCTCGATCGCGAAATTTAAGCTTTTGAGAATAGGTTTAGGTATCTACTTGATATTGGATCAAATCAGTGAGGTTAGGTACGCCAACCAGAGAAGAGAATATTGTTGACAGGGGAATGCCAGAATGTTGGCCGTTGGCGTACTTGAATGCTGTCCCATCCTTGAAAGTCGTCAAACTGACAAATATATTCTGAAAAGTGGTTGATTGGCGACAATGATGATAAAAATGAGAGAAGCTAGAACTCCAACCCATCCGAACATGTAGATCACAAATGATACCTACCTGAGTCTCTGTATCTTATAACCAGCTGCGGTGTTAAATTGGTAGTGGAATTGCGGTTGCTGTTTTATAATTCACAAACCAAGGAACTTGACGCGATTGAAAAACGTGTACGCTCTCACACATATGTAAGCGATAACAATTAGAAGCAGGTTGTTGAAATACCTATCTCCATTTCCCCACAACACTACTATGGCAGTAAGTACAGGGCTGTACGTTGTAACTGTGCAGTCATAAATAGTTTCCGTTGTATTACCTAGATATGTTACCTAGGTATGACTGTTGTCTATGTCAGTTCTCAAACAGCAGGAAGCAACGACTGTTATAATTTTAATAAAATGATAATAATAATTTATTGTTCCACTCTGGTACATATAAAATTGAAATATCCTGCTCCTACATTCACATTTATTTAAAAACCACCTACTGTTCCTGACTGAGTAATTTAGTCGCCCCAGCAATACACAGCTATCATAAAAAGTCCGGCCAGGCACTGATTTATGGTTTCTGGCAAGTTTTCCTTTGCTTTTCAACCCCGCAAAAAGCCTCCAAAGGAATCCAGGGCAAACAACGCTGTGTTCGGAAACGGAGGGAGAGGACTGAGCGTCCAAAACTTGTTCACTTTTCTCGTCCAAACAAAACAACTTACCTGCAACGTTTAACTCGTGTAACTCGTCAGGTAAGTTTGCGTACGGACCGGACATTATGGGCCAGTTACGAGTATAAAGTAGACCTGAGTAGAAATGGAGTGTCATTCCCTAACATATGTGGGCCCCTAATATTCTTGATATTGCGTTAACTTTTGCCTGTCGGCCTCCACCTACCTTGGGTGGGTTGGGGGCCAGGCAACGCGGGGCTCCTGAAGGGAGCAGAATTGACGGTATTGGGACTTGAGACACCATTGCCATCGTCATTATTGTGGCGGTCGCATTAACTTGCTACTTCCAGAGAACAACAACTCAAGGCTACTCCAATCAAACTCTAGTTATTGGCTCACAACCACTAGAACCGGTAGTCCACCTACGAAGACGCTCGCGATCAAACGTTGATACTGAACGCTAGGTCTACGCTAAACCAAACAGGAGCGTACAAATAGCATACAATACATATTATTGACTTTACGTGAGACTACATGCGAAAATAAATATGAGAAAAAATAAAAATAAAAACAAATTTTAACAATATAGAACTAATATGCACACAAAAATATTGAAGAGAAACTAGATTGTAACTATGGTATACATGTCGTTAAATACATATTATAGATTTGTAAATTGTATTGTTGTATATTATATATATATATCAACACCTTTATTATATTATTCTATAAAATACGAACACAACTGCTTTTAAGCAGACAACAAATACAGAGTTCTTTATGCAGGCTAATATTATCAATTTCTATTAATCGGTTATTCATTTATTATCAAGATTATGATATTATCAAGGTTATAGTACCAATTATAAATAGGTTAAGAGTAGACGTAGGAAAGATTGACTAAAATTCAAGGTGCGACTTGAGACGGGATGAGATAGCACAGCTACCTCATGGATAGTTCAATCAAATGTTACAATGTCTATCTGCCAATACAACTGTAATGATACTTATGAAATAAAAAAAACTTGTGAAAATAAACTTAAGTAAATAAATAAATAAGTAAGTTAAAGTTAAGTAAGTTAAAATAAATAAATAGGTGGAGATTGCCAAGAATGAAAACAAAATATATATATATATTATACTATACCAATATTGTACAAGAAAACAAAACTTAAGGGAAGCTCCAACACATGTTTGCGCGCTTGGTGCTCTTCCAACTTACTGCATTACTATACTACATTCTAGATATAAATGTACGAAATTCGATAGATATTTTTCCTCCCACACCTCCCAAGGATCGGCCGCATCGTTTCTACACCGCGAAAGTGCGCGTAAATCAATAATGAACATTCCGAAAACAACCACCAAAGGCGAACAGACCACCGGTGGTACACATTAGCAAACAACAACTGCGAAGTGCTACTACAGTCAGCATACATGGTCCACTCAGCATCCATGGTCCACTCAGCATCCATGGTCCACTCAGCATCCATGGTCCAACCAGCATCCATGGTCCACCCAGCATCCCAGGTCCATCCGCCAACGTGGCAAGGGCTCGGAACGATCTTTGATCCTTCCTCTCATTTGGAGGGGGGAGATGTCAGACCCGATTCAGCGAAAAATATTCATTTCACCGATCGCCTCGACATTCTTTGTGCCCCATTTACAAAGGGCGCTGACCCAGGAGCTCATTGCGTCCTCGGCCACACGCGCCTGTGTTCGCGCATTATGATTGGTGGAAAACAATACCCCACCAATCGAAGAATAAAACTTAGAGCAGGAAAGACAAGGAAAACACGTCGTTGAGTTCAGGAACCCGAATGAGAAGCATCCTTCGAGCCACGGACCCGACCCCTCAACCGCAGTGCCATCGGAAGAGGTACCTATCAGCTGGCCCGATCCTTGGTACTACACCGACAGAGCCAGCACACCATCCGACACCGGCACGACTGGGACTTAGCTCGTTTCCAGGTCGGAGGAGCAGGATCGAAAGGTACGTGGACCACCCCGAGAAATTTCATTCCCGTCCGTTTCCGCGATCGTCGTACAGTCGGGCGTAAACCGGGTAATTCACGCACAATAGCCCTTGGGAGGAAGTAGGTAGGAATTAGGGAGTAGCTCATCATTAAGGCCTATTTGGATATCAATAAAATTTTCCCATTTACCACTGAATCCCGGCGTTGTGTGTCTCAAGTCCCAATACCGTCAATTCTGCTCCCTTCAGGAGCCCAGCGTTGCCTGGCCCCCAACCCACCCAAGGTAGGTGGAGGCCGACAGGCAAAAGTTAACGCAATATCAAGAATATTAGGGGCTCACACATATTATATACGCAGGTACTCGATTCGGTAGTCCATACGATGTTGGAGGAATTATTGAAGATTGATTCGGGAGACTTCTGCCTAACTCAACAGCGTCGGACAACTTAATTTTTCCTCGGCCCTCTTGTTCAGAATGTCGAGTCGACAGAAATCCGTGGGTATTACCCCGGAAGCAAAGTTTAACAACGGACAACCACCTCCGAAATGCTTGAGCGGTTAACGGTGGTACACAACAACTGGCGAAGTTCTCGAAAAGCCGAGAGGAGGATAATGAAATATTCAACTCCACCTTTGTCACCGGAGAGTCGCGAAAGGTATGAAAGCCGGTGGCGGGAGGACATGGCCTACCCTTGAATACTTCAACCACTTGGTTTTCCGGCAGCGCCCGTTTCACCTCCTCAAACCCCTTTAACCCTTCCGACGACTGCTCCCGGGACCTTGGAACAAAGAACCACTTCATCTGATAATCCTTGTCAGCAGCCATCCTCAGTCCGGCCAACTCGACTATTCTTCTTCCACAATGCCCTGCGCCCCAATCCCCGCCCCCAGAACCAACAGTATCACTACAAAGCTCCCAAAGCCATTTCACTCTTTTTTCTTCAAACTTCATTTGCATAAACAATTAAAATCTTTTCTCTTTTACGATCTGTCGAATAGGATATACCCCTATTGTCCCATTGTTACCCTTGAGGATAAAGCAATGCATTCGAACCATTTCTAACTGAAATTTTCAAAATTTAACTACAACTAATCAATTATTCATCTTAGAAAAATCCACATTTCTTCCTATCTGAAGGTAAATAAATCATAATCACAATTTTATCGATATAGATTCGTTAAGATCTGACATCACATGTGGCCCCTATGGTCACTCGGCATAATAATGGTGTAATCCATGACGGTTGAAGTACTGCCGTGTGAAACAAAATCGCCTCAACTCCAACGTTTACGAAAATGGCATTTTCACGTCGTCCCCCCCATTTTTGACATGGTCTTTTCGATGGTGAAGTTAACATTTCGAAATTCGGTTTAGAAGTGGGGGTAATTCCGATCAACAACATCGTAAAATCGGACGATTTGAAGGAGAAACGCCTCGTTGACGCGGTTTGAAGGTAAATCGCCTCAACTCTTGTTTAAAGCGCCTCAAACCAATGTTTATTTGCGCCTAATTTGAAGGAGAAACACCTCAACTCGTCAAAAACTGAGAAAAGGCGTTTCACTTTCAAAACGTTGGCCCATATTGGCTTCAGATTTAGGCTGAGGCATTTATTCGAAATTCATGAGGCGTTTCTCCTCCAAGGGTTTATACAGCTGATCGAACGTGAGGCCTATAATTTTCACATAAAACGAGCTTCGAGGGACATGGAAATCATCTGCTTTCGCCAACTTTCAGCTTCCACCTTATTTTTATAGTGATCTTTCGGGTGTGTGACAACATTATTATTATTGCTTTCTCCATTCAAAATGAATAGTTACAAAAGTTATTCTAGAGGAAAAGTAATGGTAGCTATCGCGTTGTCTCAATCGAGAAGAGGATTCCCATCCTATAGCCGACGATCAGCTGATACACTTTAGTTCAAAAAGTTTGTTCAAAATTTCCTACCTACTTAGAATTTGTTTTTATTTTTATTTATTTATTTTTTAATAGACTATATTAGTTATGATTCCTATTATGTTAAACATAGGTAGGTGTACCATTAGTAGTACCTTTTAGGGTAGCAAATGAAAAATATGACAGTAAAAAGAGTAAAACGCATGTATGGTTAAGATGAAAATCCCCCACCCTCCCCCCCACACGAGTGTGACGTAATAATATGGATTGTTCTTTGTATTCTGTTATTTGTGAGGAAGGTACTTGAATGTTTAAAAGTTGAGGCGTTCTTCCTTGAAAAAAATTTGTAGAAGTTGAGGCGTTTCTCTTTCAAAAAACCCCTTAGCGACATGGATTTTTAGGGCGGAAAAACATCACAAAAGCGAATTGAGGCATTTCAGCTTCAAAATCATTCCAGTAAAGTTGATATAAAATTTGAAAAAAGCCTTAAGTGCGACTAATCGACTTAAAAAATCGAGTTCTCGATTTTTTTCTTTTTTATGTATGAATGAATTTAAGTTCTATGCTATGTTTCTCTAAAGAATGTGGTTGCTAGAATGTATTGGAGGGAAGCAGCAGCAGGGTTTCTCTGAAAAACTGCAATGCGAATTTCTGCAATGTTTTGATTTTGGAGTTGAGGCGTTCTTCCTTCTCACGGCACAGAGTAGGAGTATCCATGTTTACATTAGTGTTCCTCGTTACTGGTTCATTGGTAGGTAGTTGTTGTCAATAAAACCATAGTTGGAGCGTTAAAACTAAGTGTTTCCGGTTAAAATCCATTGGACAATTTACCGGTAGGTAATACAGTTGTGGAATAATGTAAGGTCAAGTTTTTCACTCAAATCTTTGAGTAGATACGCTTTCACGAAATACTGAAATATTAGGAGAAATTTGGAGCAGAAGAAGAAAATTAGCTGCTCACGAATGATTACCCATTAGGTGCTAGGTACGATGATTGCTTTCGCTTGTGTTCGGAGCGATAAAACTCCCAGCTCTGATTTACCTTCCGGGTCGAGTCCTGAGCTGCGTGTGACCTCACGACCAGTTGTTCCCCATTCGATCAGCGAATGCAAACGAAGAACGTAAAAGGTGGTGAAAAGGTTTACTGTCTCAACGAAGAGGGCTAGAGGGGAAAAACAACTTGAGCCGAACGCCCCGAAAAGATTTTATACCCTGCCGTAACTTGCTCAACAAAACTACATCTCCCGGCGAGAAGGAAAACCTACTTCAGGTTTCACAGTGAATATGAATGGGAAACGGGCGTTATCGTCATGTGTGGGAACTAACGAAAAACTGATAAAACGGAAAGGGTTTCCATACGAAAAACAGTTGTTCGTATACCTACGAACAAGGTTTGGTTCAAATGTTTCAATATTCCCGTTCTAGGGCAAGCGCATGACGGCAATAGATGTCAAGTTATGTGTTAATTTAAATTCTTTATCAATGATAGGGAATGGGAGGGAGTTGCCGGAACTTGATCAGGAACTCTATGAAACTCTGTAAATATCTATTTTATTCGTCAAATATTGAGCAGGTTCTTCGTATAAACTGATTTGATAATACAATAAGCATCCATACAGAATGGAAACTGACATCATGATTAACAGCTTCCATAATCCCCACTCTGAGGAAATGATATAGTCGAATCCGGGTCCCGGGACGGTTGGCTACTGGGGTTACTATTGATTAGAAAATCTCTGCAGAACCAAACACCCAATTTTTCGCGTATCTGATATGAGTCACCGAACTGGGAATGCCCGCACTGTCAACAGTTCCACCTTGAGGAAATCAATCGATAATATTCAAAATATTGGACTACCTATCAAGGAACCAACGTAATCACTCTGTGTTTACTTTCGATTTGTTGTGAATACTCATTGTGTATTCTTCATTGTAAGCACTCTTTGATTAAAAAGTATGAGAGTGGAATAGATGCATCATGAGCAAAATTAATTGATATTTGCATTTGAATGACCCGTGCCCTTAAATTCGTACATATGCAATATATTCCCTCAAAATCAAAAATTTTTTGGTAGACGTATGACGAAACACACAAGAGACCATCTAATCTATATTTGCAATGTATTCGTATTCCGTAAAAATCAAACATATTTTTGTAGACGTATGACGAAACACACAAGAGGTCATCTAATCTACAGATTATGTATGGATATCAGTTCATTCAGTTCAGTGTCCTTGTAAACATTTTTGAGAAGAAAACAAAAAAAAAAAAAACTTTTGATTTTAACCATCAAATCCTTGGTTTTCTATGAATTGAATGATGGAATAAAATGGCGGAATTTGTTGATTTCACTCCTCAAACTGGAGAATCTAGGTGACCTTCCTCCGTTGAAAGGTAGGTACTCCATTCACAGATCGCTAAGAGGAAATCACTTATTGAATACTACATAATATATTAAGACGCGAAGCAAATAGCTAAATATCCTACGCTATTGGTTCTACTAAAACTGGTTAACTATATGAAACTGTCATAAAATTTACTCTGCAGCGTGCCAAAATTTATGTAAGCTGGGCACGATTTATGCCCAAGATGAGAAATTCTCTGCCTCAGTGTTATCGATGGGGTTAGCAACCCACCTCACGTACCATTGCTCATCATCATAATGACTTCATGAATCAGTAAGGACCTTAGTAATTCATAACTGGATTATTATAACATGAATTCAGATCGGTTGACCCGTAGCTACGGTTAATGGTGGTGTAGCCGCCTCGGCGCTCCCTAGGCCAATCGTCTCTCGCAATTTCTCGGGATCGACGTAACTAATGGTATAGTAATGCGGTGCTCAAAAGATTCTGAATCACATCTGTAGCTAATATTAAGCAATGCTCATGGGAAACTACTGACGAGCACTTTCATCTATATAATACTAATTCGCCTTCGCCTGGTAGTCTGCACTCTTTGTTAATTATGTCACTGATGCACCGCCCTTCAGTGGGTACACCAGCAGCCCATGGTTCAGCAGGTGACAAACTTGTTTGACATGAATGATTGCGATGTTATAAATTGCCACAAATCCACCGACATCACAGGATTCAAAACCAGTTGAATGATTTGTCATTGTTTCACCACTGATGACCAAAAAAAAGTTAACTGGCAGTTTCACCACAAAAGTCTACTACCGCGAGGGAATCCATCACTACATCAGTTTGAGTCGCATGTTCATGAGTCCCAAAAACTTTGTTGTATCAGATACTAACGGGTGACACGTGGTTTGCTTGGAAAAGTCAGCATGTTTATAAAAGTATAAATCTTGTAGCAATTCTTGAATATTTAATAAACCTTTTCTGTAACCAAAACCGTAACTTTAGGCAGAAGAAAAAACAGTTCACAGAATTCAATTTTTAGGAAATACTTTCAAGGACGGCATCGGAGTACTGAACACTATCTTTATTACAGTCATTACAAAGCGTGAACCCCACTCAGCTAATTGATTTGTTGATAAACAATTTTTTTTCTTCAAAATTTCGTTAGGTAAGTTTGTTTTGTCAACAAAAAGTCGAGGTATTTAAAACAATACATACAGACCACATTATACATAAGATTGGCATTTGCCAATCAGTTGCCCGCAATTTTCTCGTAATATAATATTCTGCGTTAATCTCATCTTTCACAGTTACATAAATTATATTCTTGTCACCATCTGCTCCACTCAAGGGATTGAGTGTTTTTCTTACACATTCCGCCCCGTTCGACCACTTCGAGCCATCAATAGATGGATAAGGACCCGGTCTGTTTCCCCCCAAGGCGTGTACAGAGAGGGTTCTCCATTTTATTCGTTGTAATGTGACACCGTCAAACCAACCATTGATCATCACTCATAGCCTGCCAGACGTTTATTGATAACCATCATGACAGAGGTTAGGAGCCCAAGTTGAAATCGTGTCATTAGGAGGTTTCGAAATATAAATCATTTCTATTTACCTTGACGTACACCATAATATGTCAGCTTTCATAGGAGTTTTTTCTTGTTATCTGTCCGCGTGACAAGGTAAGAAAGTGAATCAATGGATGTCAAGCTAATTTTTCAGTCTATAGTTCCCAGTGAATAGTTACTTCATTAATTTGCCTGGTACCTGGTACGTTTTCCTGGTAGAGTGATTGCAGTCATTACGTGTGGCATATCATGTACGGCAAAATCCTCTAACAGACAAAAACCTAAGAACCTTTGAAGGCTATAAACGTCTTTCTGATGGACGATGGATTGATTGATAAATTTATGATCCCGCAACCAAAGTAAGATTGCTCCGCTCGCTCCTAAGTCCACATTTTTACGTATAAACTAAATTTCGTGTCTATGCTGTTCCCAAGAAGCCTGAAACGAACGAGAACTGGCATTCAAATCAGTTCAGCGGTGATGTAAAAGAAGAGTGCTTTAATAATATAACAGCCCAAGATGTAATTCGGAACTTGAACCGATCAATTCCGCAGTTCAGCCATATTTTGACAGCTGTGAATAAAAGGATTGGTGTGTAGTCTCTGCTACGGCTGCCTCGGATGAAAACAAGGCTATAATATGACTGGATAATCAAGGAGGGAAGATTGGATACTCATATTATCTATATTACCTGTATACCTACTCAGCGATATACACCGTGGATGAAAAAGCTCGTATAAATTAAAAAATCGTATGAAACTTTTAAGTCAGTATACAAATTATGACGATACAAACATGAGTATTTCTTTGATTTTTTAACCTTCAAAAGACACGGATTTTTATTTAGGTAGTTATTTTCCCTCAGGGTTGCCCTCACCCCCTAACAGAATTGTGATGACTCGGGTTTTGAGGTTTTACAGTTATAGTTATTTACAGGATTGGTATATTATAAGGTTACCACGACACGAAGCATGAGGGCAAAGGAGTGTGCCCACGAACTCGGATCCAAATCGGTTCATCCGATTGTCTGTAGTCTATGATCTTCCGTTACATCGAAATCGTCGGGTTCTTCTATTCGCTTGAAATCAATAAAAGGGCCATCTGTTACTCGTACTATACCAATCCCTTAACATTTTCACGGAGTCAAAACGTCTCCATATTTCTGGTCCAACCCCCTGGTAGAGGCACTTCATTTCAACACACGCCGCAACCCATCCGGCTCTCACACCCGAGGGAGTTTTGCTTCCACGGCAGGAGTGTAGTCACCGAAATCGATATTTATGAATCTCGGAGCGTCCTTTGGGACAATATAAGACATAAATAGGAGCACCTTGGATCGAGAGGTTACCCAGAGAGCTTTGGCAGGAAATAAACTCTACCGGTTAGCTCGCAGTCCGCCTCAATAGTAAACCTAAATCATTCTAAACAGCCTGTCCCGAGACTGCCCTTTACTTTAACAGGGACCTTCACCCCTAAATATGTATGTTTGAATACCGCCTGTGCCGGCGGCCCCTTTTTCACTTTTACGGTTGTCTATTAATAATGGAACAGCCTTTGTAAACGTTCTGCCTTGAACATCTTTTGGTTTCATGCGGAAGGGAAATTTATCTTGTTCCCTTTTCACGCGGTCAATCGTCAATAAGCATAAGTTAATGTCCTGGAAATGTAAGGAGAAAATGTATGGTTTTTCGAAATAGGTACATTATGAGATTCACTGGAAAATTTAAGAAATGTATCAACTTATGACTTTTTTCTTTCTTTTTGGTATATTATTTCCCCTTTCTTTAAAATTTGAAGGTTTCCATTTCAAGGTACGTAGAATCCGAAAATGGAATAAAAACTCTGCTAATATTACACAACAGTTTATTGTTTACCGGTACAAATGCCCCTTCCGCGTAGATCACTGCTTTACGTGCCCCCCCCCCCCCCCCCCCCCCCAAGAAAGCCCCCAATCGAGTAATGGAACCGGCCATGCAATCACATTTCATAAATATGAGATGGAATCAAGAATTCTATAACTAACTATTTGTTGTCTCATATTCATAAAACATGACGTTTGTTCAAATTAAAAAAAAAAATCAGTCATGCAGCATGACTTAATGAGCGAATTTTCAAAGAAATATTCGAATTAATGGCTATGGTTTTGAATAAAGGAAAACTTCGGTCTAAAATTTGGTTTTCTATGTATATTCTCTTCGTATTTATTTTAATTTGTACGTTTTGTCCATCCTGATTCTACCGTTTGTTTATTACGTAATTGTACTAAGTGCTTATTTATTTGATCGCTGTGGGTAAATTCAAGGAGTTGTACTAATCGTTTGCCTCCCCCTTTTTTGCTTCGAACTCTCGTCTTCAATTAATACTTCTCACATTTTTCAATCTGACCACTCTAAGGGGGTGGGGGTAAGAGTTTAAAGATTATCCTAGTTTTGGGTAATTTTTGCGCACTTTAAATGCTCTAATTTAAGAACGGATTTAGATATCTAAAATCCGATTTCACTATCGTGTTCAGCGTGCAAAAACCTTTAAAATGAGGGGTCACTTGTTAGAAAATAACATTTTGGGGATTTTTGGGTAATTTTTGCGCACTTTAAATGCTCTAATTTGAGAACGGATCAAGATATCTAAAATCCGATTCCACCATCGTGTTCAGCGTGCAAAAACCTTTAAAATGAGGGGTCACTTGTTGGAAAATAACATTTTGGGGATTTTTGGGTAATTTTTGCGCACTTTAAATGCTCTAATTTGAGAACGGATCAAGATATCTAAAATCCGATTCCACCATCGTGTTCAGCGTGCAAAAACCTTTAAAATGAGGGGTCACTTGTTAGAAAATAACATTTTGGGGATTTTTAGGTAATTTTTGCGCACTTTAAATGCTCTAATTTGAGAACGGATCAAGATATCTAAAATCCGATTCCACCATCGTGTTCAGCGTGCAAAAACCTTTAAAATGAGGGGTCACTTGTTGGAAAATAACATTTTGGGGATTTTTGGGTAATTTTTGCGCACTTTAAATGCGCCAAAACCCTCCTTAGAGTAGGCCAATTTCGCCCATCTTCGAACTTAGCCTTTCGATTGCCAAGATAGATTTTTTGTGCAAATTTGAGCTGTTTATCTCAATTCTATCGAGAGTTATCGTCTGGAGTGACACATATATAAATAAATATATATATAAATATATATATATATATATATACATATAAAAAAGTGTTAAATTTCAGGAATCGTTTTAGAATGGTCTGAAACGGATTTCTATGAAGAAAATTTCCAAAAATTTATATTATTTAAATTTCGAAGCCATTGCAATAGCTTCATTTTCTTTGAAAATTCGCTAAAAGTACCTATCATCAGAATCCAAAAGAGCCATCATTCTTCAAATGAAATAATATCTCGGAGCAACCAACTTGACAGGGTTGTGGCTCTATTCCCTATTAATCAGTTCGTAACATCATAATATACGTACGTTATATGCAATGGGATCGATGGCTTAGCATTGAACATATTCTTGCTATATGATCTACCGGTCTAGGAACGTTAGGAAAGGACCATACTAAATTAACTGAGGCCAATAGTGACCCACTTCTAGCTCAGTAATATACCTCGCGCTATCAAGTACTGATACCATCATTACTGGGTCATCCACAGTTTGGCAGGCTGCTGTCTTTCGTAAAATCGTACGTCTGTCAAAGCAGTAGAAATCGAAGAGTAATTCAAGTTTTTTTTTTCCAAACCTAAAAAGCTATTAGGTACTATGGGACCACCGGAGGATGATCCTCTTTCAATTAAAAAAAGATTCATCGAAATCGGTCCTGTGGTTTCGGAATAATTGCTGGACAAGCATTTTTTAAAATTTAATAAAAACAGCCAATATAATAGAAACAGGTCGAATTGAGAACCCCCTTTTTCTGAAGTCGGTTAAAAATACTGTTATGTATATACTTCCAAACGTAAATACGTATGTAAATAGATCATGGAACAGAACACAAGTGGGACACCGAATGAACACTGTCACACCATCTGAGCTACTCATCATGGATACTGTACTTCCTTGAGCAGAGCACCTATACACTAAACACAGGTCAGGCGAATGCGGCGGCATAGGTATATGCTCAAGTTGCAGTAACGAAATTGAAAGGTCACGACCAGTGCTTCTCCTTATTCATTCACAGAAAATCTACTGGATTTCAATGCATGTATAGGTTGGCGACAAGCGTATTGACCTTTTTAGGTATTAGTAACATATTATTCAAGCTTTTAGATTTCACAAAACGAAAATAATGCAACAAAAAAAGAAGGCAGAGAAGTAATGAGGTTCATACTCCGTTGTTATGAATCGTGAGAGCTGAAATAACTCACTCACGTGGAGTAAATATCAGATAATTATTTTAGTCGGCAACCCATGCCTAGAACTCTTATAAATAGAGATTTATTTAACATCTTATTTTATTTATTTATTCATTTATTTATTTTATTTTTTGTTAGATGGAAGCAAGTATGAGGATTCAGCCAATAGTATTGATAAGTGGTTATTTATGAATCACATACAGGATTATTTACATACACTGACTCTCTACTTCTTCCATAATATGATATTATTATCACTGACGTGGAAAAAGGTACCTGATGAAATGCAAATCACTGCAGTCGCTACTAAAAAGATCTCAACGGTAACGTGAAAATATTTATTCGGCTGAACCCGGTTAAAAGACCTTTTATGATCCAAGGGTTTCAAGTCACTGTAGCGATTTAGTCCGTTTATTCATACGTTTATCGTCGATTTCCACAAGCACCTCTCCGAAAATACTTCCCGAAGGGAAACCGCAATGGTTGAAATCCATCGGTATTTTTCCGTTTCATGTTCGGAGAAAACATAATCAGGTAACCCCTCCTCCTCATCGTGTCAAAAAATGGCATTAGCTCCGAAACATTATACGACAGAATCATATTCTATGGATTATTGGGTCCTTATACGAGGATTTTGCTGTCGACATGCACAAGATGAAGCAAGATATCTGAAGAACAGTGTCACAGATAACTTGATAACGTCGGAATGAAACCATTCGAGTTATTAACCAGATGTTCTGGAGAAACCATCCATCCATTATACTAGGCTCAAAGAAAACACTAAATTCATATTACTGTAGGACATTGCATTACCACGATCGTTCTTTACGGTGGATCAGAATCAACATAGACATCATAATAACCATAGGCGCCTACCCTTCAATATACAGTATTCAAATTGCAACCCCTATTTTTCACCCGTTAGGTATGACTGACAGTAACGCGAGCTTCGCAGACCAACCAGACCTCACATGAGACCTACAAACCAAATTTCATTAATTTTGGGTCATGATAACTCGGGAAAGTGTGCGTACGGCAGACGGACAGATATTTGTTTCCCCATTTCCGGAATGGTCGTGCACTACACGTAAACCATAGGATTTTGAGGTGGAGAGAGGGGAGACATTTAGTTTTTCATCGCTGAAAATAATGAACCCAAACCTGATTGATAAATCTATTTACTGCATTCGTGTTAGTAACTGTAAGAGGCGTGCACTGGAAGTTCGAGAGAAAGCATGTCTCTCCTCAATTATTCTATTCTGATCTCTGAATTTATCGTATTCGATAGTAACTCAGGATTTTGAGAAAAACTCATTATGATCATTCAAGTGATAATTCAAGCCCTCCAATAGTTTCAACGAATGAATACATAAGTGGGTGGAATTACTACTAAATAGAAATCCTTTATCTCTGGGAAACGCATAAACTCCCGTCTAATAAGACGCTTCTTGGAGAACGCACCAGGTACATCCCGCATCAATCATAATTTTACGGCTCTGCAGTTATAATTCTATCTCGCCTGTTTCTTCCCAGTGAGGAACGATGATTGCGGGGCCTCTGTGTTACGAAGGAGCGCAGGTGGTTAACGATAAGGGATGGAATTAGAGGACACAAAACGCATGGAATGGAGGCCCCTCTCGCCACACCCAGCTTTACCAATGCCCCACAATCTTCTACATATTGACTCATATTCACCATTCAACCCATGGGATTTAGATTGTTTCATATCATCCGAAAGTCTACAATCGCATTATCGCTCCAACGCCACTGCTACGGAGTCCTTTTCAAGTAATTCAACGAATCCCGTATTTTTTACTTTCCTTTTTCCCTTACCCGAATTTTACCTGAGCCTCTTGCCATTTCGTTAATACACACCATTAATGCGTACCAAAAGCCGGCCTTCCAGCTGGATTTATCAAAACGTGATGGGGCTTAACACCAACTTTCGCCACTTCGTCAGCAAGCTGTTACTCAAGATATAAATATGTTCTCTGAAAACATGACTTTTTAACTATGTAAATACATTCAACTCTGGAAATATGAACTTGTATAACGGTTATCGAACTGATCGTTCTGCCTCAGACAATTCGTTCAAATCTCAGGGAGGAGGTGTTCTCATTGCTACAGCTAAACATATCACATTTATTAAGTAGATTTATTTGTATTAAGTAGATGGCGCACGGTACGGAGCACTTGCTTGTTGTTTTACCGAAATATAGCATCGTTTTGGATTGCATATTTCTTCCCAAATTATTATCAAACACCGTCATTTCTGGAAGTGCATCTCGAACTTGAGGCAGTATCAACTTATTTCCCGAACTTCGACTTACTACTGGCCGGAGATCACAATGTACCTGATGTACACTGGGACTCACGGAACCACGGAATACAACCAACGAGCTTGAGCTCGAGAGTTTGTCTATTGCAAGAATCTGCCCATTACCATTCGACACTACAACCAATGTAGGAGGGTAGGTGATTGATCTTAGTTCTGCAGTTCGATTGGTGTCTTTTTAGGCTTGTGAGCCGCATTTCGAGGTTGACCCCCCCCCCCCCCCCCGCCATCAAAAACGAGTTTATGCTGCCCCGGTCTGTACAGTTACCTTTAGCCTTTTAGCCTGCAATTTCAAAAAAGTAATAATACTTAATAACCATCAGCCAGCACCTCTCCCGTAGCGGCTGTTCAGCAGGTTCAGACCACTCAGTGGATGTCTAACCAACTATTGCAACACCCTGGGATGTATTGAAATCTTCGCGCTAAACTATAGACCCTTCTGTAACAATAAATTTTCCCCGCTGATTCTCCCATGACTTACCAACCTCGTATACCAAAAACGCTGCAAAGTCCTTGTCACATGGGTTTATTATTCTATCGGAGTTCTAGAGATTCTTGTTGGCTGATAAATTTATTGTTTCTTTCATGTGGAATGATTGAAATAGCTATTTCTGATGATTTCCACCAATTTTGGCCCCCAAAACATGAAATAGGTACGCTTTTTTTTCTTTTTTTTTAGATCATCTTTGATCATTGGTAGTGGCATTTAATGGTCTTGATTCACCTGTTTACACTTTTTCCAATGTTATTATACACATTGATGGTGATTTCAGACAGTTTTCAAGGTTTTTGACTCATAAAAAACCAATTTTGGGAGCTGAAACTTTGGTAAAACCTCAATTTCCGCGTCTTTGGTCAAAATCGACATCATATTCGGTCTTCTCGTCACCAAAAACATGGAAAAAGATACCTCAAAAGCTCATTTTACTAACATGTTGCTAAAACGCAAAAAGTACCTATTTTTACACACATTTTCACTCATAACATCCCTGGGTATATTCCGATCGGGCTGAAAAGTTTCGGGACACAACTAGGGCCCAAATGGAGCATGTGTGCGAAAGAACGATTTTTTTAGATCGAAAATGAAGCCTGTACACGTGATACGGCGTACGGCGGACGGCGGACGGACATTGCATTTTTGGAATCTACGCACCTTGAAACGGAAAAGAAAAAATTTTGAGGGGGTGATATAAAAATTTTTTGCTGAGCGAATACATAGGTGTATTATTCACAGAATAATAAACCAAAAGACTCACCCATGCCGGTTATAGGATCGCCGGTACAAAGAGTTCTCTGATCTTCGTAAACAACGCAAATCACTCTCTCGGAAGGAACTATTCAACAAATATATAGGATGTGGAGGCTGTGTGTCTTGGGCTGGATATCAAGGCATTTTGGAACTATGTGAACTACCGGGGTGGTCACAAAGAAATCCCTAGGTGTTTGAGACTAAATAATGATATTATAGCAAAATTGCATCCCAAGATTTAGATAATGGTTGGCCAGTTACTCATTTGTATGATCCATGTTACAATAATACACAAGAAAAATTTACAGGCAAACAAAATAGTCCCATACCTACTTGTTATATAGTATAAAATTAAAAAAAAAAACGCTGCAAGTCCCTGCACAACGGTTTATTATTTTGTACAGAATACCCTCCTGTTACAGATCACAGGTCTCCGTATAGATAACCCTTCTATATAACATTATGTACTATTCTACACATATAATGTAGATCGCGGACCCTCCGTAGGTTAGTACCTAACCCAGTACTTGTTACTAGGTACCTACCTAAACCGTTGTGTAGTAATTTGCCCATCAATAATACTTCAACGGTTGTTCAAGTTGCAAAAGTACCTATCAACAAAATCCAGCCCCTTCTGGGTAGATGAGCCGTTGTGTAATAATTTACCGTTGTGTTATAATTCACCATTGTGTAATAATTTACCCATCAATAATACTTCAACTTTTGCTCAAGATTCAGAAGTACCTACCAACAAAATCCAATAGTCCACCACTTATCAAATGAAATAATATCGCAGAACAAACAACTCGACTTCATACAGCCATCCTTGATTATAATCAGATGCTCCGTAGTTATGATACTGGGCCGGATTTATACCGTTTGATTCACGATCGTCTTGACGAAGGTTTTTGGTGCTCACGAACGGCTGGACGTACGATGCTCCGGGTGGTCTCAAAAAATTGTTTAGCTCAAGACAAATTTAATAACGTAAAAAAAACCATAACCTTCCATTGAAAGTTTTCGAGCTCGGGCGTTCTGAAAATTTCAACCCCTATTTTGAACCCCTTAGAGATGACTACAGTAACGCAGAGCTTTGAGGACCAACTAGACCCCGAACGGAACCTATAACCGGAATTTCATCAATTTTATTTCATGGTAGGTAACTAAGAAAAGTGGTCAGTACGGCGTACGATGTACGGCGGACAGACAGAAATATTTTTATTGCAGTTTTGGATTCTACATACCTTGAAACGTAAACCATCAAATTTTGAGGGGGGGTAAGAATTATTTTTTTCATGCTCGATTCCAATGGTTCATTACTTATTGGAAATAATAAACCAAAACTAAAATACATATTATTACGCACAAATATTGCGATTTTATTAATGCAGGTGTGAGAAACAAGCGGAGAACCGGAACAAGCACAATTTCGACATTTTCGAGCCCGCATTCCGTCGACAAACCTAGATACTTTGGTAACTTAGATACCTACTTCCTTTCTTTCTTGCTTAGTTTCAAGACACAATGACTCCGCATTATACCTATCTATATACTTACTCTGATTCACCCCAACAATAGGTAAGATATACAGGAATCGAGTGATTTTGAAAGCGAGTTGCAGTTTGCGATTCCTTGTTGCTTTCTTTCAGAATTCACATCGGAAGTCATAGGTCCTACTGATTTTGGCTGAGTTAGCAGTCCTAACGTGAAGGGCCTGATGAGGTTTCCCGCGAAAACAAGGGTTTCAAGTTTCATTAGTGAAATTAACACGTTGGAGACGGTTCCCAGTCAAGTGAGAAACCACTGCATCCCGGCGGATGTTATTGTATTATTCATGCCGGTTTTAATCGGTCCCCCACGGGAACTACTGTGCCTAAAATAATGCAAAACAGGGACGTGACGTTATGAAATCGTCCGCACCTGCTCGGTAGCCGTTCTCAAATAAATAGTTGCCCACGCCTCCCGCCGCTGTTTCACAACAGATGGAGGGGAAAGGGGATACTTGAAAACGATTCTATTTCCGAGTCGAATGGGAGGCCCGGCCTCGCTCGTGGGAATGGAAAAGACAACGACGACGACCGTACAGATTGCGGGAAAATCAACGAGGTCGTTCCCAGTGACATCTGGTTTTATGACAGATATACTTCCCTTCGAGTCGAGATGGGGGTCCTTCCCTGCATAATGGCTTGCATCTCTTCATTCGAGTGGGTGCCAGGGGAGTAAACTCTTCAATGGGGGAGGGGAACTCGCTGGTATCTCTGTGACGTCGGATCTTCACAGACGTTGTCGGGTAATGAACAAGGCGAAATGCCCTAATGCAACTCCCAGTGATGATAATTACTGAACTGTCTGGCTCAATGGGAGGTTGCTCGAATTCATTCCTCCAGAGTCACCTTTTCAGTCAGTCTGTATGACCTTTGGACTAATTCAATTTTTGAACTCAGTAAAATCTTATTACCGTCGAATTCAAGACTACGCGCTACAGTGTTTGTAAATATTTTATACGGATCTAACATTCAAGACATAACTTTGAAGTCTGAACCATATTTCTGTTGTCGACGATAAGACCTTTTTTTGGGGCTGGTTTATTACCTACCAACTTCTTTCCTGTACCCAGGCGCTACTACAGGTATACGTGCGTAACATGTATACCTGTTATTAGTTATTAAGGTTATTTAGGGTTATTTAGGGGTTTATGTTATTTAGCGGTAGTGCGGTAAGATCCTCGTTCTTCCTTACGGTCACTTCCGATATCGAAGAAGTTTACTGCAGATTTTGCGAAGGTTCAGCCAGAGGATTGAACTCATAACTAGATTGACTTGATTCAGAGACTATGAGTAATAATTAGGGATCCCCTTTGATCATTAAAGTTTCACATCAAACTAATAACGATAGACGTTATGCATGATTGCATTACCATTATCCAACTCAGCAATCACGCTTGGTAACCGTTCTACTTGATCTTCACATTACTGAATAAACTATGATTGGCCCCTTGAGGTAGCAGGATGCTGTTATAAGCGTTGTTACTGTTTACAAAGGAACGGCCGCTATCACGAGGGAAACAAACAATTACGTCCGTAGGTGTTTGTTCTGTAAGCGACCGGTTAGTTTATATTATCATGACCAGAATCTCCACTTGGTGGCGTTCTAATTTCCTCCTAGGGTTGCCCTCTGGTTGCGATATTATCTCTCGCGTTACAAACGTTGGGTACCCCACTATTTGAATTACAAGGTTGCTGATAACTGAAATCGACGGAAGAGTTCACCTCTAAGTTTAAAATCTGGTTCACTGCTAGTTTATGTAGCATTTTTCCATCTAACTGAACCTTTTCACACTGAATTATACCTTTTTCACATTGTAAAAACCTACTACATTTTTAATTAAACCTTTTTTATTTTCAATTGAACCTTCCAATTATTTCAAAGGTATGTTTGACAAAACGTTAATAAATTCAACAACGATGTACGTGTTTATGTTTAAAAACGCTGCAAATCCCTGCACAACGGTTTATGATTTTGTACAGAATACCCTTCTGTTACAGATCACAGCTCTCTGTATAGATAACCCGTCTATAAAATATAATATGTACTATTCTATACACATTATGTAGATCGCTCCGTAGGTTAGCACCTAACCCCGTACTCGTTAGTAGGTAGGTACCTATCTAAATCACGAGTTAAATGTTGCTAAAATAATTCTGTCGATGACAAGCAGTAACTAAAACGGGAAAAAGAAACGCAAATAATGAAGTTCTGAAGGACGATTGTTGATATGGAGTGAAATAGATGCCCCTTCTGCGTAGATCACTGATTTCTGTGGTCAATACCTACCTTCGTCGTCAAGTATAATGAACCGTCATGTAATAACTTGCCCATCAATAATACTTCAACGGTTGTTCAAGTCCGATCAACAAAATCCAGCTCCTTCTTGGTTGATGAACCGTTGTGTAATAATTTACCGATGTGTTATAATTTGCCGTTGTGTAATAATTTGCCGTTGTGTAATAATTTACCATTGCGTAATAATTTACCCATCAACAATACTTCAACGTTTATTCAAGTTGCAAAAGTACCGATCAACAACATTCAGCCACTTCTTGGTACATGAACCGTTGTGTAATAATTTACCGTTATGAAATAATTTACCGTCGTGTAATAATTTACCGATGTTTAATAATTTGCCGTTGTGTAATGATTTACCATTGTGTAATAATTTACCCATCAATAATACTTCAACGTTTGTTGAAGTTTTAAAGTTCCTACCAACAAAATCCAATAGTCCATCACTTATCAAATGAAATAATATCGCAGGAACCAACCGACTTCATACAGCCATCCTTGATTATAATCAGGTGCTCTCAGTGACGATATCCGGGCCGGATTAATACCGTTTGATCCACGATCGTGTTGACGAAGCTTTTTGGTGCACACCAACGGCTGGACGTACAATGTTCCAGGTGGTCTCAAAAAATTGTTTAGCTCAAGACAAATTTAATAACGTAAAAAAACGCTGCAAATCCCTGCACAACGGTTTATTATTTTGTATAGAATACCCTCCTGTTACAGATCACAGCTCTATGTATAGATAACCCTTCTATATAATATGATATGTACTATTCTATTATATACATATTATGTAGATCGCAGACCCTCCGTAGGTTAGTACCTAACCCCGTACTCGTTACTAGGTACCTACCTAAATCACGAGTTAAATGTTGCTAAAATAATTCTGCCAATGACAAACAGTACCTAACAAAAAGAAACGCACATAATGAAGTTCTGAAAAGAAATTGTTGATGCGGAGTGAAAAAAGTTGCAAAAGTACCTACCAACAAACTCCAGCCCCTTCTACGTAGATGGTATAATGAACCGTTGTGTAATAATTTACCGTTGAGTAATGATTTACCGTAGTAATAATTTACCCATCAATAATACTTCAACGTTTGTTCAAGTTTCACTACCTACCAACAAACTCCAAAAGAGCCATCATTTTTCAAGCGAAATAATATCACAGAACAACCAACTCGACTTCATACTCCGCCAATATAATCAGGTGATCCCTACCAATGATTGGCCGTATTCACAAATTCCTATTGTGGGCGCGTCTCTGGTTACGAGATTTGGTTTGAATTGTATACAATTTCATTCACACTGGAGTCGAAAATGCCTGTCGGTGCAAACTTCGGGGCCTTACTGTGAACGAACGGCTGGACGTACGATGCTCCGGATGGTCTTAAAAAACTCGCAAGTTCAAGAACTATTTAAAACCGTAAAAATATTTACGTAAAAAAATAGTATAGGCGTTTTGAAAATTTCAACCCCTATTTTGAACCCCTTAGAGATGACTCACAGTAACGTCGAGCTTCGAGGACCAACTAGACGCCGAACGGAACCTATAACCCGAATTTCATCAATTTTTTTTCATGGTAACTAAGAAAAGTGGCCCGTACGGCGTACGGCGTACGGCGTACGGCGGACAGACAGAAATATTTTTATTGCAGTTTTGGATTCTACATACCTTGAAACGTAAACCATCAAATTTTGAGGGGGGGTAAGAATTTTTTTTTTCATGCTCGATTCCAATGGTTCATTATTGAAAATAATAAACCAAAACCATAACCTTCCATTGAAAGTTTTCGAGCTCGGGCGTTCTGAAAATTTCAACCCCTATTTTGAACCCCTTAGAGATGACTACAGTAACGCAGAGCTTTGAGGACCAACTAGACCCCGAACGGAACCTATAACCCGAATTTCATCAATTTTATTTCATGGTAGGTAACTAAGAAAAGTGGTCAGTACGGCGGACAGACAGACATTTTTTTGGTTTATTATTTTCAATAATGAACCATTGGAATCGAGCATGAAAAAAAAAAATTCTTACCCCCCCTCAAAATTTGATGGTTTACGTTTCAAGGTATGCAGAATCCAAAACTGCAATAAAAATATTTCTGTCTGTCCGCCGTACGCCGTACGCCGTACGGGCCACTTTTCTTAGTTACCATGAAAAAAAATTGATGAAACTTGGGTTATAGGTTCCGTTCGGCGTCTAGTTGGTCCTCGAAGCTCAACGTTACTGTGAGTCATCTCTAAGGGGTTCAAAATAGGGGTTGAAATTTTCAAAACGCCTATACCATTTTTTTATGTAAATATTTTTACGGTTTTAAATAGTTCTTGAACTTGCGAGTTTTTTAAGACCATCCGGAGCATCGTACGTCCAGCCGTTCGTTCACAGTAAGGCCCCGAAGTTTGCACCGACAGGCATTTTCGACTCCAGTGTGAATAAAATTGTATACAATTCAAACCAAATCTCGTAACCAGAGACGCGCCCACAATAGGAATTTGTGAATACGGCCAATCATTGGTAGGGATCACCTGATTATATTGGCGGAGTATGAAGTCGAGTTGGTTGTTCTGTGATATTATTTAATTTGAAAAATGATGGCTCTTTTGGAGTTTGTTGGTAGGTAGTGAAACTTGAACAAACGTTGAAGTATTATTGATGGGTAAATTATTACTACGGTAAATCATTAGTCAACGGTAAATTATTACACAACGGTTCATTATACCATCTACGTAGAAGGGGCTGGAGTTTGTTAGTAGGTACTTTTGCAACTTTTTTCACTCCTCATCAACAATTTCTTTTCAGAACTTCATTATGTGTGTTTCTTTTTGTTTGGTACTGTTTTTCATCGGCAGAATTATTTTAGCAACATTTAACTCGTGATTTAGGTAGGTACCTAGTAACGAGTACGGGGTTAGGTACTAACCTACGGAGGGTCTGCGATCTACATAATATGTATAGAATAGTACAAATCATATTATATAGACGGGTTATCTATACATAGAGCTGTGATCTGTAACGGAAGGGTATTCTATACAAAAATAATAAACCGTTGTGCAGGGATTTGCAGCGTTTTTATTGCAGTTTTGGATTCTTCATACCTTGAAACGTAAACCATCAAATTTTGAGGGGAATTAGAATTTTTTTTTCATGCTCGATTCCAATGGTTCATTATTGAAAATAATAAACCAAAACTGACAAACAAAACAAAGAAAACGAGGAATGAAATTAAAATGGGGAAACTCGTCAAAATTTAATGTAATGCTTGTCCATCGGCTGCAGTTTGTAGTTGTAGGAAATGTCTGTGACATAGTTCGCGCAATACTGGAGAGTGATGGAGGCCGAATTCGTCGAAATTACTAGTAACCTTCTAGAAGGCTCAGTATTCGACTTCTTGTGAATTTGACCTTACACTGAAAGTACTGATTCGTATCGCAAATTCGCTCGTTTCGCTGTTTGTTATACGTGACACAGAGAAGGTATTGACACATATCGCAAATGCCAGTAGGTACGGGGTACCTGCTGCCAGTTCATACCTGCTCAACTAGATATAATTCAACATGAAAAATGCATAATTCTACGTGGAAAAGGTTCTAGGAAGGATTCTAGATGAGAAAACGCTATAATTTACGAAGAATCACGGAGATGATTGCAATTATTGATCATCTCCCCAGAATATAATATCCAACATCACTACTACACATTACGAGTATAGCACAGTGGACTATAATGTTATGTTATAGATCATATATTATGTAAATCCAACTGCCTCATTAAGAAGGAAGAATGAAAAGTTGTGCCTTGAATGGGAGAGGAGTTAGATGTGCCTGGAAATTGGCAATAAATAAGATAAATAAAGAGCAATGGAGTACATAGTAACGGCTGAATAGGTTTGAAAATGTTCAAATCAAGATAATTTAACTGTACGTAAATGAAAGAATGAAAGGTAACTGCAAAACACTCTTCTAAGTTGCCAAACTAAAACTTAGCTTGACATGTATAATGAAGAAAAGCTTTATAAAATCACGTAGGTATGGTGTTTTGTCGAAGTTTTATCGAAAAACGACGAGTCACGACAGGTATACGGGTCATTTCAAAATTTCGGTGCATTTTGTGTCACGAGTCTGTGATGGCAACAAATTCATATCTTTCAGCATACTTTAAAAAAAAAAAATAATCGCAGACCCTTCAGCACTCGTACCCATAATATTCAACATGAAAAATGTTAATTATCTACAGGATGGTATGCATGTAAACACACAATTCCTCACTCGCTAGGCTGTCACCACCAAGAGTTTCTCAGGTTTAGGTAATTTTTATCTCAAACCATTGTACCCTGTTGAACCAAAGAGAAGTCTTTTCCACTGGAGGATATGTTACTCAATTTGAATATGATCATAAAGAAGGAATACGATGACACATTCGAGTTTACAACATTTTTATGCTTGTCACTCAGTTTCCACCTCACTCCCCAGAAGTTTTTGAAAAATTCTGCCAGCCCTTGGAAACAGCGAATTATTTTCTGTTTGAAGCCTGTGGCAACACTGATGCAATATGGCTACCAGTACCTGGTTTCAGCAGTGATTAATAGTGATTTGTCTTCCATTACTTCAACATCCAATCTCAAGTTGTTAGAGAGTATTTTTATTGATTATCACTCCCTAGCACAACATAATATGTCAGTGAAGGTATGCTTTAAACAAAAGTTGACTGTATTTTCATTTGTTGTTTGTGGGGAGAAGCAGTAGGGGCTAATTGAAATCACCAAAATAATTAACTGCCAGATACTGGAAGCAGTTAGGTTGAAGTCTCACTCCCTAGCCGCTCACTCCCTAGTTGCACTGCCATAATCAGTGAACCTAGGGAGTGAGTTTTTGTTCTAGGGAGTGAGGAAGAAAAATGTTGTTGACAATTTTATGTTCGCTTTTGGTTTATTATTCTGTGAATAATACACCTATGCATTCGTTCAGCAAAAAAATTTTATAACACCCCCTCGAAATTTTTTCTTTTCCGTTTTAAGGTGCGTAGATTCCAAAAATGCAATGTCCGTCCGCCGTACGCCGTCCGCCGTATCACGTGTACCGGTCTCATTTTCGGTCTAAAAACTTCTTTCTTTCGCACACATGCTCCATTTGGGCCCTAGTTGTGTCCCGAAACTTTTCAGCCTGATCGGAATATACCCAGGGGTGTTATGAGTGAAAATGTGTATAAAAATAGGTACTTTTTGTGTTTTAGTAACATGTTAGTAAAATGAGCTTTTGAGGTATCGTTTTTCATGTTTTGGGGGGACGAGAAGACCGAATATGAAGTCGATTTTGACCAAGGAGTTGAAAATTGAGGTTGTACCAGATGTTCAGCTCCCAAATTTTGTTTAAAATGAGTCAAAAACCTGGGAAATCGTATGAAATCACCATCAGTTTGTATAATAACACTAGGAAAAGTGTCAACACGTGGATCAAGACGATTAAATGGCGCTATCTATGATCAAAGATAATTTGGAAAAAAAAAAGGAGCGTTCCTAATTCAAGTTTTGGGGGCCAAAATTGGTGGAAACCACCAGAAATAGCTATTTCAATTATTTTACATGAAAGCAACAATAAATGAACAGCCAGCATTTCTGTAGGTATGTCCAGTAGAATAATAAACCCATGTGACAAGGACTTTGCAGCGTTTTGGAATCTACGCACCTTGAAACGGAAAAGAACAATTATGAGGGTGTGTTATAAAAGGTTTTTGCTGAGCGAATACATAGGTGTATTATTCACAGAATAATAAACCAAAAGTGTCAGAACGTGGATCAAGACGATCAAATGGAACTAAGTACCAATGATCAAGGATAACTTGAAAAAAAAGGAGCGTACCTAATTTGTGTATCGGTGCCAAAATTGGTGGAAACCATAAGAAATATCAATTATTTCACGTGAAAGAAACAATAAATGAACAGCCAACATTTCTGTAGGTACCTATGTGCTATAGAATAATAAACCCATCTGACAAGGACTTTGCAGCGTTTTGGTTTATTATTCTGTGAATAATACACCTATGTATTCGCTCAGCAAAAAATTTTTATAACACCCCCTCAAACTTTTGTCTTTTTCGCTTCAAGGTGCGTAGATTACAAAAATGCAATGTCCGTCCGCCGTACGCCGTCCGCCGTACGCCGTATCACGTGTACAGGCTTCATTTTTGGTCTAAAAAAGTCGTTCTTTCGCACACATGCTCCATTTGGGCCCTAGTTGTGTCCCGAAACTTTTCAGCCCGATCGGAATATACCCACGGGTGTTATGAGTGAAAATGTGTGTAAAAATAGGTACTTTTTGCGTTTTAGCAACATGTTGGTAAGATGAGCTTCTGAGATATCTTTTTCCATGTTTTTCGGGACGGGATGACCGAATATGAAGTCGATTTTGACCAAAGAGTGGAAAAATCAGTTCTACCAAATGTTCAGCTCCCAAAATTGATTTTTTATGAGTCAAAAACCTGGAAAATCGTCTGAAATCACCATCAGTTTAGATAATAGCACTGGAAAAAGTGTCAACACGTGGATCAAGAGGATTAAATGGCAATACCAATGATCAAAGATAGTTTAAAAAAATATAAAAAAATAAAATAACACGAGCGTAGGTACCTAATTTGTGTTTTAGGGGCCAAAATTAATGGAAACCATCAGAAATAGCTATTTCGATTATTACGCATGAAAGAAACAATAAATGAAAAGCCAACATTTCTGTAGGTATGTCCAGTAGAATAATAAACCCATGTGACAAGGACTTTGCAGCGTTTTTTATTATGAAATGGGTGTCCACGCTTCGCGAGTGATTTAGTTTGTCTTGGGGTTGGAATAATCGAAGTACGAATACTATCCTGATTACACTGAGAGAGAGAAATAAAAAAACGCTGCAAAGTCCATGTCACATAGGTTTGTTATTCTATTGGACATACTACAGAAATGTTGGCCGTTTATTTATTGTATCTTTCATCTAAAATAATTTAAATAGCTATTTCTGGTGGTTTCCACCAATTTTGGCTCCCAAAACTTGAATTAGGTACGCTCCTTTTTTTTCAAATTATCTTTGATCCTTGATTGTACCATTTAATCGTCTTGATCCACGTGTTGACACTTTTTCTAGTGCTATTCTACAGATTGATGGTGATTTCAGACGATTTTCCAGGTTTATGACTCAAAAAAATCAATTTTGGGAGATGAACATCTGGTACAACCTCAATTTTCAACTCCTTGGTCAAAATCGACTTCATATTCGGTCTTCTCGTCCCCCCAAAACATGAAAAACGATACCTCAAAAGCTCATTTTACTAACATGTTACTAAAACACAAAAAGTACCTATTTTTACACACATTTTCACTCATACCACCCCTGGGTATATTCCGATCGGGCTGAAAAGTTTCGGGACACAACTGGGGCCCAGATGGAGCATTTGTGCGAAAGAACGAATTTTTTAGACCGAAAATGAAGCCGGTACACGTGATACGGCGGACGGCGTACGGCGGACGGCGGACGGACATTGCATTTTTGGAATCTACACACCTTGAAACGGAAGAGAAAAAATTGTGAGGGGGTGTTATAAAAATTTTTTGCTTATCGATTGCATAGGTGCATTATTCACAGAATAATAAACCGAAAGGGGTGTTTTCCGTAAAAAACAACGGAAGCGCCCCCGTAGATTGGCACTAAATGATAGCTCACGGAATCACCCTCAGAAGTGGTGCATCCGTAAATATTATGCGGTCACGGATGCACTCTATAAATTTATCCGTAACCACTATCTTGTTGAAGGATCATCAACGGAAACACCCGTGGTTTCCGTGGTGTACTATTTCGGCAAAATCAACGGATGATCATTTTCACGGGAGTACCCCGAAAATCCCCGTATAAGTGTAGTGATTTCCGTTGTTAATCCTTCAGCGTTCCGTCGCACGCCCGTGGTTGTATCGTGACTTGGTACGGGTCTTCATAGCCCCACCCTTGACTAACCCGTAACACTCCATCGCCTCCCCGTAGCCCATCCATGATTTTCCCGTGAATATCCCAGGACTCTCCCTAGGTTTTCTCTAGCCCACCCTTCACTGTCCTTAATGATCCGTGATTGTAGGGAATCACGGCGGACGGTTAACGGACAGGCTACGGAAGCACAACCCTCCATTGCCTTTCCGTTGAGGATGCCCCCGTAGAAACATACGGGCCCTTTATGAACGAGCAACGGAGAGACGTGTACTACATTCACCTCTCCGTCAACCGGTTAACGGAGACGTCGAGGCAGTGCACGTCTCTCCGTCATCGTCCGTAAAGGGTACGTAACCACCTACAGAGTACCCTTTACGGACGAGCTACTGAGGATGACTGAGAGACGTCCGCCGCCTAAGTGGCTCCCACTAACCGATCGTCGGAGCGGTAAAGGAAGTACACGTCTCTCCGCCGCTCGTCCGAGGATCCGTAGCATACCGAGTAGCTCGACCGAGTAGTCGGTGGAGTACTCGGCCGAGCTACTTCGATGGGGCGAGTGGGTGATTACATTTCAGCTGGGCAGAGACGAGACAGTTGCGTTGTGTAGTGTTCCGCGTGAACAGCGCACAGCGATATAAAAAGAGAAAAACGCTGCCTAGTCCTTGTCACATGGGTTTATTATTCTATTGGACATACCTACAGAGAGGATGGCTGTTTATTTATTGTTTCTTTCATATAAAATAATTGAAATAGCTATTTCTGGTGGTTTCCACCAATTATGGCCCCCAAAACACGAATAAGGTACGCTCCTTTTGGTTTATTATTCTCTGAATAATACACCTATGTAATCGCTCAGCAAAAAATTTTTATAACCCCCCCTCAAACTTTTTTCTTTTCCGTTTCAAGGTGCGTAGATTCAAAAAATGCTATGTCCGTCCGCCGTCCGCCGTACGCCGTCCGCCGTATCACGTGTACAGGCTTCATTTTCGGTCTAAAAAAGTCGTTCTTTCGTACACATGCTCTATTCGGGCCCTAGATGTGTCCCGAAACTTTTCAGCCCGATCGGAATATACCCAGGGGTGTTGTGAGTGAAAATGTGTGTAAAAATAGGTACTTTTTGCGTTTTAGCAACATGTTGGTAACATGAGCTTTTGAGGTATCGTTTTCCATGTTTTTGGGGACGAGAAGATCGAATATGAGGTCGATTTTGGCCAAGGAGTGGAAAATTGAGGTTGTACCAGATGTTCAGCTCCCAAAATTGATTTTTTATGAGGCAAAAACCTGCGAAATCGTCTGAAATCACCATCAATTTGTAGAATAGCACTAGGAAAAGTTTCAACACGTAGATCAAGACGATTAAGTGGCACTTCCAATGATCATGGATAATTTGAAGAAAAAAAAAAAGATCGTACCTACCTAATTTGTGTTTTGGGGGCCAAAATTGGTGGAAACCATCAGAAATAGTTATTTCAATTATTTCACATGAAACAAACAATAAATGTAGGTACAGCCAACATTTCTGTAGAATAATAAACCCCATGTGACAAGGACTTTGCAGCGTTTTGGTTTATTATTCTGTGAATAATACACCTATGTATTCGGTCAGCAAAAATTTTTTATAATACCCCCTCAAAATTTTTTCTTTTCCGTTTCAAGGTGCGTAGATTCCAAAAATGCAATGTCCGTCCGCCGTACGCCGTCCGCCGTATCACGTGTAAAGGCTTCATTTTTGGTCTAAAAAAGTCGTTCTTTCGCACACATGCTCCAATTGGGCCCTAGTTGTGTCCCGAAACTTTTCAGCCCGATCGGAATATACCCAGGGATGTTATGAGTGAAAATGTGCACAAAAATAGGTAGGTACTTTTGGTGTTTTACTAACATGTTAGTAACATGAGCTTTTGAGGTATAGTTTTCCATGTTTTTGGGGACGAGAAGACCGAATTTGAAGTCCATTTTGACCAAAGAGTGGAAAATCGAGGGTCTACCAAATGTTCAGCTCCCTAAATTGATTTTTTATGAGTCAAAAACCTGGAAAATCGTCTGAAATCACCATCAATTTGTATAATAACACTAGAAAAAGTGTCGACACGTGGATCAAGACGATTAAATGGCACTACCAATGATCAAAGATAAATTGAAAAAAAAGGAGCGTACCAACCTAATTCGTGTTTTAGGTGCAAAAAATTGTGGAAACCATCAGAAATAGCTATTTCGATTATTTCACATGAAATAAACAATAAATTAACAGCCAACATTTCTGTAGGTATTTTCAGTAGAATAATAAACCCATGTGACAAGGACTTTGCAGCGTTTTTCGTTTCGTAACTTATCCACACAATTAAAGAAATGTGTAGGTAAGGTAGGTAGGTATGTCTACGTGGCAGGGGCTGTGCCACCAGAGGATCGATTCTCCTGATTCAGACAGGTACTCGGAACGATGAGAACACCGTCTAGGTCACTTATCAGTAGTTTTTGGAAATTCCAGATGGTGTTAATCACTAAGTTCAATCAAATATGTAGAACCTCCCAAGTAGATACATAAATTCGTCATTTTACTACTACACTCACGTTTATCGTTATAAGGAAATATGACTTACAATAAAGGGAAATAACAAAGTTGTACTTACCTTCAGTAGCGGATGATCCGGGAATGAAGGTGGTAGAACCCAAATCGCAGCACTAATAATAAACATGGGTTTATTATTCTATTGGAGTTCTAGAGATTCTTGTTGGCTGTTAAATTTATTTTTCTTTCATGTGGAATGATTGAATTAGCTATTCCTGATGATTTCCACCAATTTTGGCCCCCAAAACATGAAATAGGTACACTTTTTTTCCCCAGATCATCTTTGATCATTGGTAGTGCGATTTAATGGTCTTGATTCAGCTGTTTACACTTTTTCCAATGTTAGTATACACATTGATGGTGATTTCAGACAGTTTTCCAGGTTTTTGACTAAAAATAAACAATCTTGGGAGCTGAACCAATGGTAAACCCTCAATTTCCGCGTCTTTGGTCAAAATCGACTTCATATTCGGTATTCTCGTCCCAAAAAACATGGAAAACGATACTTCAAAAGCCCATTTTACTAACATGTTGCTAAAACGCAAAAAGTACCTATTTTTACACACATTTTCACTCATAACACCCCTAGGTATATTCCGATCGGGCTGAAAAGTTTCGGGACACAACTAGGGCCCAAATGGAGCATGTGTGCGAAAGAACGATTTTTTTAGACCGAAAATGAAGCCTGTACGCGTGATACAGCGGACGGCGTACGGCGTACGGCGGACGGACATTGCATTTTGGAATCTACGCACCTTGAAACGGAAAAGAAAAAATTTTGAGGGGGTGCTATAAAAATTTTTTGCTGAGCGAATACATAGGTGTATTATTCACAGAATAATAAACCAAAACGCTGCAACGTCCTTGTCAAATGGGTTTATTATTCTATTATTTTATTGGTCTACAGAAATGCTGGCTGTTTATTTATTGTTTCTTTCATGTAAAATAATTGAAATAGCTATTTCTGGTGGTTTCCACAGATTTTGGCCCCCAAAACTTGAATTTGGTACGCTTCTTTTTTTCAAATTACCTTTGATCATTGATAGTACCATTTAATCGTCTTGATCCACGTGCTGACACTTTTTCTAGTGTTATTATACAAATTGATGGTGGTTTCAGACGATTTTCCAGGTTTTTGACTCTTAAAAAATCAATTTTGGGAGCTGAACATCTGGTACAACCTCAATTTTCCACTCCTTGGTCAAAATCGACTTCATATTCGGTCTTCTCGTCCCCAAAAACATGGAAAACGATACCTCAAGAGCTCATATTACTGCTATGTTACTAAAACACAAAAAGTACCTATTTTTATACACATTTTCACTCATAACACCCCTGGATATAATCCGATCGGGCTGAAAAGTTTCGGGACACAACTAGGGCCCAAATGGAGCAGACGTGCGAAAGAACGATTTTTTTAGACCGAAAATGAAGCCTGTATACGTGATACGGCGTACGGCGTACGGCGGACGGCTAACGGACATTGCATTTTTTGAATCTACGCACCTTGAAACGGAAAAGAAGAAATTTTGAGGGGGTGTTATAAAAATTTTTTGCTGAGCGAATACATAGGTGTATTATTCACTGAATAATAAACCAAAACGCTGCAAAGTCCTTGTCACATGGGTCTATTATTCTTTTGGACTTTTGGACATACCTACAGAAATTTTGGCTGTTCATTTATTGTTTCTTTCATGGGTAATAATAGAAATAGCTATTTCTGATGGTTTCCATTAATTTTGGCCCCTAAAACACAAATTAGGTACGCTCCTTTTGGTTTATTATTCTGTGAATAATACACCTATGTATTCGCTCAGCAAAAAATTTTTATAACACCCCCTCAAAATTTTTTCTTTTCCGTTTCAAGGTGCGTAGATTCCAAAAATGCAATGTCCGTCCGCCGTCCGCCGTACGCCGTCCGCCGTACGCCGTATCACGTGTACAGGCTTCATTTTCGGTCTAAAAAATTCGTTCTTTCGCACACATGCTCCATTTGGGCCCTAGTTGTGTCCCGAAACTTTTCAGCCCGATCGGAATATACCCAGGGGTGTTATGAGTGAAAATGTGTATAAAAATAGGTACTTTTTGCGTTTTAACAACATGTTAGTAACATGAGCTTTTGAGGTATCTTTTTCCATGTTTTTGAGGACGAGAAGACCGAATATGAAGTCGATTTTGACCAAAGACGCGGAAATTGAGGTTTTACCATTGGTTCAGCTCCCAAAATTGGTTTTTTATGAGTCAAAAACCTGGAAAACTGTCTGAAATCACCATCAATGTGTACAATAACATTGGAAAAAGTGTAAACAGGTGAATCAAGACCATTAAATGCCACTACCAATGATCAAAGATGATCTTAAAAAAAAAGAAAAAAAAAGCGTACCTATTTCATGTTTTGGTGGCCAAAATTGGTGGAAATCATCAGAAATAGCTATTTCAATCACTCCACATGAAAGGAACAATACATTTAACAGCCAACAAAAATCTCTAGAACTCCAATAGAATAATAAACCCATGTGACAAGGACTTTGCAGCGTTTTTTTTTTTTTTTTTAACTATCTTTGATCATTGGTAGTGCCATTTAATCGTCTTGATCCACGTGTTGACACTTTTTCCAGTGTTATTATACAAACTGATGGTGATTTCAGACGATTTCCCAGGTATTTTACTCATAAAAAATCAATTATGGGAGCTGAACACCTGGTAGAACTCAATTTTCCACTCTTCGGTCAAACTCGAGTTCATATTCGGTCTTCTCGTCCCCAAAACATGGAAAACTATGTCTCAGGAGCTCATGTTACCAACATGTTGCTAAAACGCAAAAAGTACCTATTTTTACACACATTTTCACTCATAACACTCCTGGGTATATTCCGATCGGGCTGAAAAGTTTCGGGACACAACTAGGGCCCAAATGGAGCATGTGTGCGAAAGAACCACTTTTTTAGACCGAAAATGAAGCCTGTAGACGTGACATTGCATTTTTGGAATCTACGCACCTTGAAACGGAAAAGAAAAAAGTTTGAGGGGGTGTTATACAAATTTTTTGCTGAGCGAATACATAGGTGTATTATTCACAGAATAATAAACCAAAATGGCAAACCTTTCTGGAAACCTCCAAGAACCTTTGCTGTGACTTTATGTGAACCTCCCCTTGGTTTGATTTTGAGGACTTTTAAATTTATTTGTAAGTTAGCGTTCCCATCCTTCCATCCGGTGTGGTAATGTACATCGTTTAGTGGTGAACTAGCACTCCAAGTGGGATTTGAGTTGAACTACTCAGCGATTTACCTAATACGTCATTATTTCTAGGGGGAACTCTGAAATTCATATTTCCCACTCGTTTTCTGCCTATACTGTCCGACATAAAAACCACATTACGTGGTAAATAAGTGTTAATTTCCGTTATTGAACAGAATTTGGCCCAAAAAAATGGAACCTACGAAAATTTTCCATTGTGAAGTTGGTTCATCCGACGTTTTACATGTTGTTCCTACCCCTCGTTTTATGATTGACGAACAGTAGTGTATAGCTTTGATTGGGAAATCGATGTCAGTGAGCTTTGAACTTTTGATGGCATTTAATTGAATTTACCTACTACTAATTTTACACTATTTTACAGCAATGTTTGTATTAGCAATGTAGCAAGAAGAATGTTGTTTGTTTGTAGCAATGTTTCTATCCAGTTACATACTACTATATTATAGCAAATGTTCTTTCTTTATTTTTTCAACAAAAAGTTCATTTATTGTGGTTTAACTTCCTAAACAGTATTGAAAATACTTGATAATATAATTTTTGTGATAATTTTTATAATCTGTAAAGCTAGTAGTAAACAACAATTTCATTTTGTTGTGTTGTTTTCTAGTCCATGTCTAGTGTTGAAATGGAAGATACAGGAAGACTGTGACATTTTTGATGAACAAAACACTCGGTTCCAACTTTTAGTGCAAGATAATGTTAAAGACTAATAGAAATTAAGTAAGATATTGAGCTTATTTTTGGAGACTGCTTGTGATTTCCATTTTCAATCGAATACATAAACAACGCTATGTTTTTTAGGAGATTCCAATGCGTTAAAGACGATAACTTGATTCTTTTCTCATTCCTTGGACTTGATTCTCACTCCCTAGAAATTAAAATTTTTTTTATTGGCCTATCTCTGGAAATATCGATGATTATGTGTGCCCACTGTAGGATATTACTAGGACGACCCTAAGATACGCTACGTGAAAAAAAACAATGAAATATTTCACATTTTATCTTGAAAAAATTAGAGGCCCAAAATGCACCGAAATTTTGAAATGACCCATACAACACTGAGTAAATCATAGGTTTCTGGTACAGAAACGAAAAAAATTATGTGAAATGCATCGTACAAGGCATCAGTGGAGCTCAGGATACCAACGGTGAATTGGGTGACTTTTCCTCATCTATGATTCAGGGATTAAAAACGGCAGAAAATTATTACACAACGGTTTATTATATTACTGTCTAGATACCCCTTCTGCGTTAATCACTGAATTCCTATTTCAGTCCCCGGTAATAGTGTTCTGACATTTTTCTGGTAGTATTCTGATACCTAGTAGCTCTGATGATCAATGAACCTACCAGATTGCATTCGAACGCACAACTCCTAGCTGAAATGGCTGTTTATCTTATTTTACACCTCCGTGGACATGACATACACACAAAATATAACGTGAGTCTCTACCTTAAACGGGATCAGACGACTTCACATCGTAATCTGCAACACAGAAAAGCATAACATCACTACATGAACGATTTAAGTTAACAAAAGTAGCTTATCCGTTGTGGGTAGTTATTCTTATTTATGCTGCGATCAATAGAATTGGGATATATTTTAATATAAATTGTACTGAATGAAGCTTTATCCGCCGAAAGCCAAGCTAGCGAAGTAATAAACTGAATCTTACGTTTGTTTCCATAAATTTAAATGGTAGGGATTGAAAAAATATTGAAAAAGTTGGATGTTACATACCTACCAATTAAATTTAATTATGATATATTTAAAATTTCTCTATCGGTATCGATTAGTAGTTTACAGCTTGAAACAAATGATAAAAATTATCATTTGTAATTATAATATTGTTATTTCGATGACTGTAGATTATAAATTTTTATTGTTTCCACAAACGCAATACCTCGGAAAAAGTGTTTTTGCTCGCTGGACGTTGATATATTGTCCTGAATACCTCTAAAATAAATAATGAAGGAAACCAGCATATTAGCACACGTAGCGCGTATCGGTCTATCATTCCCATTGTCAATATGGAAGGTCGCGACAGCTCAGGGATACCTGTTTCTGCTAATATTTACCATCAAAATAAATATAAAGGGGGTGAATTATCTATCGATTAATGAAATGATGATGGTAACTGCAAATGTTATCTAAACTTGCTTGATCTCCTGATTATGTGAAATTAACAGCTAATGAGAAAATCAATAGAGTGAATTGTTTGATACACTATACAGATAAATATCCGCGCCATTTTTAATTTTACGTATAGAAGAGCAGCAAGTTAGCGCCAGTTTTTTTTTGTAATTCTGATTCGTCCAATTATTGCCGTGACTGGAAGATTTTCAAAATCGGGTTGTTTAGGCTACACAGTTGAATTATTATTATTTTGGTTTATTATTTTCAATAATGAACCATTGGAATCGAGCATGAAAAAAAAAAAAAAAAATTCTAACCCTCCCTCAAAATTTGATGGTTTACGTTTCAAGGTATGTAGAATCCAAAACTGCAATAAAAAAATTTCTGTCTGTCCGCCGTACGCCGTACTGTTATTTGTTCTAATTTTTTCCCAAGTTCGTACCTTCGGTATCAATCTTGAACATCTTCAAAGACACATGGAGTCCACTCCACTGTTTTTTGAGAAACCCTCTTACGGGATTACCAAACAAAAGTTACGTCAATCTCGCTGTAACATTTCCCTCTCCTTTTTCCTTTTTTTTCTTTGCTCTCGTTAATTGAATTTTCACACAAGAGGCTTTTATAGCACCGTGACGTCAACCCGGTAGTCGCAATAATGACATCTACAACACTCTGAAAAGAACTGCTTGTTTTTATTTCTCCCCCCGCCCTTCCCATCTAGGTCCTTCTCATGAAAAGGCGAAATAAGAGCCTCTCTCCGTCTTTCTAAATGAGTTTTTTTTTCTTCCGTTTCCGGTTTTCTTTTTGTGACTCGCCTGAGTCACATATAATACGGATTAGGCAGAAGCATAGAGCGGGGAAAGTCTTGCCACCATTTCGTTTGACCGAGTTTTCGTGTAGAGCTCAACAGTGTATGTTTGGCGAGTCGATGCCACGGTTACCAACTCATTCTATTGTGGTAATGTAGTATTATTCAGAATTGAACTGTCTTGATACGAGATGTCACACTAGCCGGCAAATGAAATACCTACCACTATAAACGCGCCAGACAAAACTGAAGTAAGGAATCTCCATAAAGAAGCAGAGGGATCTGGTAGGGGTGTTTACCAAATGACCGAAAGTTTTTTGCCTTACAACTCAATGTTTTGTTAGATATATTAGATTAATTTTTCGGAGCAGGAGGTTTTCCATTTTAGCACATCAGAGAGATTGGTCCTAGTCGATTTCTTTGTGAATAATTAAAGGAGATTTCACGTTCAAGCCCTAAGCTACTATTATTAATTGCTGTCAAATGAAGAACTATGACAGAAGAAAAGAGAGATCATTGATAGATCAATTCAATAATACAATGTAATCTATTCAACATACATCAACATGAGAGTATTGATTTCCGTATTATTCAATAATAAACCACGAACCGCTTGAAAATGGTACGAAGAGGCGCCTTCTATAAATCTCCTCTTATTAAAACTCGTCACCTGTTACTGTTGATTTTCTTTTTTTTTTTTGGCATCGTACAACGGTAGGTACATGTTGCCATATATTATTTACGAGTTACACATAACACAGAAGTGCCAAATAGACACTTACTTGCTTATTGTTATTTATAAAATTATTGTCAAAATCAGATAGAGAAACATAGGTATAATAAAATATCAAATATTTACCGATCAAAACTAAACGTAAACCCTAAGCGAACTAAAAAAATCATAGACGGCTCGATATGTATTAATATTAATCAACATCATGGTAATTGAACGGATGTACTACGGAGAGGGTAATAGTTGCAAACAAAACTCTTCGTTCATCGCTAAACGCTTCACAATTCATGACCATTATATGCTCAAGGGTTTCATCTTCTTCCTCGCACGCCTGACACAAAGGAGTGTCCAGGGTGCCCATCTCATGCTTGAAAACTGGGCATATTCCATGATTTGATCGAAGTCTGTTCAACAACACAATCATCCTTCTACTGGCAATGTTATTAAACCAAGCAACTGAGGGGGATACGGGATGAATACATTTATAAAAGGACTCTTTTTCCGAATTTGTATATAAGATTCACTCCATTCCTTCCGGTAGTGTCTTTTGATGTAAAAGAAAAATCTTCCTTGGGTATTCTCAAGTCTACACAGGTGCCGTTGACCCCCACCTTTGTTTCAATTACGCTTTGTACTATTATTAGATTTCATTCCTTCTGTATTTTCCGTGTCATGAAATATACAGGGTGCATCAGATAAGGTGCGCAGTACTTCACCCACGTATTCTACAACCAATTTCCAACAAAAAGTGCCTCATAGCAATTTTTTTTATCTCGCTTAGTTTTTGAGTTATTTCACTTCTAAGATTTTTTCGTGTTTTCGACCTTGTCTCAGCAAAACGGCTATAACTCACAAACAGTATTATGTCAAGTAAAAGTTGAGGATACCGTTGGAAAGTGCGTTAAATTTCCTATCTTTCAAGCGCCAAACCAATTTTTTTTGCTCACATCGAGTTGGCGAAAAATCACTCTACAAAGCAACCTTCAAGAAAATTTGAAAAAAGAAGGTTTTTCAAACGTTCAGTACTCCACTCTAATCTGCATTTGATCAGGTGCATGTAGCTTAAAAAATGCGCCAAACGGTCAGCTTTCGAATGGTATATCAAAAACAATTTTTACTATATTATTTGGTCGAGAAAACCTCGTTTGAATGCAAAAAACAGCGAAGCAAGTCGAGGTTTTTGACGCTTGGTAATGGGCCAAGCAGAATTCCCAAGACGCGGTGACAGAGTGATGTGGACTGATGAGGCCACATTCACACGGGCTGGGATGTTCAATCATCGCAACAGCCACATTTGGGCCGAAGAAAATCCTCATGGGACCCATGTGTCCCAATACCAGTATGACTTTCGGGCAAACGTGTGGGCTGGAATGACCCGAAATCGTATGATTGGTCCTGTTTTGCTGCCTGACCGGTTAAACGGCAATTCTTTTCGTAACGTGAGTAAAGACTGTTTCCCATACTTTCTCTTTATCATACTCTCTGCCAAATATCATGTTCTGAACCCATCAAGCTAATAAAACCACACTTAATTCTTGCAGTTGCTAGAAAATGAAGCGTTAGAATTCCTCGATGATATGCCTCTGGTGAAGAGAATGAATCTCTGGTTTCAAATGGACGGGTGTCCGGCCCACAGAACTCGAGCAGTAAGGTAACAGGTTAGAAACTGAAACCCCCTGTTCGTCATAATGCACATTAAAAGAAAAAGAATTTTCCACTTAACATAAGGAAAAATACGTTGAACGATTTTTTTAAAGCATTCATTTAACTTTCAAATTTCTCATAGGTGGATCGGTCAGTATGGACCCGTCCGGTGGCCCCCGCGCAGCCCTGACCTCACTCCGATGAACTATTACCTCTGGGGGAATCTCAAAGCAAAAGTGTGCGACGTCAGGATTGAGTCGAGAGATCATCTCATTCAAAGAATAATGGATTGCGGAGATCAAATGAAACAAAACCGACGAGAGCTTCGAAGTGCTGTAGATGCAATGCGCAAAAGGACACATTTGTGCATTCAACAAAATGGAGGCCATTTTGAAAATTTACTGTAATTACGTATTAGAAAATGCTTGCACAAATTTAAAACTGCACCTTAGAAGATAAAACAGATCAATTTTGTTCGTAAAAATGCCTACTTATTTGAAACCCATTACCAAGCGTCAAAAACCTCGACTTGCTTCGCTGTTTTTTGCATTCAAACGAGGTTTTCTCGACTAAATAAAATAGTAAAAATTGTTTTTGATATACCATTCGAAAGCTGACCGTTTGGCGCATTTTTTAAGCTACATGCACCTGATCAAATGCAGATTAGAGTGGAGTACTGAACGTTTGAAAAACCTTCTTTTTTCAAATTTTCTTGAAGGTTGCTTTGTAGAGTGATTTTTCGCCAACTCGATGTGAGCAAAAAAAATTGGTTTGGCGCTTGAAAGATAGGAAATTTAACGCACTTTCCAACGGTATCCTCAACTTTTACTTGACATAATACTGTTTGTGAGTTATAGCCGTTTTGCTGAGACAAGGTCGAAAACACGAAAAAATCTTAGAAGTGAAATAACTCAAAAACTAAGCGAGATAAAAAAAATTGCTGTGAGGCACTTTTTGTTGGAAATTGGTTGTAGAATACGTGGGTGAAGTACTGCGCACCTTATCTGGTACACCCTGTATATGCCACGTCTGGTGCGAATTGTGAACACTTTATAACAAATGTTATCGGCTCCGACCTTCTACCGTGCAACTGGTTACATAATGGAGGAATAAGAGCAGAGTAAGTTGAAAATGAGCAGTGGTATTGTAAAGCTCAACAGGAAAAACTATAAAACTTGGGCATTCAGTTTACGATTAGAACTCGAAGACCAAAATTTATGGGAACTGGTCGTAACAGAGGATGACGAGAAATTCTTAACATCCCGCCTGAAAAAAGAGAAAGGCGTTCGGATTAATTGCTAGGGACATAACTGATGACATCCAATAGGATATCCCAGACATCTCCTGTCCTGGGAATCTGTGGAGTAAACTGAAAGGTTTTAGCCAATGACTCGACTACGTTGTCTTCAGGCATCAAAATGCCTCTTTACGCCAAAAATGTTGAATGACGAGGACATGGAAACCTACATTAACTGAGTTTCTGGATACGCATCTGACGTTATTAAGGCTGGGAGTTCAGAAATAGATGAATATAACATTTTGTAACGTCCTAATCAACGGATTACCCGAGGAATACGAGACAACCGTGAGTACGGTATGTACCTTTAAAGATAACGACCACGCTCCTGAGAAATTAGAGATTTTGATACATGGGGAGTACAAAAGAAAACTTTTGAAGAAGGAAGAAAACAATAGGTGAACTGATAGTGCCATGCAGGCTAGGAAGTTCGTAAGAAGAGAAGGCTTCACATGTTATGTATGTGGTAAAGAGGGACACTTCGCGGACTGCTGGAAATCAAGACGACAGACGATCAACTACGGGCCTTTTGATCAAGGTGAACGGCGATCAAACCCGCGTCTACCCTCGAAATTTCAGCTCTCTACGACTATTTTTCGCGTAGTTGGAAGCGTTACAAAGAAACGGTCAACATTTCATGTTCGCGCATGCGCAGACGAAAGTTACATTACAATTCCAATGAAATTCATTTGGAACTATCAAAGCATTATTCCTGATCGACCCGTTTGAACTCATTTCAACGATATTTAGGGTTGTTATGGCCGTTTCAAGTATTTCACGTTTGCGCCTGCGCATACCAAAGTTACAGCACTTTTTCAGTCACGAATCCATGGCTTCCCTACCCTCGGTCGTGAGGAAGCAAAAAACTTCTTGTGATTTCCAAGCCTCGAACCAGCGATCTAATTCAATGTAATACACGTCGTTACCACTGCGCCATCAAACTACCCGAAGCTTCTACGGACTTCCGTGAGATAGTAGCTGGCAGCGGAAACGGCCGAACCCCCTCGGCAGTTTTAAGCGGAGTTGGTACCACAGTGGTAGGAGAGGAGGTGGGTCGGGTGACAGGAGTGGGGACGAGAGAGAACTGTGTGGGCGACTGGTTTCGGAGGGGAGCCGAGTGTTACGCGGACTGGACGCGGACGCTTTCCAGCCGGGCTTACCCCCGTAAAAACATGTTCCATGTTAAAACTCTGTCGCATAAATTTTTCCTGATTACTTAAGACTTAGCCTTAAGTTCCAAACTGAGGCTCCGGGTTCCTGCATACGGTAAAATCTGGTTAGATGAAATATATTTACCCGTTGAGGGAATTTTCCGCAAGATTATCCTTGTTGGTACCTACAAGTGGAACTTTCAGAGATTTTACATTCAAAAGGAGCATGGCGGCTTAAACGCTTAAAATGTTAAGATAACATGACTGGTTAAAGAAAAACGGAGTTATCGAAAAAATAACATTGTGTGTTACTGACGATGGTTTGATCACCGAAACCGGTATAACAGTGTTTTTTGCGTTTTTCGTGTATTAGTGGAAATAGACTATTTTTTCGATAACTCCGTTTTTCTTTGAAATGGGTTTCCACGATTTCGTCGCGAGTGATTTAGTTCGTATGACTGGTCAAACTATTTAGACAGTACCTTACCTTTAAAATAGGTATGCATAAAGTGAAATACATGTTGTATTTATATAGGAAAAATATCGATCTTGGTGGAATTTCCTTCTATCACTTGGTTGAGAATAGGACGACTCCTTCAAATCTTTGGAAACCAAGGCGGATGTCCAGCGTTTTGATTTCAATGGAATTTCTACACGACAACATGTAGGTACTTCGAATTGGTTTCATTGATGGTGATACCCATATCTGCCGGTGCTACAATTTCATTGAGCTGAATGATCGCCAGGTCCCAACAGTTAAGGCGAGAATCGATCTTCTAGAAGTTGTACGGGCCTATGGAGCGTAATATTATCCAATAACAATCATCATGATCCACACATGTTATCATTCGATAAATGAAGATTAGATCTAAAACTTAAGTAATAAATATTAAAAACAGAGACATTGTGAAATTTGCATCCGTCCAAAAGTCAAACGAGTAGTTCATCGGGAAATTCAGAAAAGGCGTGGGTTCAGGATATTGGAATAACAACGGGATCGAATGAAGATGAACGACAAGAACTACGGCTCAGCTTCCACCCTTCCAGGTCATCATCCAGCCGTCATTTTCTCTTCGACCGCTTTTCTGGCCTCAGTCAGGTCTGGCTCACTATCCCATTTACGAATTTCCAGGCTACGTCCAGTGGACATACACCTAATGATTGTAAGGAACCTTATCCGTCACTCTCCCCTTCTCCTCTTTTTCGTTCCGGCAGTAGGGACCATTAACGATTTTGCGGGGAAAACATTACCTCCGCTTGACAACCCTTCACAGTACGTTGAATTTCCGAGGATAACTCCATAATTGGAGATCTTTAACTGAGAGGAACTCTCCAGCAACCTATATCAAAGACAAAATTGGAGAAATATTAGATAATAAATATAATATTTCTCTAATATTCTCTTTGATATATTATTATATAGGTCATTTAAGCTCTCCGATCATCGATGGGATGTGCTCATGGTTATTATTTGTTTTACAGAATGAAAGAGCTCAGTAAAATTATGACCCATACACTTCTCTCAATAAAACTATTGAGCATACCTGCATACCAAACGTACGCCTATTAATGTATCCGATATTCAGCCGATAAGGAGTTCAACTTCTGCATATAATAAAATTAATCGTCGAAATATTCTTCATTACCATCACAGTAACTGTTATTCGTGCTATTAGGTGCTTCATTCTCAACATCAGTGTGATTTGGAAATACCATGGACACTGAATTAGAATAAAAAGAACGGTACATACCATGGCAGTTATCTGTGAAGGGTAGTTTATTTTACCGGATCCTTCTCACCATCTCCTTTCTCCCACCAAACTTTCACTCAAATTTACTAATACTTTTAAAAGCACCCTGAAGAGTGTGTGACCACAAAGTTACGTGTTCCTTGAAGAAGAAAAAAAAATTAACTTCATACACATGCAAGGTAAAGTTTTATTAATGGAAGAAGAGATCAGCGGAATTTTAAAACGCAATGAAATATTAGTTTCAGCATCATGCCTCTACTGGGCCGGGAAGAAGCTGGTAATGCCGTGTACAAGACACTATCGATTGACAGAGTTGCGCTAAGAACGCATTTCTGGGCCAAATCGTGTGCAAAGTTCAACAGTGACTTTTAGCACCAGTAACACCGAGAAATCCCTTGATAACAAAAGTAATAATAGTTAAATTAATCATTTATCATTCTTTCTGGTCCATTCGGTCCACCACTTCTCAGGATATCGAACGTACATTCACAACAAACAGTAAATATCATGATAACCAGACATGATAATGTGGGCGCAACACGTTTCGGCGAATGGCGCGCGAGTCATGCCTGAAACGGGGACCCCGTTCGGCAAACGAGTTTGGAAGAAAGAAAGCCACTTTCGGCGAATGACAAGTCAATGTACAAATTCCTGCCGCAGCATTTTGTTTGGTTTCACCTGGTTCCTCGTTCATCTTTCTCATTTAGTATCGTCGTGTAACTGTTATGTTGTGCGGGTCGAGACGGTTCTATGAGATAATGGAAGTGGGGATTGACGAAAAATATGAAAGGTGTTTCTGCAATAATAATAAATTAATTAAAATTCACGGGTAGTTACGTGCATCAGGATGGGCTAGTAACTTTCCGGTGTTTAAAAAAAAAATCAGTGTAAGGCTTTCATAGTTTGTTATAGACGCGAGTGTTTCCCGGATAATATCATTAGACAATGTTCAAAATCACGATCCACTGCCACATTATGCTGACTTGGATGACAATGAAACGTTCGCGAGCTCGCAACGCTGTTAAAACGTCGTAAGTCACTATTCAAGTCCTGTTTCTCTTTCCCATTCAAGGGTTCTCACTACTTTTCGCTTCCAACACTATCGAATTTCCTCGCTTCGTTGTGGAATGGGGATAGGGAAGCCTTTTCTTCGTGCCACGTGTCTTTAGAAATGCTCATCGAACAAAAGCCCTTTTGCACCATAGAAGGAGAGACGTCTAATATAATACGCGTCTAACCTTCCGCTCATCCCTTTCATTTCTTCTCCCTTCGAATCTTCGCTTCAGACAACGGCTTCACTCCGACTCCGAGTCGATCGAATCTCAGGTTACCTTGGGAGAAAGCAGAGAGAAATTGTATAATGAGTCCCTCGACTCATGACGAAGGGCTTGTTAGGATATCAAGGTTATAAAACTTATGTCAGCTACTCATTTGTTTAATGTTGAGTATTGAATTAAATTGATTTAACTACATCTACCTACCTACTAATGAAAATTGGAATTTATTTTCTCCTGAATATAAATTCCATTATACCTACAGATCAACAACTGCTGGTGTTTGAAGTCACAGCAGTCAAAGGCGTGTAGAGTTATAATTAGGGCTCGGATTCGAGCATATTTGTACATTTTACATGTGAATAATACACGTTCAAAGAAGCAGTTTAAGCAGAGGTATTTTCGAGACTTATAAGCAGTGGCATTTCGAGCCTCGAGTGGTACTTTGCACCAACGGAATTTAAATGTATTCGGCATATAAAAGCAGTTTAAAGTGGTATTTCGAACTGTTTAGGCAGTGGTATTTCGAGCATTTTAAGCAGTGGTATTTCGAGCTTCGAGTGGTACTTTGCACCAACGGAATTTAAATGTATTCGGCATATAAAAGCAGTTTAAAAAGTGGTATTTCGAACTGTTTAGGCAGTGGTATTTCGAGCATTTTAAGCAGTGGTATTTCGAGCTTCGAGTGGTACTTTGCACCAACGGAATTTAAATGTATTCGGCATATAAAAGCAGTTTAAAAAGTGGTATTTCGAACTGTTTAGGCAGTGGTATTTCGAGCATTTTAAGCAGTGGTATTTCGAGCCTCGAGTGGTACTTTGCACCAACGAAATTTAAATGTATTCGGCATATAAAAGCAGTTTAAAAAGTGGTATTTCGAACTGTTTAGGCAGTGGTATTTCGAGCATTTTAAGCAGTGGTATTTCCAGCTTCGAGTGGTATTTTGGACCAACGGAATTTAAATGTATTCGGCATATAAACGCATAAATTGGCAGTTCTGAGAATAAACGCATGAAAGTTTTCGGTTTTTTTCGGATTCCATGTACCTGCCTCCCCATAAGATTCAAAGTTATTGAAAAACGCTGCAAATCCGTGCACATTGGTTTATTATTTTTAACAGAATACCTTTCTGTTACAGATCACAGCTCTCTGTATAGATAAACCGTCTAAATAATATGTACTAGTCTATACATATTATGTAGATCGCAGACCCTCCGTAAGGCTCCTTTCACACGGGGAGCCGCACGGCTCTCGCTCGCGAACAGGCGGACGGCGCGTGAGACTGAAATGCATTGAGTGCAATGGAGCTTTCACATGAGGAGCGAGAGCTCTTCGAGAGCTTTTAGGGCTCGCGAGCCGCGAGAGATCACGGCTCTGCACCTCGAGCCACGCGTCTACGGCTCTTGAACGAAATGCAAAGGAGGGGTGCTGGTATTCACACGAAGAGCGAAAACGGCTCTCGCTCCTCAAACTGTGGGGAAAAGATCGTATCGACAATTTCTCATCTAAGTTCTCCAACACATTGCTGGTCAAATAGTTGAAACTTTAATTCACGTAGGCCGCAGTATGTACCTAACTGCATCCTATCAATGTAAACTAAGTATATACAGTAGGTACTACGTATTCAAAAACAGCTTTGGAAATCTCATTCATTTTTCATTTTTATTTTAAATTTCAAGTAGGTACTAAGTACACTTTATCCCCAAACGCAGTGTAACTTGGTTTCTTTTGCTTCGTACAGGCACATACTAACTTCACTTTAACTTGAAGTTGTCACAGTCCCACAGCCTGTACCTCCTCGACTTTCTTCTCACTGTCTGTGGAATCCCTCAGCATGATTAGTAGGGACCGTTCCCCAACTCTGATACGGGACAGGAACGATCTCCTTCCTAGTTTTACCACCACTTCGTCCTCGGACTGCTTTCCACTAGTATTGAATTTTTCCTCGGTTCTATTTTACTTGTGCCCTCGTGGCACACCTAATTTTCCCATTTCAGTTTTTTCTAGGTTCTTTCTCCTGAACTTATTTAAATTAACTGTGTCACAGGATTGGTTCTTTAATTCTTTACTATTGAGCCCTTATTTCCATTTTCGTTATTCGACAGAATCTTTCCTTTGTTCTTTTCTACATTTTCTCCCCCCCCCCCCCCGCAGAGAGGAGGTTTTCATTTTTTTAAAAATATTTTGCCAGTATATTTCTTTTCCCTTATTTTGCCGTTTTGATTACTACCTTAATTCATATTTTCATAGGGTTTGGGACTAGCCCTAAATTTAAATCGTCCCTGGTAGCAGAGAATTTCTCATAACGTGTTGTGATATTTCTTGAGGAAATACCTAACAGCACATTAAAAAGTGTAGAATCGTTAGATCCTCAAAATTTTACATTTCAGAGAAAAAAGCTGACTCAATTTTATCGCGAGGCTTATAATTGTTTTTCAATTGTTTATTTTATTTATTTATTTTTTCAATTACGTACTTAGGTATTTTCAGGTCAAGTTTTCGAAGTCATTTCAATTTACGCCACATAAAGCCTCAAAGGCATCAGAGAAATATGGAAATAAAAGGTAAATCGAAGAAACAAGCGTTGACACAACCTGTGTTAAATCAGCAACAGCACGAGGACGAGTTCTCTTCCAAAGTGTTTAGATCATTCTTAAGTGCCAACATACCTCTTTACAAGGTGGAACATGCTGAGATTAGAGCTGCCTTCTTCAGAGTATGAAAAGGTACACAAGCCTGGACGTACGAATGTTCCGTATTCTCGTTGAAATAATTTAGAACTAGTAAACACGGATCTATCTCTGTAGTGGGACGCCAATTTCTTGACCATAATCTTAGAACCATTGTGCGAACAGTGCAAGCAGAGAAAAACGGAGTTATCGAAAAAATAGTCCATTTCCACCAACACACGAAAAACGCGAAAAACACTGTCATACCGGTTTAGGTGACCAAACCATCGTCAGCAACACACGACGACTATATTTTTTCAATAACTCCGTTTTTCTTTGAAATGGGTTTCCACGATTTCGTCGCGAGTGATTTAGTTCGTAGTGCTAGCAGCTCTGTGTAAGTACCTATATTTTTTGTTAATTTATTTTTAATGCATTCCAAATTGTTTCTCCAGTTCTTTCTCCAATCGAGAATAAGAGTACTTTCGGCTATTCTTTCGCTGTTTTCTACTTATTCTAAGTGAATATGCCTTGGTCTCTCACGGTCGTACCATGTCACAGTCGCATTACTCAACATTTCCATCACTTTATTTTATGCATTTCTGTTTCAGGTTTGCTGTGGCCAACCTTTTCAGATGAGCAGGAAAACAGAGTACTCGCAAGGGTGACTGTCGCTGCCCCCTACATGTTGAAGGCAGGGAACAGCCTCAAATTACTCTACCCAAAGATATTGCACGTGACTTGTCTTGCCCATGCACTGCACAGAGTTGCTGAGGAGCTGCAAGAGAACTCTTCAGGCATCAAGAAGGCCATTTTCTTCAGTGAAGGAAATTTTCGTCAAAGCTCCTTCCTGCGTCCGTGTCTTTATCCTGAGCTCCCTTTACCTCATGCGCCCGTACTGACGCGATAGGGAACTTGGATCTCGGCCGCCTTTTATTCGCTGAAAATTATAGAGCGCTGAAGGAGGTGAGGTAAAAAAAAACCAGTCATGCAGCATGACTTAATGAGCGAATTTTCAAAGAAATATTCGAATTAATGGCTATGGTTTTGAATAAAGGAAAACTTCTTCCTCCTACTGTTAGTACCTAAATTGAATAATTTGAAATAGATTTTTTCTTTCGTCTTCCTTCTAGTAATACGTGGGCCGGTACTTGTCTATCTATGAAGGTATCATAACAATTATATGTCAAATGGGAAATTCAAGGAGTTGTACTAATCGTTTGCCTCCCCCTTTTTTGCTTCGAACTCTCGTCTTCAATTAATACTTCTCACATTTTTCAATCTGACCACTCTAAGGGGGGGGGGGGGGGGGGGTAAGAGTTTAAAGATTATCCTAGTTTTGGGTAATTTTTGCGCACTTTAAATGCTCTAATTTAAGAACGGATTTAGATATCTAAAATCCGATTTCACCATCGTGTTCAGCGTGCAAAAACCTTTAAAATGAGGGGTCACTTGTTAGAAAATAACATTTTGGGGATTTTTGGGTAATTTTTGCGCACTTTAAATGCTCTAATTTAAGAACGGATTTAGATATCTAAAATCCGATTTCACCATCGTGTTCAGCGTGCAAAAACCTTTAAAATGAGGGGTCACTTGTTAGAAAATAACATTTTGGGGATTTTTGGGTAATTTTTGCGCACTTTAAATGCTCTAATTTAAGAACGGATTTAGATATCTAAAATCCGATTTCACCATCGTGTTCAGCGTGCAAAAACCTTTAAAATGAGGGGTCACGTGTTGGAAAATGACATTTTGGGGATTTTTGGGTAATTTTTGCGCACTTTAAATGCGCCAAAACCCTCCTTAGAGTAGGCCAATTTCGCCCATCTTCGAACTTAGCCTTTCGATTGCCAAGATAGATTTTTTGTGCAAATTTGAGCTGTTTATCTCAATTCTATCGAGAGTTATCGTCTGGAGTGACACATATATATATAAATATATATATACATATAAAAAAGTGTTAAATTTCAGGAATCGTTTTAGAATGGTCTGAAACGGATTTCTATGAAGAAAATTTCCAAAAATTTATATTATTTAAATTTCGAAGCCATTGCAATAGCTTCATTTTCTTTGAAAATTCGCTAAAAAGAAAAAAATCCAAGTATTTGAAATGTTTCATAATCTCCGTCATACTTTTTATACCTTGCAATTATGTTTTCTCAATTTTTCTTTTTATCGTACTCAGGCTGACTAAGTCAGCTAATATGTTTCAATTATAGTTTCCCAGATGATCGAGTTTTGATGACGGCGACAGCAAATACATGGCGAAACCTAAGAATTCTTTCAAAATGAAACAACTGCCACCATCCTTGACTTTCATAAAAGCCTACATGAGTTTCATTCCCGAAGTCATCCTAAAATTGGAATCTCAAGGGCAAGGAATTGGTTGAAGTGGTCGCGATGATGCACGGAGTAATCGAGAAAGCCTGGAGAGACTGTTTTAAAAAAGTTGGAGTTTGTGCTGGCTCGAAATCCCGGGTGGAGTGCTGCTGTGGACCTGGCGGGGATGCTGCGTGGCGATTCTCCAACATCAGCGGATTTTCCCGACTACAGCCCACAAGAAGCAGCCTCATTTAAATAGTTAGCTTTAGTTTCAGCATATGTTGAAGGTTCGTTCTCTTCACTAAAACTTTTATTGACCGATTTGAGAAAATCATTTAAAACAGAAAATATCGAAACAACTCTCGTTGCTCAAACCAATACCTCTCTGTAAGTAACTTTCCACGTTGCCTATGTTATACGAACTTTTTACGGGGTTTTTCGAGCATATTTAACGGCATGAAAGGAAATGCTCGAGTATATTTAGAAGGTTGCCGAGCAGAATTCGAGATTTTATCGTGCATATAAATCCGAGCCCGTTAAAATAGTCCCCAACACGAAATTACGAGCTTGGCTTTCAAGCAGCAGCGAGACCAGCAATGGATTGCATAACCGACCAACTGAAGGAACTTAACTAGGCCCTCGATGGTCCCCTATGAATATGATCTTATTCTGAAATGGTAGCCGCAGTGGATGCACAAACGTGAAATCCTACAAGCGGTAATATTTTTCAAACGATTTCATTCAAATTATGATGGAAGTTAGTGATGGGCCTGGGACGGAGCCATCGTAACCTTAGTTTAGGTACGCCTAGAAGCACCGAAGCGGCGCGGCGCCTGCAACATTGTGAATGCTAAACCCGCAGTTACGTAATGCAGGTTAACAAAGTTCAGCTGGGAGAGTTCGCATTTTCGTGACGGGGACTTTGGTGTTATATTATTTCATTGATAGTATTACTGGTTCCGGAGTAGTATAATTACAAACAGGGACATTTTGAAGTTCGCATCCGTCCATAGTATTCTGATAGTATTCAGGATTAACAAGTTCGTAGGTAGGTAGGTAGGTATGTACATATTATGTTAGTATATTCATTACATGAATTAGCCGCTAAATCAACAGCTTGAACAGCTTTGTATACAAATCTTATTTATACTTATCACAAATTCCGTCAAATTGGTGATAACAGCATGGAAGATCGTGGTGGGTAGCTGATTACGATGCGTCTTTAATTTGTTGAGTACCTACTCAATACAGATATACATTCCACAGTACGTTTTACTGGCACTGCAATAATTGTTAATCCTCTTCCTAAATGCAGCGTCGATGTACACGTCTGGCTTACTTTATCCGTCACTGAATTGGTTCATAGACAGACTTCAATAATGTTTATTTTGCGCATAATTTAAAACAGATTTGAAAAGGGATAAATAAATGTTGAAAGGCCAAAACCGTACAGCTACCCAGAGGGATGCTTAAGTGCTTATACATATACGTATATGACTATTATTGCCGACTATCTTAGTAACATAGGTGGGGTAGGATGGTGAGACGTTGTGGCTACGTGTACTTAAGAAGTAATCTGAAATACGTTCTCTTCGGGAAACTTGGAAAATGTCACGAGAAACTTTTCTCGGAGACCCATTAGTATTCATGAGCTCTTTTTAACGTCTTTAGCAACTCTTCGAGCGAGATGTGGCGCCTATAATAGATTATATTTCCACTCCACTCGACAATACAACAGCTCAAAGAGAAAATAAATAAGAAAAGTTCATATAGGGCATTATCACCAAATGATAGTGTGTGGGAGACCACCAGGAGCATTGTACGTCCAGCAGTTCGTTCATAGTAAATCACAAATGAGTGAATCACACGGTAGATACTATAATACAGGTACATCATTAACTCTAGCCATCATTGATTAGGAACAGCTCATTATAATCACGCAGGGCTCTAAGAATTCGGGTTTCTTGTTCCGTGGTATTATTCCATATTATTTGAAGAAAATGGTTTCATTTTGGATTTTACTGATCCTTTATTACCTATTTTTTGATAGGTAGGTACAAGTTTATTTTTCACGCGGCCAAAAGAAACATCCAAATTGGGAATACCTAAGTCGAGGGTCCTATTTAGGTTCAACGACCATCAGAATTTGTGACAGTACTGGCTGTTCTCGAGTTGTTTTTTGGTTCGGTGGAGACGGGATCGCTTGGGGAAGCCAAATCGATATCCCTTCTCAACCGGTGATAATCTCGCTGGTCTAGGAGGGGGACTCTCGAGGGTTCACCACCACTGACACACTCTGTCACATGGTAGCAGAGCATGGTTTGTAGTATGCGCTGAGCAATTCACGATACTCCATCCACTTTTTATGGGCTTATCCCAGAAGGATTCCTTTACAAACCTCCTGTCCCTTTGATAATACATACATCTATTAACTTCCCCCTCACCCCTTTACCCCTTAGAGTGTCAGAAGGTATAATTAAAATATATTGAGCTCATTTGAAGGCAATTAATGCCGTGCCCCAAATTACAAGTCCCAATAGTTGTTCCATCTAGCGGTGGAGGTTGATCACCTAGAGGTTCCCCAGATGAGCACAATTCACTGGACAACAACCTCTGACAACATTATCCGCCAGTACTCTTATGTCGGCGCTATGTTCTCCACCAGTAAAATATTAATGAGGTAGCACCATTACGATGGAGTTCGTCACCTTGAAGTTGATCAGATTTCGTTTCCTGAACCGGAACTTCGTACTACTTTTCATTTCCCCTTTTCCCTCGCATACTTTTGGTACCCAGAAGTATGTAATGTGGGGAGGAGTGCGATAGTACTTGCTGTTCTCGAGTAGTTTTTTGGTCCGGTGGAGACGGGATCACTTGAGGAAGCCTAATCGATATCCCTTCTTAACCTGTGATAATCTCGCTGGTCTAGGAGGGGGACTCTCGTGGGTCCACCACCACTGTCACACTCTGTCACAAATTTCAAGAATGACCTTGTGTGTTCGTGGGGCCGTAACGACGCGTTACAGGAGATGAGGCCGGTGGAAATATGCACATTTATGTAACTGTAAATGCCGAGCGTTAGGGTACTTATACTTCGACTCTGATGGCATTTGTGTCGTGCCTGTGCGTTTGTATGTGTCCGTGAGTGGGTAGGTATGTATCCACCGCAAAAAAAAGCGACCCTCCTAATTGAGGGGGGCTGACGGAACGCAGAGGCGCGAGTCGGGTTTCAATGAATTTTCTCCTATGACCCTTATACAGAGGACCATTCTGCCCGCAATATTCCGGCTCAGTGAAACCATTATTTCGTGTATTAATGTGCTTTTCAAGGTTTTGCGTACAAAGCATTGATCTAGACGGAATTTGCGGAATAGTGTACCTGTCGTTTTTTGACTATCTTGCGTGTTATTCAACAAATTCAACTTGGAAGGCTCAGCACACTCGTACCGGATTTGATCATTTAAATAACTTCTAAAACATCGCGACTCTTCAAGTAGGAAACTTCGCATTTCCACTTGAAGACCTATTTTCAAGGAGGTCGTTATGCAACACCACAAACGATTATAAGGAAGTTTTCTCCAGCATTTCACGCGAACGTAACGCCCAAAACAAGCCATCTGGATGGTTATTCGCCAAAGACTTTCCTTTACTTTATTCTTTAAAGAAGAAAAAAAAAAATACTCCCTTTGATCGCGAATGGCAAAGCACATCGAGCCCTCTTGGACTAATGAACGTAAAACGCCAATTTACCATGGCTGACTTAGTTGGGGGTTTCTTCGTCAACCCTTTGGGATTAATATGAGATTTCTTTACCCTCCACCGTGAAAATTGCTTAGAGAGGAAACCTTCAAAGAATCTTCAGTGTTCGCTGGTTTCTCGTCAGTGGATGAGCGGAGTGAATAAAAAAACATTCTCTGAATTACTTTCAATGGGGGATCTCTTGATTTATTGCCGCGTTATTGAAATTGCTTCGTCTTACCCTGCACAGTTTCCGTAGCTTATGCAGAAGAGTGAAAAGGAAGACACCCCTACCTCCTGATATAACGTTGGCAATAAACTGAGCGGCACAAACTTTGTCTTACGTGGCTTCAGACAATATGATGTTCAGTATTGTGCATCCTCCTGAACTATGAATAGGGCTTCCACCTCTTATATATAATTTCCCATTTGAAAGCCTTTCAAGATTATAAGCTGAGCATGGTTCGATAGAGTAATGTGCCATGCACCGTGAACTTGCGAATCATCTACCTGAGCGACGACAGTGTAAAAATATCGTTGTCATGACGTCACTGTCTCCACAATTTGTTGTGAATTGTTGATGAAGCAAGTGGGCGAGAGATGAGGGAACGTCAGCCTAGATGTGGTAACTCACTAGGCCAACTTCATTCAACTCTTCTTCGGTTTGTCTGGGCATGAATTGGCAAAACTCAATGGCAGAATATGCGTCATAATTTCCCATTTGAAAGCCTTTCAATATTACAGGGTGAGCATGGTTCGATAGTGTAAAAATATCGTTGTCGTGACGTCATTGTCTCCACAATTTGTTGTATTGTTGACGAAGTAAGTGAGCGAGAGAAGGGGACAGAACGTCAGCCTAGATGTGGTAACTCACTAGGCCAACTTCATTCAACTCTTCTTCGTTTTCTCTGGGCATGATATGGCAAAACTCAATGGCAGAATATGCGTCACGCTAAAAACTACTAGTAGTATGGAAAACTGAACACCGCTAGATAGTATAGTTACCTAAATATTTTGCTAGGTCAGCGTGTGCGCAGACGCAAGTCGATGTCTGATTTTTCTTAAATTGTTTACCTAATTTATTACAACTTGTTATAAATTCGTATTTCATTCTTCCGTACATATTATTTATGCGCGTTCTATGAGTTGGGACGGGAAGACATGTAACCAAGTTTCTTTAGAAAGAGAAACCTTGCCTGGAATACTGGAACGACTTTCACCACCCTCGTTCATTAAATCTCCTACTTAATAAAATCGATACGAACTTTTTCTATTTCCGACCAATCGATTAGCTGCTGACAAAAATTGACGCGATTACTTTTCCTCAAAGTACGAAAGCGATGAGAAAAAAAGAAACTTCTTCAGGTTTTTACCAGAAAAAGTTCTAAGGTTCAATTAATATTTCCTCAGCTGGAGGCAGGTGCTGAGGAGAAGAGTTCGAGATGTTTTCTCAGGAGAGAAACCCAGCAGTAGCTAAGTCTTGAATAACGAAGACTGAAGACTTTTATTTTTCGTTTGGGGTTTTGTTTTTAATCCGTTCCTGTAGGCCAATTTGTCGACCACCCAATCAACTTAGGTTCCTGTAAGTAGCTCTATAAGGCAAAATAATCCTACGCTCTACATTATCCTAACAAGACATGAATTATGTTATTGATATGGCCTCTAAGTACTACCAAATTCCCACAAATCCAACTACAGGTTCGGGAATAGTAAGCGTTAAAATTTGGAACCGACATGCGCATACGATTGAGACGGTGCTTGGTGTTTTTATCCCCAAAATGCAAAATACAGATAGATACCTACGTTAAAAAAAAAAACGCTGCAAATCCCAGCACAACGGTTTATTGACATTTTATGTCTTTACTTTGCTACATAAACTCGAAAATGAAACGCGGGACATGCAACGGAGACATGCAACGGAAACAACGTCACGAAAATATTTCTGATGATTTTCGCTTACAACCGATTCGTTGCTACGGAACTTTATCTTCGCCAGTTATCATCGTACAAAAATCGTTCACCACTCGTTGGATAGCTCTCGATTTACCTAACCATACTACGTTAACCACTGCGGACTGCGTGGCCAACAAGCTGCGGTATGAGCGTGATTGTTTAAATGAATGTTTACGTACATAATACAGTGGAGTCCGGCTAATCCGAACTAATTGGGACTGAAGGCTGTTCGGACTAGGTGACCAAAACAATTAAGTACGAAGTACTTGGTGTGGGTGCGGGAGGGGGCGCTAAGACATAAAAAATGTCCCTCGTGGTTGCGTACTTGTACGGAAGCTGTACCCACCCTTTGTGTTTTGCTTGACTGTGTGTCTGTGGGTGTTTAAGGAGTTTCTTTTCCGTTCAAGGTGCGTAGATTCCAAAAATGCAATGTCCGTCCGTTTCAACTTTCTTTTAAAAAGGCTGGAATGTTTTGATTAAATTCATATGAGCAGCTGCAACAAGAGTAATTTATGAAAATGTCATCAAAAAGATGAAAGTTTTTGAGGAAAAGTGTACTTGAAACGACGATTTTTCTTTTACGTTTCAAGGTGCGTAGATTCAAAAACTGCAATAGTATCCCTCCGCCGTACGCCTTATTTATTATTATGTACAGAATACCCTTCTGTTACGGATCCCAGCTCTTTGCCCCGTCTATATATTATAATATGAACTATTCTATACATATTAGTACCTAACCCCGTACTCGTTATTTGGTACCTACCTAAATCACCAGTTAAATGTTGCTAAGATAATTCTGTCGATGACAAATAGTAACTAAAACGGCAAAAAGAAACGCAAATAATGAAGTTCTGAAGGAAAATTGTTGATGTGGAGTGAAATAGATCTGTAGTCAATACCTACCCTCGTGGTCGAGTATAATGAACCTTCACGGCTTTGTCAGTTATCGGGTTTATTTAACTCGTGTCAAAATACAAGTTAATCAGCGAAAAATAATATATGTATACCCACGGATTTCGTTTTGAGGGGAGGGGTTTAGTTTATTAACTTTACGCCATATTGTTGCAAACGAAATCACATAATTATTATTCTTAACTTAATTACCTAATATACTCGTAAATGTCAAATTCTCTTCATAAATAAATAAATGAATAAATTAGTTCAATATTTCGGTGATGGTGAATGGCGAAGGAATTTTTCGGGACATCATGCTAAGAATTTACTGAACGGGCCCAAAAAACGTTTGAAGGTTCCATACAGAACTATCCTAAATAGCTATTCTTTACAAATAGCATGACCAGTCCGTAGGCGTGATGTTACCAATATGAATTGTTTATCCTCATTTTGCAGTACATGAAACTATGGTTGAGTCGGTATTTTTAATCCTAATTTATAACAACTTCTTCTTGGATAGGAGATGAATTATTGATGTTGCCAATTTTGTGTCATACTCTTTTCTGTATGGGAGAGTGGCATTCCACCTCCTAACATATGTTATGGCCCCTCTTTTAGCGACAACATCAGCCATTTCATTTCCAGCAATGCCCAGGTGTCATCTCATCTTAATGAACACCAATTTTTTTTTTTTTCGAAGCTTTCCAGCTGTGTAATGAGCTTCAGTAACAAACAAACAAAACTTGTTATTTTCGAGTTTGCTCTCAGATGAATGAGCTTCAGCACCGTGCCAGGCGAGTCAGACAGTGACTAAGATGTGAGCATGGTTGTTGAGGTTGTAAACGGCGTACTCCAAAGCTTTCACAATTGCTCATAATTATTTCAGCTATGAAAACAGTTGCCTAATAGCTGGAAAACTAGGTGGTCGAGCTGGAGGCGAGCGCTTTCGATGTAAGGCTGTCGATAGTAGCTCGAGTATGTCCTTACATCGAAAGTGCTCCAGTAAAGTATAGTATGGTACTTGACCAGCTAGTGAAGATGGATTCCTCCAGAAGGTATGGTTTAACAATTTTAATACTAGTGGAAATAATCATTTATATTTAATTAAGAAGTGAGATATTCGCTTTCATATGGACTGCATTTACGGCAGCAATTTAACGATGATGTCTTCGGACAACTATTCTGAACACTGTCTTAAAGAGCCAACGGGCGCAAGTTTCCGTAGAAAACAGAGGCATAATCAAACAGACTACGCAACTGCCGTTGTGGAAGGATGAGTTCCGCCTTCTTGTAGTTTACGTAAGTTTACGTAGACCTCCGCCTTCTTGTAGTTAAATATACCTACCTGATGTAAGCATTCCATGACAGCGTCCTCGTGAAGGTAAGCCCAAGAAATTTACTTTATTGCTCATCTTAATCTTGACTCCTCCCAGCTCTACTGTGTCACCAGATGGTAATCTACGCCTCCCAGCCAACAGACTTCGAGGCTGAGATTCTTATAGTCCCAGTGAATGAAAATATTCCTGCACTATTTGAAATAGTATGTGACTTAACCTTTCCAGTGACTCCAGAGGATCCCAGTTTGAGCAGAAAATGCATACATATTGCAAAATATATGGTCAGAAATGGTTAAACCCGAGTTACTCAACAATTATACAGCTCTACTGTCAAACAAGAATGCCCAACTTTCTATGACTAGATTTCTTTATGATGTTCCAAACTTCGTTCCGAGTTCTTTCCGTCGTTTTGGCTACCTTGAGCGTTATAAGCCGAAGCTATTTACTTACCTCGGGAAAATTGAACCAGAAACTTTTTAATTTCTACCTAGAAAAATACCTCTATTACATTATGCTGTTTGAAGTTTGGGCTGATTCCTTTTCCGACTCGGTGGAAAGGGGACCGAGGAGGCCTCAGCCTGTTGTCATCCAATTTGCAGGGTATGAGAACTCTAAGAACAAAAAGTTGACTTTGACAGAACTTGGTGAAAAGTTAACGAAGACTAATGGTTCTTATTCCCTGAACTTTTCACCACCAGGGTGACATTTCTTTTTCCATCTTTCCACACTCATTCACTCCTTCAAACAGATTTCCTGTTAGAAGTTGCAGCCTGGACTTTCTTCTAAATAAACCGAATTCCCCGTTTCCGGTTGAAGCTCAGACCCCATCGAAGTCAATATACGTATCGTAGTTCTATTCACCGAAAGTTAGGGTTATAAACTTTTTTTCTTTCCCCATGCTCGATTCCAAAGGTTCATAATTTAAAATAATAAACCCGAAGGCAAGATAGATGTCCCAAATTCAATATTTGTACGAATTTACCTATGCGATTCAGATAAGCGAGTGTCATGGAAAAATATTAGATGAGAGTGTTTATTTCTTCTTTGTGTGTTCAATGATTCAGCAGAAGTTACCACATTCATCCACTGATACTCTGCGACAGAAGTGGCTACCTCCGAAGAGATGAAGAAATAATATTGGAAAATTCACCTCAAAATCACAGGAGTGAGACCTATTCAGGAGTGAGACCTGTGATTTAGGATTGAGCCCTGTGATTGCGTGCTATACAATTCAAAATTGAATATACTAGAAGAAGTAAATAATAACAGTTCATTCCATTAGAGCATTGCTATTTGGATAATGATCACTTTCCAAGAACAGTAAAGCAGTAAATCTAGGAGAGAAAGTACCTCTCGCTCTAGAGAAATATGCTGTTTTCTAAGCCTGTGAAGTGAACTTAGCATTTATAGTTGAACGAGTTACAAGTATCATTTCGGGTTTAATCTAGTTAATGCACCGAGATGAGGAGCACGTTGAACTGCTGTAGCAAATGGGCAACGGTTGAAAGGGAAGTGGGTAGAGCTTGGAATATACGGCCAAGGCGTTTCAGGGGGTGTCCCAGTCACACACACCGGTTGGCTGAGAGGGCCAGGCTTATAAAACATGGATTAACGTTAGCGTTACGTTAACTGTACCTTAATTAGGGAGGGGGAACAATTACTTTGAGGCAGTTATACCCTACTCACAGTGCGAAGCACGACCAAACAGAAAACAGGGATCGGTTTTATACGGGCAGGAGTCCTGTGAAAGGGGATAGCGTAGAAGAAATAAAGCACTAGAGAGTTATACCTCGACCATTGTCTTTCCTCTTTGTGCTCATCATCCCACAATTAACAGTGAATGACCAACCTTTACTGGCTAATATTATTTAAATGACACGCCAGGGAAGAGTGTCGGCGAAAATAATCCAGAAGAATTTATACTGTATCACTTCAAATTATCATTGAATGTGAACAGTCAGAACTTTGGAGCTCAGAGCTGCTGAAGCAGTAAGACCTTCCAAAACAACGGTGGTCATGATGGGCGCCCATTAAAGGACAAAGAACTTCTAATGATGGTAAAGACGACAATTTGAATGTAGACCTGGAATGTTGACAGTCTCTTACATAGTAAAGTAATTAATATACTGATTCCAAGAATGTAATGACCTATCAATTTTTATCAGAGGCACGTCAATCGCCTGTGAGTCGATTTGTATAGGCTTCGTACATATCCACGTTGGGAATCGTGGTAATTCGGACTACCGGTTCGGTTATGAAAGGTATCCACACAGTATAACTAAATATTATTTGACTTTTCTCCCAGTTATCGTCGATCTAATCCTCATGATAGACCTGAACAGATTATTCAACTGGATCTGCAGCCACCCCTCCTTTAATACCTGCTCCTTCTGGCATCACTTAAATAGCAACGGTTATTTGGAACTTAATTCCGTCCCCACGTTATGTTAATTCCGTCTCCTGTGTTACCTAAATTATTGCGTAAGCCACTTTCCAATGTATTTAGTAACCACCGGTCTGGGTTGGGACCGGAATCAAACACGAGTTTCATAAATGGTGAGGGGAAAACTCCCTACAATGCAGTGCCCTATCATAGTACTGCGTTGTGAAAATGCAGCTAAATAAGTATTATTTGCAAAACCGTTAGAAGGAGTTCAAGCAATGCAGTATAACATAGTGGATACCAAAATGTTTTTTGAATGTTTTCATGCCGAAAAAACTGATTATTCAAACCTCAGGTTCGCTGTAAAAGTTTGTGTACATCCAACGTTTTCCGTCAAAGTTTCTCATTTCTCATCTACAAATGACCGAAGGGAGAGTTTTGTCATCAAAATGCCGCACTGGGTTATGGTAATCATCCTGAAAGTTGGTAATAACCCCGATACTCCTCCCATTTGTCAGGCAACTCCGGTGGAAAGCACTAGGACGGGACATCACTGGGAGATAGGTTTCGGTTGGTGAATCTGAGGGGGTATAGCTGAATCAAATCCGAGGCGGTAGGTAATTTATAATGAGGCAACGGGAGCGGAAGCGTGAGATATGTGCAACGCGTGAACCTATGACCCGAGTCATGGCTGAAACTGGGGATCCCTTCCTCATCGCGAGGCTCCCACGCAATAATACTTGAAAATCGGCATTTCGTATTCATAACAAGGCTGCAGTAGGATTTAGCAACTCGAACCCTTCGAATATTATCAACTTCTAGACCCGCGGATGCCTCTAAATCGCCACTATTAATTGCTGACAAGAGGTCCACAAAGAAACATAGGTAGGTACCTAAAAGTTCAATTATGCAGTAAAGTATAATTTCACATCTTTGTCAGATCTTTGTATAATTTGGACAGGACAACAAATTTGTATAATTTAGACCAATTCCCTAATCCTTGGACAGTTTGAAACCCATGTTGCTGCTCTAGCCGGGATTGTCAGATTCTCCAGAAAAAAAGTACACCCCTCCCCCACCCCTTATCCAATACAATTTTTTTGTAATAGGAATGTTGTCTTTAATTAAAATTTCAACTCTAAAACAGTGGGTAACTATAATTTTAGGAAAATTAGTGTTACGAGCTTAATGGAACAATTTATAGGCAACAAACACTCTGTTATCTACAAGAACTCAGAGAAGGAACATGGAGCAGTAGACGGGTAATATATCAATTCCAGCAGATAAGTGAACTTTTCTTGGTAAATTTGTATTATAAATATTTGCCTTAAACTACTTAGCACTTCATTAAACATTGTAAGAATGGACTAAGTATTTTGATTTGTAAACCTTTTAGAAATGTTTTGCAGAAAATTATGCTATTGGAATTTCGAGCTGATCGTTTTTAACAGGGGTTTTTGAGAGCGGGGATTCCGAATTTGAGGTCAATACCAATGAAAATTCTGACCCAAATACAGGGTTAAGTACCGATGAAAAGAAAACTGGTTGGTTGGATGGAATCAAATCCAAAAATAAAACAAACAAAAAATTTAAAAAAAATCAGGTAGCGCGAGAATATTTCTGGCTACGTTGAGCCTTTTCCAATAGCTGTTTATGACGCGACTGGGTTGACGTCCTTGGTGTGAAGTCAGCCATAGGAAGCACTTGAAGGCATGACGCATCGAGTGATCCAGTTATCAGTAATTTGTTTTTCATCAACTGAATGGTCGATCGGTTTCGTTCATCCCTCATTTGGGCTATCGGTACTGAAAAAATCCACTCACAGTATGTTGAAAAGAATCAACGAACTATCAGCCTTTACCTAGTTTTATGGACTTCATTGTTGAAAATATTTTAGACGGGTTTATGTTAGACGGATTGCCGGAGGACTAAGGGTTACCTAATCCTACAGGAAACTTATTTCTGATGTCGAGTTCACCTTCAGTAAGCAAAAAATCCTATCGGTTTGATATAATATACTTCGCTCCGGGAAGGATTTCAATATATTATTACTATGAACCTCCATCCTATAATTCCATATAGGTACTTAAAATAAAGCGGTTGAAAATCAAAATCGGATGAATTATAATAATACACGTCTTGAATACAGAATACCAGTGTGATAAAACAATTGTATTTGTCTCGCGGTTTGTAAGGTTTTGTTTCATGGTACTTATCGACTCATGATTCAAAAAAACTTTAATCCTCCCAAGTAATCTCTCAACCTTCTTCATAAAAGATGAACTGTTGAACCATTCATGAAATGAACTACGAAGAAATTCCCTAAGAAAATTTAAAACGATAAATAGTAAGTTACATCCCTTGTTACACGCAACTAAGTTATTCCGTTAAGAGCAAGATAAAAAATTCATTTTCAATTCCGAGAATGCCAACAAAAGCCTTCCGTGACGCCCAAGTTCACGGAATATCTGTTCCAATATAATATCATTACCCATTATTTCCATAGCTGTCACACAGGCTTATCGTGGAATTTAATAATCGACTATTGTTCAGAGGTTTGACCAGCGGTAGTAAGATCAGCCCGCTGTTACCGATAGGGCGACAGGTCGAATTTTTAAGTGAATACATCATTATCATGAACATTATTCAAACGGTAAAACCTCAATTTGAACTTCAAGCTCATTTAAATCGCGCATGATTTTGAAAACCCGAGTATAAGTATTATTCTAAGAAACTCGATTATGACTGTATGTCAACAAGAAACTGCGAGTTACGTATAAAAAACGGTAGTATACGTACAAGAAACTTATAGACGGTTTTTGATGAATATGGAACCAGTAGGTACTAACCAGTTATGGACGGTTACGAACATTTCAAGAGTACAGACTGTACCCACTGCTTACAGCCGGTGATAATCATAGTCTACGACTACACTGAAAATAATAAATGTGCATTGTAAATATTACAATAAAAATTTAATTAATGAATGGTCATGAAAAATATGCATTTTTCATATTTGTTAGCTACTTCATTTTTCAGGAATAAATACTCGTAGTCTAATAATTATTAGGACTACAAGGGGAAATACCTACATACCTCCTTCAAACATGGATAAACTATTCTACTTCTCCCGAGATGACATTTTCAAAGTGTTGGACCATTAACACTCTCTGGCCATTCCCCTCTGTTTGTCGGTTTTCCTTGGCGAGACCACATATTAGCTTCTGTTGCGTTTACCCAGCGGTTAATGATTAATGACTCAAGTTCAAAAGGGTGGAGGCGCGAGGCTCCAGGTGGCCGTCACGTATCGCGCATAGTGTACTCATTACATTTTGATGAAACGGTAGATCGTAGGTAGGTTTCAAACTCATCCAGTCATAGGATCATGTGGTTTTCAAACAGAGTTTTTGGTCATTCATGAACTACACTTGACCTAATGATTTTCCAAAAAGAGACACACAAACACAGTAGGTATAAAGTAAATAAGGTATGCATAATTTGAAAAGAATGTTCCTCCCCATTAATGTTACCGATACACAACTGTAACTGTTTCTACGCATGGGCAAACATGGAATTTCTGAACCTCTGGGCCGCTTGTTCCATTAGAACTTTAGAATGGGACTTCCAAAAGGAGTATTCATAGTACACCATGAATTTCAATGCAATCAGGATGATGATAACGTTTACGCATTCGAAAACAACAAAATCATTGTAAAGACAATACTTTGGTTTCACAATCATTCATCCGGTCTCGATGAATTTGGGCTCAAATTTTTACCTGAAAACTATTACAAAAACGCTGGAAATTATTACAAAACGGATTGTTATTTACCTGAATAGATACCTCTTCTGCGTTGATTAATGTCTTCTGTGGTCAATACCTACTCTTGAGTCCCCATGGAATCCCTGAATCAAGTGGAGACCGGGACAGATTGCCACATTTTTCGGTTTTATTTTCTCCATTTTTTCCTCTTCACGTTATTGCAAAATATATTTTGTATTTAGTAATGTGAACTCTATAGCAATCTATAAACGTTGGTAACAACCTTCAAATATGGCTACAAGCACATTTTTTCGATTTTGGAAGAAAAAAACTTGTCTGGTAGGTCTTCTTGCTCTGGGCTGGGGTAGGTTGTTCCGGGGGGGGAGGGGGGGGGATCCATTTAACGGAACACATCACAATTGTCGCAGTGTGTACCCGGCTTTGTTATGTATATCGATATTCATGGTACAACAAATTATTCATTAACTGAATACAATCTACACTGCAATTCAGCTACGACTTTTCCCGCAGCAGTTTTTGTGGTTATACACTCGGCCAATAATAGCCTTTCTTGCTGCCATATTTGATTATAGTAACAATGTCTACGGATCGGTTGTAATTGAAAAATCATTAAAAATGTAACCGTAGATAGAGAAATGTAACTCCGTCAGTTTTTGTTGTAAGTAATCGTTCTTGACTCGTTGGAAACCTGTCGATTTATACGAAAGTGTTATGCTGAATAAACCGTCATAAATACAAAAAAACTTATGTCAAAACCAATAGCACTCTATGTGTCGCTCCGCAGAGAATTTCAAACCGAACTCTGGCCATAAGACACATCCATGTCAAATTTATATTTTCCTAACGAAAATTGCGAGAAAAAAATGAAGTCATAACATTCTGTGACCTTTTATTTTCGTCAAGAAAAACATCAACGCCAAACCGGAGTATGACCCAACATCAAACAAATCCAATAATGAACGCAAACATAACAAACCCGTCATGAATGGTCTTCACTAAATATTGTTAGATAGGTAAATAGGAAGGTATAATGCTGAACTTTACCGTCTGTTTCCACCTAGATTTAAAATCAAGCATTTTAATCAAATTTCCCAATTGTTGGCATCGATTTATTTTTTTTTAAATTAAGGCATGCAGGTTAATTGTTATTTGCTGTTAGGTTGCTGTTTCGCTCGTTTGTTGATCAAAACTTTCATCATTCTCTGGAGCATGTGACGAGTCAGAAGTCAGTGTATGCAACTGAAAGCTAGGTACATACCTGTCGTGAGTCCCTCCCGGAACTACTCCTAGCAGATTTAAGTTCTCACAAATATTTCATAAGCCAACTTTAGTTCTTACCAAATAAACCATACGAGTGGGGAACAAGCCGCAGGAGTCAGAGCACAACCTGGGTCCCCACCATCCCCTACCAAATAGGGGATGGAGGGAGACGACTCCCAGTAACGTAAATACTCGCCTCCGTCGACTTTTCACTCATTCGACACTTCCTCTAGCCAGCTCTCTCTCCTCTCTCCTCCTACCATGCTCTCTCTCTCTCTCCTAAAAGATCCTAGATGACGGTGGTGGTCAGCCCAACTCGACGTTCGGTACCCAAAGTAGCCCACTCCACCCCTCGTCTAAGTAGTGCGCTCCAGCAGGTGTACAAGAAGTTTAGTTCCCATTCCGCCGCTCGCATTGTCAAGCGATCTGGATGCTCGCTGGCGCTCGCATCTCAAAAAAGATAAACAATCCCAGAAACTATCCCGTGAATGAGCAGGTTGTTTGGGACTTCTGAATAGATTAGTGGAATGCATTGTCAAGCGATCTGGATGCTCGCTAGCGCTCGCATCTCAAACAAGATAAACAATCCCAGAAACTATCCCGTGAATGAGCAGGTTGTTTGGGACTTCTGAATAGATTAGTGGAATGTAATTTTAGGTCCACTAATCCATTCCACTAATCTATTCAGAAGTCCCAAACAACCTGCTCATTCACGGGATAGTTTCTGGGATTGTTTATCTTGTTTGAGATGCGAGCGCCAGCGAGCATCCAGATCGCTTGACAATGCATTCCACTAATCTATCCAGAAGACTTAACAAAAGACTTCACAAGTTAGCCCGGTGGCCGCTGGAGCGCACTGCATAGACGAGGGGTGGAGTGGGCTACTTTGGGTACCGAACGTCGTGTGGTCAGCCCATAACCGCCTAGGCAAACCTCCTCTAAAAAGATTCCAGATGTCGGTGGTGATTCGCTCATAACCGCCTGGACACCAACTCCCCAAAAGATCCTAGATGTCGGTGGTGATTCGCTCATAACCGCCTAGGCAAAACCTTCAACCAAAAAGATCCCAGACGTCGGTGGTGATTCGCTCATAACTGCCTGGGCATTTTCCCTCACACCACCGTGATGCCAATTTTAAATTCATCACAATACCTATTTTGCAGTATCCTGAAACATGGGACGAATCGCATCCAGGGAAGGGGATCGCCGGGATACGGGACAAACGAGCAAAATACGGGAACGTCCGGAGAATCCGTGACGTCAGGCAACCCTGGCTGTTATAGGTAATTTCGCTTTCAGTACTGCTCTTGAGTCAAATGAATCAATCATTCACTTCCGACAAGGACAAACTGTAATACTGTGGAGTATTTCTATTGGGTCGGATAAATGACATCAAGTTTGCCAGAGGACTCCCAATGAACGTCTCTGCCGAGGTCTAATAGCTACTAAGCCTCAAGAGAGGAAATAATCGGACACTACCTCCGTCACGTGCCTGTTGTTATACCAAGGGAGTTTTTTTTTGCCTTGCAATAACCCTTCTGCTGTCAGTCGAGTTGTCAGGAAGTCTAAAAGGGCTGAATATTACAAACAGCGGTGAAGAGGGGAGGCAGATACAAGCTTTCCCCAGTTCCCATCGCCTATCTTTTTTATTGGCTTTCGTTCTTCCTCAACTTCCCTTGACGAAGAGAGGGTTTCGTCCCCTGTGCTGAAGGGCGTCTTGTCGTTGGTTTTATACGCCTTTCCTTACCTCCCATTGCAACTACAAAACACCCTCGCAACGTTATGCAAATACAAATACGTACCTTCGAACGCATTTCTCATTGCTTCCAATTCAGTCAGTCTGCTCTGACACAAATGTAAACCGTGGGCGATAGCTGATTGGAATTCATAATGCTGGAGCCGTACAAAGCTCTCGTAATTTAATTTACCATCATTCCCCAAATATAATAACGACTGGTTAATCAAATACTTCGATCCAAGAATCGAATTCAAATTAGACCCTCGTAATAGGAGATTATAAGAATCGTTTGTAACCATTGAACGTAATCAATATCAAGTGCCGTGTGTATTCATGAATTTGAAAAGGTTACCATACTTAGGATTCTTCTATACCACACGAAGCATTGAATATAATTATATGGCCATATAATATTATATGGTCATCCGTTCGCCATGTTTTCGCATACAGGGTATGATAGGGTCATATCACCATTTGAATGGATGCGTTTGATTCATCCCTCGGTTTTTGTATTCCATCAGGAACAACGGACTCCAAGGGTGCCCTAGAAAGTGTGGCTGTCAATTACTTTTATTTGCCTGATACCTATACGTAATCATTATTCTCAGTCGTACCTACCCTCAGTAAGGGCAACTCGGGTAACAGCGTCGCTTTGATTTCCTCTCTTTCTGGTGACTCCCATATTTTTTCTATTTGCATTTTCAATATTAGATCGGTTTGCTAAAGAACAGCTGGTAAACATTATTGAGTTAATTGGTAGTCGTGGGGGCAAAATACAGGCAAATGAAAAAGTGCCTTCCTCGGAAAGCTGTTTTTAATTTGAGGTATCAAATTAATTTATGTACGAGTCAATATTTGTTGCAGTACTTCGCACTTTTCTTAGTTACCATGCACCAAAATAAATGAAATTTGGTTTGTAGGTCCCGTTGGGGGTCTAGTTGGACCGCGAAGTTCGACGTTACTGTCAGTCGTCTGTTAGGGGTGAAAAATAGGGGTTCACATTTTCAGAACGCCCTAGCTCGAAAACTTTCGATAGAAGGGTATGGTTTTTTTCTATGTTTTTGAATTGATCTTGAACTAAAGCATTTTTTGGTACGTCCAGCCGTTCGTTTGCACCGAAAAGCTTCGTCAACATGATGGTGAATGAAATGGTATCAATCCGGCCCAGATATCATTGCTAGGAATACCTGATTATAATCAAGGATGGCTGTATGAAGTCGAGTTGGTTGTTCTATGATGTTATTTCATTTGAAAACTGGTGGATCTATTGGATTTTAATGGTAGGTACTTTTTAAACTTGAACAAAAGTTGAAGCATTATTGGTGGGTAAATTATTACACAATAGTAAATTATTACGCAACGGTAAATTATTACACAACGGTTCATTATACCATCTACGTAGAAGGGGCTGGATTTTGTTGATAGGTACTTTTGCAACTTGAACAACCGTTGAAGTATTACTGATGGGCGAATTAAGACACAACGGTAAATTATTACACATCGGTTTTGGTTTATTATTTTTTATTTGCCTTAAGCTTCATGAATAAATACAAATAAATAATGATTGAATTATAGGATCCCGCGCCCGATTGATGGCTCTTTTGGATTTTGTTGATAGGTACTTCTGCAAGTTGAAAAAACGTTGAAGTATTATTGGGTAGATTATTACACAACGGTAAATTACCAGAGAACGGTTTATTATACTATCCACGCAGAAGGGGCGTCAACACAGGTAAATTATGACACAACGGTTTATTGTTTACCTTATTCTTCGTGAATAACTATCACGAATGGATGTATGAAGTCGAGTTGGTTGTTCTGTGATATTGTTTCGTTGGAAAAATGATAGCTCTTTTGGATTTTGTTGATCGGTACTTTTGCAGCTTGAACAAACGTAATGCTTCATGAATAACAACAGCTAATTAATTATTGAATTATTGAATCCCACGAATTTTTATGAAAACGTATTTCCCGGGCCGGCTCCAATACTAGATTTAAAGCTTTCCTGGGAGTAGCACGAGGGTAGGTATTGACCACAGAAAACATAGCTATCTACTCTGAAGCAGGTAAATTATTACACAGCGGTTTATTATACAACGGTGTATTAGTACCAACGGTTTATTACACAACGGTTTATTTTTTACCTTATGCTTCATGAATAACAACAAATAATTAATGACTGAATTATTGAATCCCACGCATTTTTATGAAACTGTAATTCCCGGGCCGGCTTTAGTACTCGATTTAGGGCTTTCCTGGGCGGAGCTCGAGGGTAGGTACTGACCACAGAAAAAAGTGATCTACGCAGAAAGGGCATCTATACATGTAAATTATTACACAACGGTTTCTTACGGTAAATAGTGAACTGATGTGTAATAATTTGCAGCGTTTTTTAATATTATTTTACTCCAAAGGCTTCAGCAGATGTTCTTGAATGTAAAGAGGCAAAGAAAATAAACTTTGCTCGAAAATTAAGGTTTTTGTTACAAAAACACCCTCACAAACCGGTACTTACAATGAGTGGTGAAGTGCGTTTTTGGCCATTCGGGTAAGAGCGTCTCATTTCGAGACGAACTCTTCTTGACTTAGACCTTTCGGCTCACTTTGTACTTTGTACTTAAGTACTATTTTTTCTTAAGTAATGGCTTTTTTAACTCAAATTTTGATTTGCTTGATTCAAATTATTTGAGGTGAGTAAGAACTAGGAATTAATTCACGATACTTGACCGTATTTTCGAGATGAAAATTAAGTAAGTACGTACCTATTTAAGAAAAAAGAAAAGGATAAGTCGCAAGATAAGATAAGTTATAAGAAATGATAAGTATCTAAGAGAAAAGTACTCTTCAAGTACTGGAAGATCATATTAGATATGTGTCAACGATCAAGTCCAGCAAACAGGTTGTGCGTTGTGAATTGTACATCATTTTTACAGGACGCAGGCGCCTATACCCTAGGCGCATATACTTGACTTTTGTGGGTAAGTGCGTTTTTATACCTTGCTCGGGAAATTTTCATTTAGCTATTCTTCAGAATGTATATAGCCAAATGTTTTTTACGTATCCAGTCAGAAACAGATTTCAAGAAGCTGAGGTAAGCGGGATGTAGTAGTAATTTATGGCGTAAGTCAAACTTAGGAAAAAGTTGGGCGCACTCAACCGAGTTCACCTTATCCTGGGGAATAAGTCATCCAGCTGTAAGGTTTTGAGAAGCCTCTTCGCAAACAACTGTACAAAATGAAAGCGAATCTACTTAACGCGTGGTCTGAGCATAGTCGTTTCTTTCATATTCTACCTGTCAAGGTTGAAGAAAAAAAGGAGGAAAAAGGAGGAAAATTAAGGTGAAGAACATGTGTGGCATTTGGGTGAAAATGTTGAGTTAGGAAAGCTAATAGCTGATAGGCTGAGTTAGCACTGAGGCTTATGCCTTCCGTATTCATCCTACCATACTGAAATCCTCATCATAGATACCATGAGGCCTCTTTGCGGATACTGGATGAGAATGGAAATGTAGGGAGCAGCCCCAGTCAGGAGTAAGACACAGAGGCAAATTTATTCGCTTTTCAACCAACTTCCTACAGTGACGAAATCTAACATGGTATCTGCTTATGCGGAAGTGCAAATTAAGACTAATATCATTCTTACAGTTATGATAACTACAAATGTAATCAAATCACTAATTCGCCTACCATGCTAAGTGCGCTGATTATCAAGTGAAAAAATGAGGATGGGAGTGTTGAGCAGGATCTTCCAACTTTCAACGTAGTAGATGATACGATAGGCGGAGCGCTTAATGACCATAGAGATGCTGCCGCAGGTAGGTTCCATCCCAGCAGTCAATCTATTAAGCGTTGTGATTGAGTTGGCAGGCAGGGATTAGCGTTGTTTCTCTTCACATTCTGTATGGAGCGTATGAGGATGGATACGAGCCCAGACACGGATGGCAGCCTCCATTAATACATACGAAGGCCGTGGAGCCGGAAATGCACTCTATCATTCCAACAGTATAGCAACATAGGATGAGCGAGATTACCCTGGAATTGGAGGCGTCGTTCCGCAGCGTTTGAGGTGCACCGACCAGAGATTCTGCATTATTCAATGCCAGCCTTTATAACGAAAGGTAGCAGACGGTTTATAAGTCAACGCCTACCTCGTGCTGCAAAGCAGTCAACCCTCATTACCGGCACTTGCATTGCTAAGTTCAAGGACGGTCCACTGCGTTCAAAATCCGAATTTAGTCTGAGAAAAATACTTTATGAGCTGTTTTTACAGAGAAATAGCTAGATTACCCGTGCGTTGCATGGTGAAGAGTCAGAACTCCCGAGTGCCAGGTTTGTTTCACCTACCCTCCAGGCAACATTCCCTACATCCTCTTATAACGGGCGAACGGTCCATCGCACAGAAATCGTTTTTGTCGTTAGAATCAGGGAGATAATCTTGTTCATAAAATCCTATTACGTCCGAAACCGCTTCCAAAACTTATACATATAATGTTACGCCCTTAGTTCCAGCGAAATGTAAACATTCTTTCGCCGTGAAGGACCACCCAGTTTACGATGTAGGAGAAGGATTTGAAAAAATGCATGTAGTAGCCTATTTCACCCGTCGGTGTTTGAAGAGCACTCCGGAAAAAAACCGCATCAAGATCCATTCATCCGTTTGGCCATCCTCAAGAAATGCAGACAAAATTTGAGTTTTATATACCTATAAGATTTCGTGTTGATTGTAACATACCGGCACTCTTACTTGTACCTTTGCTATTTTCTTGAACGCTTTGCTGCTTTGCTAATTTCTTAAATTGCTGGTTAACGTAACAGTTTGCAAAAAAATATACCTTTCTTGGTACATTTTTGGTAAAATTTGGAACCTAGGTCAATTTTAGCGAATGTTGTAACAAAGAAAAAATCGATTAAATTCAGGCTTTACTACAATTTCATGCTCAACAACACTGATACTGAACATGGTACGTTTTGGGTGATTCTAGAGCGCAAGTTTGTAAAATGCCAAAAAAACGTGGTTTTAAGGGTTTTTTTTTTTTTTAGTAAAAGCTACGTTGGAATTTTATGTAGGCATAAAATTTTATGTAGGATTTTGTGTATGGCAGGGGGATATATTCGTAATCAGGGCAAAATATTTTGTTAGGGGGGTGTTTTGTTAGGGTTTTGGTTCAGCTACATTCGGATGTTCAACCACTGTACTGTTTGTGTTCATATAAGTAAATTCTCCTGACAAACTTGAAAAAAATCGCTATCTTTAACAAGGTCTTTTGTTCGTATTTGAATCAAACTCGCACAGTTCTTTGATGTAGGCTCGTTTAGAATATCCGATAGAGGATAAGCCTTTCAGAATGGTGTCCAGCTGGATGGGAACAAGGGTGTTATACCGTTAGCATGGAAACGTTCAACCTCTGTAATTGGGTAACATGGGAGTTGTTATTAACGAGTAATCCTCCTCACTAACAAGCCCCGCCCGACTAACCTTTATAGTTATAACAAATTCAACATTACGCTAGACACTCAAAACCAGGGTTGCAATTATGCTGAATGCGACTGTTCTTCACCTCAATAAATTGTTTCTGAGACAACGAGTCAGAAAAAGTTCCAGTCATTCAGTGTGATCATAAATATGAGCGAATTTCAATGTAGTGTACCTATGTATCCATTTGAACAATCTAACATTTTCCACGGTTTTGTCCACTAATTTGAATTATCTTTTGTCTCCTCAAGTTTTTGTTAAGATTCAAAATTATTTTTTGTGTTGAATTACCACCATTTCATTTTTGTTGACATTATTAAGTGAATAAAGACAATTAATTATATTTTAACGTTGGGCAATGTGTAAATGGAAATAAACTTCTTTTCTTTAAGATTTTCGGAGATGAATTATTATTTGAGGCTACTGAATAGGTAGTACATTTCAGTCTTGAGTCACCATTCTATACCACTTTTTAGGGTGATATTTAATGGTATTTAGATAAAATACCCATAACTCAAAATATGGGTAGTTCGAGTTATGATTAATGGTATTTAGAAAATTTTTACCCAAAAAGATTTAAATGCGACCCACTGTCTTTTGGAAGAAAAATTTTCAACTTCAGAAATAAAATCATTCTATTAATAATTTATAGTGACAATGTTCTCGCACAGAGTATTCACCCGCTAGACACTAGAAGATCGAACAGACCAGACCGATGTGACAACTACTTGTCCTTATTTCAATGTAATGATGAGATATCATATCATTCTGATGATGTAGGCCTGTATAAAACGTAAGGAGAAATTTTCAATGAACATTATCTATTCATATACGAATACTAGAGAAAAACCTTGCATAAATAACTTCGTTCGCTTAGGAAATAAACGAGCAGAACACGGAAAAAATATTTCAGGGGGGTGTTATGAATAATCGAGCAAGTATAAGCAACAGTAATGTGAGTTACGCAGCAGCGAGCGATAAGGTGGGAAAATAAGGGCGTAAGGCAGCCTTCGAACGGCTGCAGCAGAGAAGGAAGAGAACTCTTTGATTGTGTCGGGAAGTTGAAGCTGAATAATGAACGCCAGCGGTAATAAGGGGGTTGAGGAAAACCCCTTTTGAGGACGTCTCCTAAAACTCATTAAATATTTTCTACCTATTACCATCCCCCTTTTTGCCTCTACTAGGCGCCTCAAGAGGCTGAGCAAACAACTTTGTTTCTTGTGAGACCACTGGGATTCCCTGTGGGGATTTTACAACGCCTGACTTTACCTCAGGGCAGAGATGTTGGGATTTGAAATCATCGATCATGAGCATCGCTGCGGGAACAAGGGAAATGTTGAATAAGTACTTGGAGTGCATAATCAGTCTATCGCTCAAGTGAAGTATTAGTAGTTAGATTGTCATTAGATAACATATTAGATAACATATTAGATAGATAACAATAGATAACAAATTAGAAGTCATAAGATAACAAGCAGATAACAGGATTGATCGGAACATATATTTATTAGTAAGATACTAGAATAGTGGGTATCTATTGTGAGCACTTTATGATTACTGCCAGCAGAGTTAACAGCTTTATAAAAATAACATCGAGCTGACAGATTTTATGAAAACATAATTCTGGTAAAAGCATGACGAGAATATAGAACCAATTTAGAATCAAGCTGAAATGTACACTAGGTACACCATGAACCATCATCTCTTTGGTACATGAACAAGTTATGCGACCACCGCAACCTCTGCTACTTGTATCCTTGGGGGGGGGGGGGGGGTCGATTTTAACAGCCTCATATAAATCTATGCCAGGCAACAGTGGCGGCACGTATCGATAGGAAGCTTGAACTAATAAAAAATAGCCCCCCACGTTAGCGATAATTGTAAACGAAACCCCCAGAACGACAAGCCCACCAGTAAGTACAGCTACACTAGCAATAGAGAAGCTCAAGTAGGTAATGTTTTTAAAAAAAATTTAATGTTTTTGTCGAATGCACATGTCGAGTTTTACGGGAAAAGTTAGCTTCGCTATAGTTTGAAAACTAAAAACGACGTGTTTCTTTACAATAATTGCCAAATGAAAAAATAATAATAATAACGTTTACAACGGAAACCTCACTATTTCACCAATGTATGATCACAATAAATAATAATATAAATTATCATAGTACGAATTATGTTATAAAATCAAATAAATTAGTTGAGGAGACGATTGTTCCAGTCTTATTACCTAAGACACGAGATTACAAATTATAGAATAGATTTGTATTTTTGTTGTCTATTACACTTTATAGGAATGACTGTAACTAAATTATGGATGTCTATTGAAACAAAACAACATTCGTCAACCAAACATTATAACTATTACTGCGGAAACAACGCTTCTCTTATTAAATATTTCTACGAATTTAGGATTCAATAGGAGAGGAAGCTTCACCGTTATTCATTCAATTACACCAAACTTCTCTTAAAGTAATGTTAACAAGTTGACAGATGTAGAATAGAATATATATCGTTGATACTAGGAAGCAATACTTGTTTCGGAGTTGATCACTATTAAGAGCTTGTTCAGCATAATATTGATCACTTGACCGTAGTGTTGGTTCGAATTGCTTTCCAGTTAATTAACCTGATTAGGTATATAGACTGTATGGGACCACTGTGACAACGATATTGATGTGAACTATGATGGTGAACTAAAACCGAGATATGTGCGAAGACTGATCACGTATAGGAAATGCTATGGTATAATATGTATAGGTAGGTACCTCTATAGTCTATATAGTCAAGCCGAATGTATTCCCCTGACTGATCAACGAAGATGAGAACGTCGGTACAGCTACGAGTACCTATATGTATAATACAATACATACCTACATGATATATCAATACTGTTATCCGTTACAATCTATTTGGATAAACGAGTACATGTCAGTTACCGTTTACCCATCCAAGTAATAACCTGAAATCGGACGCATTGAGGGAACTATGCGTACGACAACTATTTGCGGACACACAGACACCTCACCAAATGTGTTCGAGTTAATGAAGTGCCTATCAAAAAAATCCAAACCAACCATCTTCATTCAAATGGAACAATATCACGGGACAACCAACTCGATATTATAAAGCCATGCCTGATTATAATTAGCTGTTCTCTAACAATGTCATTTATTTTTAGTGGTTTATGTCACTTTTCGGATCAAAATGGTCATTTTATGTCATTTATTAATTTTTTTTGATGTCACGAAATAATCCCTGGAAAAAAGGAGGGAAACTTACAAACACGTTCTGTAGGTAATAATAATTTTATGAAGAATTTACAAAATGTACGAGGAAAATCATTCTAGACTCATAAGAACTACGTATTCACAAGTTTAAATCATTATTAAAATTTAAAATTATATGGGATTCTAGATTTTCCTCAGTAAAATTAGTTCTCTTTTCACTCAAAAGCATTTAAAATTTTTAAAACGATCTCTCAACATCAGCAGAGGATGCAGGAGCAACCCCTCATCGATGGGGTTGTTATTCTGTCTTCCTTGTAAGAGACCATGAGGACGATGAGTCATCGTCATGAGTGATCGTTGATGTCGATGACCTAGAGAGCAAAATTATGAACAAACTGTACTTCTACGGCTCGGGGTAAAAAAGGCCCGATTTATGTCATTTATTCGGAATTTCGGCGATTTATGCCATTTATTCGAAAAATGGCCATTTTATGTCATTTTAGTATGTCATTTAACATTTATGTCATACTTGTCTCTGTTAATTACATATCATTGCTGAAAATAATGTACCTATCACTTAGCTAGGTATTCAAATGTTTAAAAAACCAAACTTTTGAGAAATGAAAAATGTTCTTCTGTTATAGGTGGTGGAATATAGGTCATTGCCGCTTTCAATGAAATCCTGGAAACTAAAAATACTATATGCTATTCTGAACCGATTCGGTTTTTCTCACCGAAAAACAACACAAAAAATAAATTTGAAAGAAAAAAAAATGCTACAAAGTCCTTGTCACATGGGTTTATTATTCTACTGGACATACCTACAGAAATGTTGGCTATTCATTTATTGTTTCTTTCATGCTTAATAATCGAAATAGCTATTTCTGATGGTTTCCACCAATTTTGGCCCCTAAAACACAAATTAGACACGCTTTTTTTTTTCTTTTTTTTTCAAATTATATTTGATCATTGGCAGTGCCATTTAATCGTCTTGATCCACGTGTTGACACTTTTTCCAGTGTTATTATACAAACTGATGGTGATTTCAGACGATTTCCCAGGTTTTTCACTCATAAAAAATCTATTTTGGGAACATTTTAGAACTCAATTTTCCACTCTTTGGTCAACATCGACTTTATATTCGGTCTTATCGTCCCCAAAAACATGGAAAACGATATTTCAAAAGCTCTTGTTACAAACATGTTACTAAAACACAAAAAGTACCTATTTTTATACACATTTTCACTCATAACACCCCTGGGTATATTCCGATCGGGCTGCAAAGTTTTGGGACACAACTAGGGCCCAAATGGAGCATGTGTGCGAAAGAACGACTTTTTTAGACCGAAAATGAAGCCGGTACACGTGATACAGCGTATGGCGGACGGACATTGCATTTTTTGAATCTACGCACCTTGAAACAGAAAAGAAAAAATTGTGAGGGGGTGTTATAACAATTTTTTGCTGAGCGAATACATAGGTGTATTATTCGCAGAATAATAAACCAAAAGCCAGCAATTTCTGTACCATCGGTTCCCCATTCTGTCTAGTGTGTTAATGAAGATAGTTAGTTGACTAACAAACAAAAATTCTTCGACTACCTGGTTTCCAAAAGTGAGACCAATGTTTGAATACGGATGAGCGCGGCCCCTGGAGAAAAATAGCAGCAGACCATCTTATCGAACTAGTGCGATCGGCTCCGTCACTTGACACCAGGCCAGAGCAAACAATCGGACCGACGCCCGGAAGCAGTTTTTCCCCGTTCTCCATCGCAACCGAACAATACCGTTCCCCAAGGTCTCCCTCGAGAGGAATATTTTATATTTCGGAACGCAGTTTGGGAAATGGAGGAATCCGCAGCACAATGGGAAACAGAGTAATCTGAAAAACAGTTTCGGTGAAACGAAATACAGCTAAAGCGAACCGAACAGACGTACTCATAGTGACCTACATGGGGCTGCACCGCTCCTTATTCGTATAGGGTACAACAATAACCGTGCAATAAATAATTCATTTCCATACGAGTAGGTCACTAGTAAAAGATGTTTGAATGTTCTTTTCAGGAAACTGGCGTGCCCTAGTTTTAGTATGGGCCATCAAGTGAAATATACCCAATCAAACTTAAGTCATATTTATCGATGTAGGTATATTTACTTATTCATTCATCGTTTACTATGCACATTTATACATTATTTAGATCAATATCAATAGCCTATAAAACCTAATAAATACAGGGGAAACACAATTATTACAGGCATTGAGTTACGTACGCCTAAGATCCTCGTTATCGCAAAAATGAATAAATAAAAACAACAATATTACTACACACTTGATCTGAATTATATTTCTTATAAGATATTTTGGTTTATTATTTTCAATAATGATCCATTGGAATCGAGCATGAAAAAAAAATTCTTACCCCCCCCCCCCCCTCAAAATTTGATGGTTTACGTTTCAAGGTATGTAGAATCCAAAACTGCAATAAAAATATTTCTGTCTGTCCGCCGTACGCCGTACGGGCCACTTTTCTTAGTTACCACGAAAGAAAATTGATGAAATTCGGGTTATAGGTTCCGTTCGGGGTCTAATTGGTACTCGAAGCTCGACGTTACTGTCAGTCATCTCTAAGGGGTTCAAAATAGGGGTTGAAATTTTCAAAACGCCTATACCTTTTTTAACGTGAATCTTTTTACGGTTTTAAATGGTTAACTAACGAATAGTTAACTAATAAACTTACGAGTTTTTTAAGACCGCCTGGAGCATTTTACGTCCCACCGTTCGTTCACAGTAAGGCCCCGAAGTTTGCACCGATAGGCATTTTCGACTCCAGTGTGAATGAAATTGTATACATTCAAATCAAATCTCGTTACCAGGGACGCCCCAGGGACAATAGGAGTATGAAGTCGAGTTGGTTGTTCTGTGATATTATTTCATTTGAAAAATGATGGCTCTTTTGGAGTTTTTGATAGGTAGTGAAACTTGAACAAACTTTGAAGTATTATTGATGGGTAAATTATTACTACACGATGGTAAATCATTACTCAACGGTAAATTATTACACAACGGTTCATTATACCATCTACGTAGAAGGGGCTGGAGTTTGATGGTAGGTACTTTTGCAACTTTTTTCACTCCTCATCAATAATACTTCCACTCCAGAACTTCATTATGAGTGTTTCTTTTTGTTAGGTACTGTTTGTCATCGGCAGAATTGTTTTAGCAACATTTAACTCGTGATTTAGGTAGGTACCTAGTAACGAGTACGGGGTTAGGTACTAACCTACGGAGGGTCTGCGATCTACATAAAATGTATAGAATAGTACATATATATAGACGGGTTATCTATACAGAGAGCTGTGATCTGTAACAGAAGGGTGATCTGTACAAAATAATAAACCGTTGTGCAGGGATTTGCAGCGTTTTTCATTAATTATCTACTGAAAGTTAGAATTTCCATAACGATTTTCGCATGTTTGTCCGGCAGAAAAAGTCCATCTGTTAATAGGCCTCAGATTAAACGATGAAGGTACTGTCAATTCATCAGCGTCACGATGGTGGCAGGAATCGGTGCCAAGGCACACACAATGTGCTGCTAAATGCAAATCAACCGCAAAATGAGTGATGCAAATACGAAATCCCTTGTGGAGTAAGTAACCTTAGAAACTGTGGAAGTTCCATGCCACGTACCTAGTTGTCAAGCATTTTAGAAAACTGAGAAGCAGGAGAGGAATCAAAATGTTGATGTTACTAACAAATAGCGATCAGTTTTTTTTTTTTTTATTATTTCAAATATGGGCAGACACTAATAAATGCATCATGTTTCGTCACGAAACGAGGAGAAGGTTGCTGAAGGAACCGTGAGAAATTGTCGGGCCAATGTCGTGGTTAAGAGACGGCGGGCGGCGCGGCCCCGTTGAAATATTACGACTACGATGTGGCCCCACTCGAGCATTGTAGTTCGTAGAGGATCGTCCTGGAATATCCTTCTCAAAGTGTGGAAACCATGTTCCAAGAGGAACGTCTGAAGTTTCCCCACCAGATGCTACAATGCTAAAACTTAAATGCCAGTTGAGTGTGCAACATAGCCCCCCACATTGTTAGCGTAATTCGTACACTTGAATGATGAATCCATAAAATATTTACTACAGGAACACTGTAACACACATTTGCGATGTGATTAATGACCCTTCTTTTCGATTTGGACGTCTTTTCTGTGTTTACAGACAGATGTCATGGGAAAACCCCTCTTTGACGACTTCAGTAATAAAACCCTTTTACCCACGACCAAGTCAGTATACCTACTCGTTTCAAGTGGTCAGTTACACCCCTCTAAAACCTTCATCTCCCCCCATTCCATTCGAGAGCTACTAAAATACTTCTGATCTCAAGAAATTTCGTATCTTTTGGTGTGATTGACAAGTACGACAGACAAGCCAACAGACACTGCCAATTTCTTTAGATGTCTAAACGCGAAATTCGACAGGGAATTTTGGTACGCGAGGGTACATAGATTTAAACCATTTCTATCATGAGTAGGCTCAAAGCTTCCCGACCAAAGAATGTTTCGTAAGACACCACCCTCCCCCCCCCCCCCCCACCACTCCCAATCTCTTCAGTTAAAGACATGGCATTGAGATACTTGACTTCTACACACCTCTATCCGCCAATACCTAATTTGGTAAGAAGTACTACAAGATTATACGTTTCAAGGAAACATTGTAATGTAAGTCATTATACGGAACAAAAAGGGCCAAAAGTTAATGGAAAATGATGGTAAGTAGAGTAATTTGCATCCCTGCATCGAGCCCTGAGCGAAAGAGGAAGGTCTAAATTACGCATTAGATGAATACGAAGCAGTTTAGATACGACGAAATGGAATCCTTAACGTCACGCTTGTAAGAGAGGAAGTAAGAGCTCTACATAGTGAGGGGGTGACAGAAAAAACTCAGTCCCGAGATAATGCAAGGACGGTTATCTCCCTAAACATAGGTATATGCAAGAGGAGAGTATGAAATGTAGCCCAAGAGAGCAATTTGCACGTAGGTGAAGCGTTGGGGGACTCCACACGAGATAAGAAAGTTTTTTAAGTTTTTTTTTCTCCACCCTAGTCACGACTTTTACCATCTCAACGGGAAAGAATTCACAAGTTTCCAGCGCCTAAGGTGATCAAGGGGAGGCCCCATCAATCGTTCATTATCACTCAGGCTCTTAACTATGCCCTCACGTCCTCATTTATGCCCTCACTTTCCTCCTATTCAGGGTATTATACGTTTCCTTCAACTCTACCACCAGTTGAATGAACTTTTTTTTTCTTCATAGTTGCGCTTCTTCATTCTACACAAATGATTCATGTATATTCATAAATCATAACCAGTGATTCGCAAGAATGATGTTCGATATAATAAAAAATTTACAGTTTTATGTGTATTTTTCATACAATTTACCATAGCACGTAATTATTGAGCTGAGGCTTCGGACAGATCGGGGGATGTCCCTGATGTTGACGACGTTCTTCATCGTAGAGAGGGCAGTTTAAAATGTTATGCTCAACGCCATCTAGTACATCTTCACAAAATTCACAATTCGATTGTTGGGATAGTTTGGTCGTGACGGCTTCTGTTGACGTGTCCATGGCCAGTGCGCAGACGTATTAACTGAACTACTTCCTTTCGAGGGAGTTGAAATTGGAGGACTTGAGGCTTGTTGGACATATCCTCCATCATTTTTGGAAGCGATACAGTCCTTTGAAGAACGCTCGGTCATTGTACCAGTTTTGCCATTCCTTCATCATGATAGATTTTGTTATGTGTAGCGCACAGCAGAGGTTTTCTCAAATCAAAGCACACATCAGAGGTACTCATCAAGGTTTTCCATGATGTTTTGGTCCTTTTGAAATGCGAAATGAGAGTGAAAAATGAATGTTAATTTCGGAGCATCCTCCTGCATCCATCCCCCATGAAGGAATCGAACAGAACTTTCGAAAAAATCATGTACACCGATCCCTCCCAAAAAAAAGAGCCTAACGGATGTTTGATCACTCAGCATTTTTTTCATTTAACTGGAAGAACTTCGCCAACGCGATGGACCTTTTTGTATGGAACACCCCAAGGTTTTGTTGGCCCAGTATCGGTCTAACGCAGGTGAGGAAAAACGTTACTAGGTCACTAAATGAACCACCCCTCCAGTTTTTTCTTCGCTCTCTCTACCAAAAGCTCTAACAAACCAAAAACTCCATCAATTTGCCAATAAGTAATCAGATAGAACATTCTAACAAAGCTCATTTTCAAGAACTTAATTACTGCGTATTTCCTGATGGCTACACGCCGATTTTATTTGACTGAACCGAAAAGTCCCCATTTCACCGAAGAAGTCCCTTCCCGTGTGCCGTGTGATGGATATAATGGGACCTGCAATGCAGAAGATACAATTGAGTAAATCAAATCGCTATGTATTTATAACAGTGAAATGCCTCATTGCCAATGTACACCCAGCTACTAGGCACCTAAATCTAACGGTACTTTAAAGATTTTGGTTTACTGTTTTCAATAATAAACCTTTGGAATTGAGCATGAAAAAACCTAACCCCCACTCAACATTTTATGGAATCCGTTTCAAGGTACTTAGAATCCGAAAATGGAATAAATAAATTTCTGTCCGTCCGCCGTACTTTTGGTTTATTATTTTCAATAATGAACCATTGGAATCGAGCATGAAAAAAAAAATTCTTACCCCCCCTCAAAATTTGATGGTTTACGTTTCAAGGTATGTAGAATCCAAAACTGCAATAAAAATATTTCTGTCTGTCCGCCGTACGCCGTACGGGCCACTTTTCTTAGTTACCATGAAAAAAAATTGATGAAATTCGGGTTATAGGTTCCGTTCGGCGTCTAGTTGGTCCTCGAAGCTCGACGTTACTGTGAGTCATCTCTAAGGGGTTCAAAATAGGGGTTGAAATTTTCAAAACGCCTATACTATTTTTTTTACGTAAATATTTTTACGGTTTTAAATAGTTCTTGAACTTGCGAGTTTTTTAAGACCATCCGGAGCATCGTACGTCCAGCCGTTCGTTCACAGTAAGGCCCCGAAGTTTGCACCGACAGGCATTTTCGACTCCAGTGTGAATGAAATTGTATACAATTCAAACCAAATCTCGTAACCAGAGACGCGCCCACAATAGGAATTTGTGAATACGGCCAATCATTGGTAGGGATCACCTGATTATATTGGCGGAGTATGAAGTCGAGTTGGTTGTTCTGTGATATTATTTAATTTGAAAAATGATGGCTCTTTTGGAGTTTGTTGGTAGGTAGTGAAACTTGAACAAACGTTGAAGTATTATTGATGGGTAAATTATTACTACGGTAAATCATTACTCAGCGGTAAATTATTACACAACGGTTCAGTATACCATCTACGTAGAAGGGGCTGGAGTTTGTTGGTAGGTACTTTTGCAACTTTTTTCACTCCTCATCAACAATTTCTTTTCAGAACTTCATTATGTGCGTTTCTTTTTGTTAGGTACTGTTTGTCATCGGCAGAATTATTTTAGCAACATTTAACTCGTGATTTAGGTAGGTATCTAGTAACGAGTACGGGGTTAGGTACTAACCTACGGAGGGTCTGCGATCTACATAATATGTATATAATAGAATAGTACATATCATATTATATAGAAGGGTTATCTATACATAGAGCTGTGATCTGTAACAGGAGGGTATTCTATACAAAATAATAAACCGTTGTGCAGAGATTTGCAGCGTTTTTTTCTGTACGTACATGAACAAAATTAATGAAATTTGGTGGTGAAAAATAGGGGTTGCAATTTCTAGGACCGCTATCTCGATTCTTTTTTTTTCATTTTTCTAAATTGATCTCGAACTTGGGACTTTTTTTAGACCAACCAGAGCATTATACGCCCAGCCGCTGGTTCACAGTAATAGTAGGCCCTGAAGTTGCTCCGAAAAATTTCTTCAACATGATCACGAATGACAGGGTATACATCCAGCCCAGATATCATTGCTAGGGAACACCTGATTATAATCACGCATGGTTGTATGAAATCCAGTTGGTTGTTCCGTGATATTATTTCATTTGAAGGTAGAGGTTTGTTTTGGATTTTGTTGACAGGTACTCTTTGAAGCATTTTCAAATTGAAAAAACGTTATGCTTCATGAATTACAACAAATAACATTCATTAATTATAGAATTCTTGAATCCACCGCATATTCATGAGCTGGCTCCAGTACTCGATTTAGGGCTTTCCTGAGGAAAGCAAGAGGGTACGTATTGACCAAAGAAAACAGTGATCCACGCAGGAGGGGCATATATTTAGAAGTAAATAATACACCGTTGTGTAATAATGTGCAGCATTTAGTTTTCTATCCCACCAGAGAAAAAACGGGCTCTCCAATCCACGTGATGGTGGAAATAGGCTCCCTTCATAGTCCCGGTTCGACTGAAAGAAAGTCGAAACGTGCTTCGCCCATTGCCGCAGCGTATTGACGCAACGCACCTCCGCACCGGGATTTACTCGGAAGCGAAGCCAAGTTGACTATAATAGCGGTCATCAAATTATCATCATGCGTCATTTTTATACGGGCTTGTCGTTGTGAAGAAGGAGGCAATGCCAGTGTCTGTCTCATTAAATCATTAATTCAGAACGACCGCGTTATAAGTCGGATCTGAAGAATAATCTCGCCTTCTAGCGGAACCGGGAACGGAGCAATATAAACTCCAAGTTTTCCAAGTAGAAAGAGCGATATTGTTAATCCTCCGTTAAGCCGGATAAACTGGGAGAAGGACTTGCATGGGAGGCGGTTTCAACTTCTAAGCCGCCGCTACCCCCCCCCCCCCCCCGCACAACCAACAACAGTACCGTAACGCCATTCCACAATCTACAATACGAGCACCGTGGGTTCACCGTGACCTTTCTTCCACCCTCCAACCTATCAGAAAAATGAATATTCATAATCCGGATCTCCCACTTTTACTGTTGGAGGACTAAATTTGAATTTTTCTTTTTTTTTCTTGTCCGTTATAGTCTGTGGGTGGAAATGAATGAGCCGTAGAACATTACTGAGACTTAGAATTAATAAACATCGTGCGTAGGCCAAACTTTCGGGATCGATTGTAAACGACAATATCAAACAATTTTCATTTTAAACTGTACTTAACAAAGTACCTACTGGGGGCCTATTCACTAAAATAGATAGTGGAAAGAGATTATCTATTTTGAAAATCTCCCGCGAGAGGTAGTCTCTCCTGGGAGGCAGTCTCTTCCAATGTCTCCCGGGTTCGTCTATTTTACTGAATAGCTCCAGAGACCTTGAGAAAGAGATATGGATCCTAATACACGAAAATGCCATAGTATCCATGAAGTGCAATGTTTGTGCCCCCGGGAGTTCAATTCCTTAATAATGAACGCATTTCTTAGTAATACCTATTCAATGGGTGTATTATATCTACACCTAAAGGCCCTGTTACACGATCCGATCCTGTCAACAGGATCGGAAGCTCCGCCCTTCCTTTCCTATTTCACCCCCCACCTTCCGACCCCAACGATCGCCGTTTACACGCCCCTGTCGATCCTGTCCGATTAACTTACTTAACATACTCTTCACTGGCTCCGCTGCCGGTTCCAAGGCTCTCCTTCACCTACAGTTGCGTGAGAAAATTATTAATACCTAATCAGTGAACGAAAATCGAGGAAGAGGAGGCCTACTAGTAGCATAATAAAATGGAAACCTGATGAGTGGTAGGTAGGTAGGTACCTACCAAGTAATAACATAATGAAAATAGAGTATCATAACAATACACCAAAAATGTTAATCTCTCCAAATTTTTGAGACTAACACATTTCAGTAAAATTTATTTAAACAATTTGAAGTTTAATATAATTATTGATTTACGTATAGTAAAAAAATGTTAGTGGAATTCTACCAAATAAGGGACATTAAAAAAAAATAAAAAATCGTTCTTCCACAATGTTTAACCGTTTCATTTGAGTAGGTATTTTAGTTTGAAAAAAAAGTTTTCATTTTTCATTGGTTTTAGTTTAAAAAATGCTCAACTCCTCACAGGGGTGGTACCTAGTTTGAGAAAGGTTGAGAACCACTGGTTTTACCAAAAGTAGTTTTAAATTAAATGATATATTTAATTATACTAAGTATAATTAAACATTAACTCTTAATGTTTATCGTATATTGTACGATAAATATTAAAGGAGTTACCGGCTTTCGTGTCGGCTTATTATACTCGATACATTTCATTATACTTAATATTTATCGTATAATTAACGATAAATATTAAGTATATTTAAATATATCAAGTATAATAAGCCGACACGAAAGCCGGTAACTCCTTCTACAAAAGAAAACAATTGAATACGTGACGAATACGAAAACACAATTGAAACACATACCCGAGATACAAGTTGTTTTGCTGTGATAACCTATCACGAGAGCGGGAAAACAACCTCAAACGGGCGATACAAGTCCGATGATCATTTACACCACCCTTTCGCAGTGACGACAACAGGAAAGGGTAGTGGGGGCACCGGACGTCGGAAGGAATTTCCATCCGACCTTCCTGCCGCTTCCTAAGTAGGAGCCCCGCCCCCATCGAAAAGGAAACAAGCGTTCACACGCTCCTTTTGCTAGGATCGGGAGGGCGGAGCTTCCGATCCTGTTGACAGGATCGGATCGTGAAAAGGCCCTGTTACACGATCCGATCCTGTCAACAGGATCGGAAGCTCCGCCCTCCCGATCCTAGCAAAAGGAGCGTGTGAACGCTTGTTTCCTTTTCGATGGGGGCGGGGCTCCTACTTAGGAAGCGGCAGGAAGGTCGGATGGAAATTCCTTCCGACGTCCTGTGCCCCCACTGCCCTTTCCTGTTGTCGTCACTGCGAAAGGGTGGTGTAAATGATCATCGGACTTGTTTCGTCCGTTTGAGGTTGTTTTCCCGCTCTCGTGATAGGTTATCACAGCAAAACAACTTGTATCTCGGGTATGTGTTTCAATTGTGTTTTCGTATTCGTCACGTATTCAATTGTTTTCTTTTGTAGAAGGAGTTACCGGCTTTCGTGTCGGCTTATTATACTTGATATATTTAATTATACTTAATATTTATCGTTTATTATACGATAAATATTAAGTATAATGAAATGTATCGAGTATAATATAAGCCGACACGAAAGCCGGTAACTCCTTTAATATTTATCGTATAATATACGATAAACATTAAGAGTTAATGTTTAATTATACTTAGTATAATTAAATATATCAAGTGTAATAAGCCGAAACTGAAAAACTAATCTAAACTAAACTAAAACCAATGAAAAATGAAAACTTTTTTTTCAAACTAAAATACCTACTCAAATGAAACGGTTAAACATTGTGGAAGAACGATTTTTTTTTTTTTAAATGTCCCTTATTTGGTAGAATTCCACTAACTTTTTTTTACTATAGGTAAATCAATAATTATATTAAACTTCAAATTGTTTAAATAAATTTTACTGAAATGTGTTAGTCTCAAAAATTTGGAGAGATTAACATTTTTGGTGTATTGTTATGATACTCTATTTTCATTATGTTATTACTTGGTAGGTACCTACCTACCTACCACTCATCAGGTTTCCATTTTATTATGCTACTCTACTAGTCCTCCTCTTCCTCGATTTTCGTTCACTGATTAGGTATTAATAATTTTCTCAAGCAACTGTAGGTGAAGGAGATCGGACAGGATCGACAGGGGCGTGTAAACGGCGATCGTTGGGGTCGGAAGGTGGGGGGTGAAATAGGAAAGGAAGGGCGGAGCTTCCGATCCTGTTGACAGGATCGGATCGTGTAACAGGGCCTTAACAGGGCCTTAATGAACGGCCACACTTAGGTAGGTAGGTACCTACCTCAACCCGTACTTGGACGTTTTTACTCATGAATCAATAATTATGTATATACTTTTAATTAAATTCGAAATGAAAAGGATAATCTTTATAAAATGAAAAAATTTATGAAAAAAAAAAAAAATACACGATCAAAATTACCGATGTGGCTGCGGATGAACGGGGAATTTTACACGATCACTGTGAAACAAACGAGAAATAGACTCTCTCTTTCGAGGAAAGACACCTAATTAGCTGTCTCTCCGAAAGCGATCGAGAATGCCAAGATGGCCGCCAACTCTCTCTTTTAAAAGTTACTGAATAACCCTGTCATGGATACTATAAAAATCTATTTTGCCAAAAGAGCTCTTTGGCTTAGTGAATAGGCCCCCAGATTTGAAAATAAAGATACAAATTTATGTGTGTTTTTTTCATGAAAAACAAAAATTATGATTAAATAAACGCTGCGAATTCTTCAACCACGGTATATTATTATCTTATACAGATAACCCTATTACCCAGATCGGTGTTTCGTATCCAGTGGTTTGTTCTCTTTGGAATGTCTGTAGCTCTCCGTGAGAATAACAGGCATTAATGAGATGATATTATGTTGGGGATAGGAGCCTCATACTTCTCTACTTTCGTAGGTCACCGCTAGACGATACAAGAAAATTCCTTGCGGAATTGCAGTACCTACTAGAACTAAATACATGAACTGACATTTTTTGTGAGATTACTGAAAAGATGCAAGAAAAATTTGATACAGTTTGGGCCAAGTGGGGTTCGGATGCGGCTCTTTGGGAGATGCATGAGCAAAAACAAAGGCAAAAAACTGTTTTTGGTATATGGATAACGATTTGGAATAAAGAATTCATATTCTACACCGAAAATAAGATGGCGTTTTATGTTTAACTCCATCAGTTCATTGCATCATTCAAAAACTTCTTTGACAGGCGAGAGAAGCCTCAAACGCCACTTTCTTCACTTATAGAGCACGCTACCTTCGTGAGATCCTCATTTGAATCAGAAACCACAGGATATTAGAACTCGAACCCACTAAAACTATAATAGACTTCGACGACCTCCGGAACCCCAAGTCTAAAAGAGGGGCATCCGTGACTCCTTTCACCAAGGAGCGAACCAGCTGCATAGATCGTGACAGTTTTTCTTTTCTTCTGCCCTTCATACTCAACCCTCCCAACTACGTGAACTAAGTTTAGTAAGTAAGTAGGGGGACACTTTCCAAAGAGTGTCTTTAGTCCACCCACCGTTCCTCTCCTTCAATTCTCATTAGCCCTATTAATGACAACTTTTCGGCACCAGGGCACTCTGCCACTTTAATTTTACCCTTAAGGCCATAATTAAATCTTGGAGTTTTCGCCTGAGATCCCCCTTCCGTCTCTCCACAGTTTTCTTACTCTTCTTCTTGCCCCAATATATCCTTTTACTCGTCCGGGGAAAAAAAAGTTCTTTTCTTCGTTCTATTTTCAACCGGGTTTTTTTCTCCCCATCTTCAGAGACTAAAGGGTATAAATAATCTCTTGATTCATTGTTTTTATTTGACACTTTTTGGGGTTGAAGCTGTAATAACGCTCGGTTGTTTTGGATCCGTTGATGATGCTATTTTCAAGTTTCTTCAAGGTCTCTTCTATTTCCTTCGTCTCCGTTATAATGAAGATTAATTACTTCAAAGCCTCCTTTGCAAAACGTAATAAAAAACGGTTTCGTTGTAATGAGCGACGCTTTCACACGCCTTATTTATTAAACTTATACAGTCCTCCTCCGCCCTCTTTACACTCCTCTCAGCTCATAATGATTTTTCGAAATTATCTGAATTTGGATTGATTCATTTTCTCAATCAGTTTGATACCCTGTAATGCGGGATGCGTGAGTCGTAATTTTGTATTTTTGACCCACATCACCAAGGGATTGATATTGTCGAGGTACAAATGCTGTAGCTCTTTATTATATCACAGCTAAGTACAAGAGGACATGCAAAGAGAGAGAAAGAGATACAAATTAGTCAGGTATTATGATTTCAGTAGAAACTTGGAGACATTATTTTCAAACCAGATATAGAGCATTACTACTGTGACATTAAAGTTATGCATTGCAAGTATATACACGTAAAATTAGCAAACGAATGGTGACTTTTTTGAGAAAACTTCATCAAAAGGTGGCACACAGTCATGCACGCAGCAAGGTACAGCATTTGCGCACACACAAATGAAGTCGTAGTAGACTATCTTACAATTCTTAAGAAATCGTATTTCATTAATCCTGGTGGACTGAAATGCGCGTGTCAACGGGTTAACGTTTGCCCGAGCCCGAATGACTGTGAGTGCTTCTATAGAACTCATAAGAAACTATACATAACTGAAGGAGCAAATCGCAAGGATGGGCATGGAAGCAAAAATGATTGCGATTCTGTAAATCCTACAAAATCAATTATTGATTGAAGTGATCCAGTGCATGTACTCTTGGCGAGTTCAAAGAAAGTTTACTAGTAGATATTTGGTTTTATTCAATTGTTACTGGCTGAAAAGATTTATAGTCTTGGTGGGCTTGATCACAGACAGATATTTTGGTTTATTATTTTCAATAACAAACCTTTGGAATCGAGCATGGACCCCCCCACGAAATTTGATGGTTTCCGTTTCAAGTATGTAGAATTCCAAAAATTGAATAAAAAAAGTTCTGTACGTACATCGTACTTGGCAGTTTTCTTAGTTACCATGAACCAAAATTAATGAAATTAAGTTTGTAGGTCCCATTTGGGGTCTAGTTGGTCCTCGAAGCTCGGCGTTACTGTCAAATATCTCTAAGAGGTGAAAAATAGGGACTGCCATTTCAGAACGCCGTACCTTGAAAACTTTCAGCAGAAGGGTATGGTGTGTTTTTTTCAACGTTTTTTAATAGATCTCGAACTAAAGAATTTTTTGAGACCACCCGGAGCATTGTGCGACCCCGTTCTTTTGCATGGAAGAGCTTCGTCAACATGATCTTGAATGAAACTGTATAAATTCGGCCCAGATATCATTGCTAGGGAACACCTGATTATAACCACGGATGGCTTCATGAAGTAGAGTTGGTTGTTCTGTGATATTTCATTTGAAGAATGAAGGCTCTTTAGGAGTTTGTTGATAGGTAGTTTTGTAACTTGACATTCGACTTTATGCTGCTACTGGAAATTACTTATACCTGAATAAATGGAAAATATATGAGGGGGGATCTGAAATATCCAGAAGCCAAGCAAGCAGTAATACGAGAAGGTTATGGCTGGGTGGAGTTGGCGTGTTAGGCAAAACCCGCACGACCGCTCGGTCGTCGAGTTTCATTACTTGGAATTACTATCCTCCTTCTTCGTAATAATATTACACTAACTGCTCGTAATTGCAAGCTGAAATATTCTTGATAACTTAATAATTTAACGTACTATTTTATAATACTAATTAATTGCAGATTACTTTAAATATTCACGTTAATTCGACTGGAGTGGAATTGATTGCAGTGGCATTTTTCTAGCTTGGTAGATCCTGACCACCTATCGCCACCCATGGTAGAGTGTGAACGATTTTGTGTTCATACTGTGCCTACACCTTTATAAATATTTACTGATCAATCTTCAAACGATAGGGTATTATTTTTACCAGTCGAAATGACCAGTTCAAGCACTTCATGGATATTCATAAATTGAAATTAAGAAATCTGATCTGATTTGTTGGAAGTAATAATCTCAAGGAACGCACCAATTCTCTCGGCGCGCTTTGAAACTCCTAAACCATTACCCAGCTCAGGAAATTGAACTAATTAATTACACCCTGCCGATTACGAATTAAGTAGAAGGCACAGCCACTGGTTTCCAATCGATCTCGTTTTATCTCAAGTCCCTTCGGCTCGTATATTGAGGAAGATTTCACGTTTTCTAATCTCGATTATAATGAAAAGAGCGTCGCAGGGAAGTAAAGGGGATCGGCACCGAAACCCGTTTCAAGGGAAGCCTCGAACTACCCCATTATTCAGCCTGTGCCACCCATAGATTCTCTTTTCGCTGCCGCATTTCGGACACCGCAAGCTAAAACAAATGCCTCTGTGGTGGAAGAATGTCTACCTCTCGCTAAAGACTATAAGTACTTACACTAATTCTCAATGCCACAAAGCTACTGTTTTCAATCTATGAAACTCAAAGTTTGTAAAGATTTTCCGGCGAGCTCTTCAAACACCGTGAATTTTCCCAAATCCGACTCCTTCATCGTAAACTCGGTGGTCCTTCACGACGACGAATGTTTACATTTCGCTGTAACTATTGGTGTGACGTAAGCGATATAAGTATTGGAAGCGGTTTCGCACGGAACATGATTTGTTGGAAAGAGATTTTCTCGCTGATTCGAACGACAAGAAACCCATTTCTGTGCGATGCAACGTTCGCCCCTAATAAGAGGATGTAGGAAAAATGTTGCCTGGTGGGTAGGTGAAACAAATACTGGCACACGGAGTTCTGCCTGTTCACCGTGCAACGCACGGGTAATCCGGCTGGTCAAATAAAATCGTCCGTGAGTGCGGTGGTAATCTCGGCCCAAGTCCGAGGGTAACATTAATTCAGAGCTCCTTAGTTGATAAACACGGCCCCCTCTTCAGATCGAGCGGTTTAGCGATATGGAAAACTCGGCCCAGCCGTCAGTTAGGTACCTACTGTGAAAGGTCAACAGACAAGTGATGGCTCAGAGACAAGTGCGGTCAACGAGGTCGCGTTCTGCTGGAAATCGATCGTTTTAAATTTAAGAAACGTAGGGATTTGGAGACTGGATAATCAAGTTGGCGGTAAGTTACATTTTGAGGGCACTTTGGTGGTTCATGTTTTCGTAGATTTGAAAGCGGGTGTTCATCGTCGTGTTATTTGTTTATCCTGTAGATTAGGGTGGTCACAAGGCAATAGGCAAATTTTTTTTTGAGAAAATCACTTCTGGCAACCCCCTAAAAGGTGCCATTTGACTAGAAAATGAGATACCCAAAGTTTTCGGTCGATCGGATAACGTTAATCCGTGCCGCATTGAGGTTGAAGATCAGAAAAACTCACTTTGTTTCATAAAAATACTCTTTTTTCCCTCATAACATAGTAATCATTTGTCCTAGAGACTTGAAATTGGTCTCATTTTATTTAAAATGTAATCTTCTTCAACTTTTACTTACATAATTTTTTCGCTACATCCTGTAGATTTTATGTTATTCAGCTTTTCCCATCTCAAAACGTGGTCCGTTTCAGCAAATGTGCCTTTTTACGCATACCCCTAAAAACCACACTCCAGTCAATGAAATCGACCTCCAGGCGATTTGACACTTCTTTATCACTCTGGTTTATTGAAAATGAGTATGTTTCAGGTATAAATGTAAAGGTTGAGGCTGTAATAAGGGGGGGGGGGGGGGATCTAGGTAATGAAGGGTTTTTAGACCGGTGAAAGGTAAGGAAGTGTGACCTTTAGCTTTGTATTCGCTGTTATCTGTTATCTCTATTACTGTGAATCATTGATTCTCGACCACTGGTCCTGAACCTAGCGTTTTAAAAAAATTTCAAGTTGGGTGGCCTAAGTTCGGCCAAACTAAATACAAAACTAGTCTACATGATGATAATACGAGTATTAGATGCAAAATTAGTAACATTAATCAAGTTTCACTTTTTTTAATGGAACATTTGGAAACCCTGCAGCCCAGAGAGGATTACAAAGAGTTTCTTCAACTTTGTTTGGTGTTTATAGGGCTTCCTCCCCAAAACTTTTCTATTAAAGCACCTGGTGCAATTCATCACGCCAGGTGGATGGCCAAAGCAATTTACTGCCTCAAAATTTATCTTTTTAGAGATCAATTGTTATTAACTCAAAAAGAAATGAAAGGAATAGAAGAAATTTGTGTTTTTATAATAAATATTTACGCCAAGGCATGGTTCAATGCCCCCAAACCTGCTTTGGCCCCTAAACAAGATCTGGAAATGTTGAAAGCATTAGTAGATTATAGGAAAATTGGCACAGAAATAGCAGATAAGGCTTTGTCAAAATTTGTAAACCATCTGTGGTACCTCAGCTCAGAGAAAATAGCGTTCTCGTTTTTCGACCACACTTTAGACGACAACATTAAAAAAAGTATGGCCATGAAATTATTTTCCCTAGGTGAACCCGATAGTGAAATTGATGGTAGGGATAGAAAAGCGATTTTAGATTTTGCACATGTAGAGCAAATTTTGGATAAGCAACTTGATTTTTTTGTCACCTCTCAAACCTTGAATTTTTTCAAGCGGTTTTCCATAGAGACAGATTTTTTAAACATCGATACACGCTTATGGAACAAAAATCCTCATTATTTGCATGCTAAAAACATAGTGAACGGTTTAAGGGTAGTCAACGACACTGCTGAAAGAGGAGTGAAATTGATACAAGACTTCCACTCTTGCTTGACAAAAGACGAAGAACAGCGCCATTTTTTTTTTTTTTTTTTTTTTTTTTTTTTTTTTTTTTTTTTTTTTTTTTTTTTTTTTTTTTTTTTAGAATGTAGGAAAATTCACCCTGATGTCGATAAAGCCTCACTATCTAAGCCATTAATGTAGTTCTAAATTCAGTGGTGTTGGAATAGATTATATTGTGTTGTAAAATAAGTTCCAGGCTATTATTTTCTATACAAAAAACTTTCAATTTGTATTATTAAAACACTTTTTACATAATTTTTATTGTTTTTTGTGCATTTCATAGCACCCACCACCCACCCATCTCCCCCCTACCCCCTCCAAATATTATATATTAGATTCAAATGTATCAATTTTCAATATACCAGAGTGATAAAGAAGTATCAAATTGCCTAGAGGTCGATTTCATTGATTGGAGTGTGGTTTTTAGGGGTATGCGTAAAAAGGCACATTTGCTGAAACGGACCACGTTTTGAGATGGGAAAAGCTGAATAACATAAAATCTATAGGATCTAGCGAAAAAATTATTGGAGTAAAAGTTGAAGAAGATAACATTTCAAATAAAATAAGACCAATTTCAAGTCTCTAGGACAAATGGGTACTATGTTATGAGGAAAGAAATAATATTTTTATGAAAAAAAGTGAGTTTTTCTAAACTTCAACCTCGATGCGGCACGGGTTAATGTTATCCGATCGACCTAAAACTTTGGGAATCTCATTTTCTAGTCAAATGGCACCTTTTAGGGGGTTGCCACGATTGAATTTCGAAAGTTGACTTTTTGTGACCACCCTACTGTAGATGCTAGCAACTATGTGGATCATTCCACTCGCATTTCAACTTTCCAAGTGCACGCCCGAATATTTTCTCTTTTTCTCACGAATTACTAACTTACCCGAAAGAAATATTGATAACAATCAATAGCTGTTCCCTAACACCCCACACAAAAAATCTGCACACCAGGAGAATACAGGAATTGCGAGAAGGCAGGAATTTCTCGCTGTCCAGCTGGGGAAATATTTGACAGGCAGCCTGACGCCTTATGGCCTAGTTGCTACAGTGAGCACTCACTATGCCCCTGTAAGATCCCAATTTGGCACTAGGATTCTTACACTGATTACCAAACGAAAAGAGTAAAAATCAAGAGGAAGAAGCTACGGAAAAATCGGCGGAGCTGTGCTGTTGGAATTGAAAGGTCCGGCCCACCGTTGCCGCCTTTCTTTCCTCCGCCTCGATCTTATTGTTCAATCGGGTTTTATGCGATTTTTCCGTAGCTTCTTCCTCTTGATTTTTACTCTTTTCGTTTGGTAATCAGTGTAAGAATCCTAGTGCCAAATTGGGATCTTACACCCCTCAGGCTTGATATTTTGTTTTGGTTTCTTTCTTTCAGTATTGCATGTATTACTACGATGGCAGAATGAAATTATGTATATTTATGGAGACAGCAAGTTGACGAGCAAGTTTCGTGTGTGGTATAATAAGTGTATTAAAATTCATTCTTTCGTTTCATTCGTTTCCTTGGGTCCAGTTTAATATTTTCTACTTCCTCTAGTTGCAGGTAATTTTCAGGTTGGGCCCAGTTTTCTAGTTACAAGAAGGTACAGGATGAAGACATGGGCCCAGTTTACCAATAACCGAGCAGATTCGTCCCCAGTTTACCATCGCCCGTCCGTGAATCATCGTGATTTCTTTAACTGTTTCATGCAATATCGCAAGTCAAAATAATCGAGAAGACTCCGTAAGTTATTACACGACGGTTTATAATTTACGTATGTAGACCTGTACGGAGTTCTGCAAAGATCTCTGTTTTCTTTGATCATTACCTACCCTTGTGCTTCCCCCAGGAAAGCTCTAAATCGTGTACTGGAGCCGGCCGGGCTCCAGGTTCATAAGTACGCGAGGGATTCAAGAACTTTATCATGTGAAAAACGCTGCAAAGTCCTTGTCACATGGGTTTATTATTCTATTGAACATACCTGCAGAAATGCTGGCTGTCCATTTATTGTTTGTTTCATGTGAAATAATTGAAATAGCTATTTTTGATGGTTTCCACCATTTTTGGCCCCTAAAACACGAATTAGGTAAGCTCGTTTTTTTTTCCAATTGATCTTTGATCATTGGTAGTGCCATTTAATCGCCTTGATCCACGTGGCGACACTTTTTCCAGTGTTATTATACAAACTGATGGTGATTTCAGACGATTTCCCAGGTTTTTCACTCATAAAAAATCAATTTTGGGAGCTGAACATTTGGTAGAACTCAATTTTCCACTCTTTGGTCAAAATCGACTTCATATTCGGTCTTCTCGTCCCCAAAAACATGGAAAACGATATGTCAGAAGCTCATGTTACCAACATGTTGCTAAAACGCAAAAAGTAGGTACCTATTTTTACACACATTTTCACTCATAACACCCCTGGGTATATTCCGATCGGGCTGAAAAGTTTCGGGACACAACTAGGGCCCAAATGGAGCATGTGTGCGAAAGAACGAATTTTTTAGACCGAAAATGAAGCCTGTACACGTGATACGGCGTACGGCGGACGGCGGACGGATATTGCATTTTTGGAATCTACGCACCTTGAAACGGAAAAGAAAAAAGTTTGAGGGGGTGTTATAAAAATTTTTTGCTGAGCGAATACATAGGTGTACATATTATTAACAGAATAATAAACCAAAAATGCGAGATAACTCCGCCCTGAAAATGTCAACGTGAATGTGGCTGACAGTATTTAACACGAATTTTTCAAGTGCATCTAATATGATCCCTTTTGGGTAGAAATGAAGAAACTCACAAAACTGAAGCTATGAATCACGCCCGTCCGCTGTATGCACGTGTGGGTGATGAAGGATTCGATTCAGGCATGGGCCACCTTCCGTCTACTCTTGAAATCTGAGGGTTACGCGACAATTCGTGATGCTTGTTGCACCTAATAGCTCGATTTTCGCTAGATGCTACATTGGATATCACGCTGCACCTACCTCTGGATTGGGTATAATGTAATTAGTTTTGGTGCATCTATGAGTTGGAGTCTATGAGTTGAACAGTTTTATCCTGTGACATCCGTTACGAATTCAGTAGCAGCCACAGGAAGTGCGTTATTATTAACATCGGTTCCTTTCTAACGGTTAGGTTATCAAACTTCATTTTTGCCATAAATTATTTTCGCAAAATATGGTATTACCCAGGTGAGAATCAAATATTGTATAGGTAGGTACTAAAAACGACGGGGGGATTGTAATGCGGGGGCTAAGTATAATTATGCGGGCTGTGCGCTGTTATTTATTTTGTAGAATATATGTTACCAAGACTCAAACATAATAATCCGTGCACAACAAGCCTACGTTAGATGGCTATACTCGCTTGTGTCGAGAGAACAATGATACAACACACACGAATGGTGTGGTCATGAGGAAATTGCGTTCCACGAGCATTGCACGCGAGTCCTCTATCCGTGAGCCCGAGGGTATTAGAAATTAATTAGTGATGGATTACCAGAAGATCATCAAGCTGAGCTAACATCCACACAGAAGGGAAGAGATGGGCTCGAGTGGGAAGGGGTAGTTCTAATCCCTCTCTGCGGTAACAATCAGTCAAAGGATATTTGGAAGGAACATTACCCCCCCATGTAACTGCCCATATCGATCAAACTCACCCGTAGGCTGCGCGCATCGTAAAGGTCAACAGACGATAATAGTAAAGGAATGTTCAGCACGCAGCGACCATTGAGTTTATGTGTACTGCGAAACATTTTTGGATCACACTATCAATTTCTATCAATTTCATTTTATTCCTCAAGGATGTGCCTTGGGTGGGGTAGAGGGCTAGAAAAGGAAGCAAACTGGCGGAGTTAATTTTGCATATAAAGCTGTTATGAGGCACTTTCAAACTAGGCGGAGGAATCGTTCGTTCAACTTTTTGGTTTATTATTCTATGAATAATACACCTATGTATTCGATCAGCCAAACATTTTTATAACACCTCCTCAAAAAATTTTTCTTTTACGTTTCAAGGGACGTACCTAGATTCCAAAAATGCAATGTCCGTCCGCCGTATCATCCATATCTACCGTAATTTTCGGTCTAACAGATTCGCCCTTTCGTACACAGACTCCATTTGGGCCCTAGTTGTGTCCCAAAACTTTGCAGCCCGATCGGAATATACCCAAGGGTGTTATGGGTGATAAATGGGTGTAGACATAGAGTTTTTTGGTGTTTCCGTGAACATGAGCTTGTGAGGTATCGTTTTCCATGTTTTTTTAGGGCGAGGAGACCGAATATGAAATCTGTTTTGACCAACAGCGAAGAATTGAGGTTCTAACAAAGCTTCAGCCTTAAATTTACCTTAAATTTTGGTCTAAAATTTTCGTTCTTTCACACACAGGCTCCATTTCAGCCCTAGTTGTGCTTTGAAACTCAGCAGCCCGATCGGAATACACCCGGTGTTACGGGTGAAAAATAGGGTATATCGAGTTTTTTTGGGGGTTTAGTGAACATGAGCTTGTGATGTATCGTTTTCCATGTTTTTTAGGATCATGAAATCATCATAAATTTGATAATAATACTAGAAGTAGTATTAACAGGTGAATCAAGACAGTAAAATGGTACTATCAATGATCAAGGATAAATTGTCAAAAATAAGAGCCTAATTCCAGTTTTGCAGGCCGAAATTGGTGGAAACCATCAAAAATAGCTATTTCAATTAGTGCACATGAAAGAAACAAATAAACAGCATTCATTTCTGTAGGTATGCCCAATAGAATAATAAATCTATGTGACAAGGACTTTGTAGCGTCTTTTAAATTACACATTATGCTGTGCTAAACAGGAAAATAACAAACCGCTGTGTAATAATTTGTCGCGTTTTTCAAGTTGGCTATCTAGTGTAGGTATCATCAGTTTTTTAGACGCTACTACCAGCCAACATCAATATGTACCAGGCAATATGCACTTCTAACGTGAATCCAACTCGTGCATGTATTATACATCTACTGTCATCTGTCGGTCGGTGGTTTAGTCACGCAGAAACGGCTACTACAGTTATATCGATTAGACTCCTCAAAATATCTTCCAACCCTTCAGCAGTGGGAAGGCAACTACGGTATACTTGCGATTTACGTCGGTTCTGTCATGAAAAATTATATTTTCATCATAATATAATTATGATCATATGATTAACCAACTATCAATGATTAGTGAACTATTGATATTAATATGATGGATAATTAAATGTTAACAATTGATGTCAATCTGTAAATCAACGAGCAAACGACAGGTTCCTAATTGTTTCCTGGTCATCGGCATAGCTATTCATTAGCTTGCAATTGCAAATCCATCGTCCAATTGATTGAGCAGACATGTTGGACTCTTAGAACAATATTAACAATGATGCAAATATTTGGAAATGCTCTTGGGCGTTCCCATCTTTTATTTACTGACCTAATTAGGTAGGTAGGCTTAGCTACGTACTTAGGTAGGAAATTATCCCAGAGAAAAACCAACAACGACGCATATTATACTGTCAACGTCCAAATGTCACTGTAGTCTGAAATAATGCACTAGCTATTATAAATACTGTTTGGTAAGCAAGGAGTATTAGGTTCCCTTATCCTGTGATATATGCGACTTTGCCTTCACGGGAGCCCTTAAAATATTCCCAGCCCTCCGAGCGACTCACAATCTATCTTGAGGAAGATATCCTCCTCTAGAGGCGGATATATCAAACTTATTTATGAACTCGCCGAATGGGTAGAGGGGGGGGGGGGGGTTAGGTTGAAAATGGAGGGGAGCGTTATAGGTTGAGGGCGCTCCTAGTGGAATTAAAATTCACTAAAACGAAATTAACGGACTAATTAAACAGGTTGATTAAGCACAATATCCCATTCCAGTCAAGATCGCGGAAGTAAAATGTTCGGTAGGGTTGAGGGAGCCTGATATTAGCTCAACATAAATTGCTTCGCTCCCTTCTCGAGTCTTCCGTTATGCCGTCACCTCACTACGCCATCCCCCTCTCGCATCCAAGAGCTTCCTCGGCCGAAGTCAAATGTCATATCCTTTCCAACCCTTCTCAGCCACCCTGGTCATATCCTTCACAAACAACTTTAACGGAGGATCGATCTGGTAATAACGACAACCGTCTTTCCGATGGTTCTTCTCAATGCCTCATTTTCAAATTCCTGAATCAGAACGCTACAACAGGAGCTGACCATGCCCAGAACATAATCATTATGGTGGCTGGACCAATTTAAGATGTTATCTTCGGTTTGGGGGGTATGTTCCAATAAATTTACTGTAAATTCAACAAAACTGTACTTTCTTGTAATTTTATATATTTATATACTTATGTACATGTTTGTATTTTTCTTGGAATAAAGAAAAATGAATGAATGGACAGACATGCTGTGCATACTTACACAACTGCTAAGTACTATAATTGAGAGCCTGGTTCATTAAAGTCAGATGTATAGTAGATACTTGTAAAATGACTAGGTCATCATGTTCTGGGTATTTTTAGCCGCTGTAATAATTTATTGTAACTGGCACAGTGAGAATACCAACGTCCGGAACACAGCTAGGTCAATTTCATTACAAACATGTATGTAGGTTCCGAAATAAATTAATACCTACTAATTTCTTCAAGGCAACGTAAATCAATTGGATCATGTCAGTTTTCTCAAATATTAGAAATTACAGCTACCACAAATCGCATATGATTACAATGTAATTTTCCAGTTAGAATAATTACAAATCACATTATAATAAATAATTAAAATGTAATTCAATCATTCCGTAATTGTAATTAATAGTGTGGTTTAATTGTAATATTGAGCCCAGCTCTGGTCGGGAGCCACCACGATTAGCTGCATGAGACTTGAGGCAAATTTCTCTACGATACCACTTAAGATGCGTTTATGAAGATGACGACTTTTTAATAAAACTGGGTTAGAATTACAGTAATTATGATACATGACCGCGGGTAAGCTGAGTGAGCACTGCAGACCTCACTTCGCGGTCGTTTGACGAACAAAGCTAAACAATGTTTAAGCTACAAGGATTATTCATCCTGATTCAGCCGTAAAAGACATTCTGGCTGAACAAGGAGGATATTATTACAACATTTCCCCGGCTAATTCCAATATTTTTCAAAAAAACGTCATCTAAACTCATCAAACCGTTCGAGGGTGATTCGATGAACTATATCACTCATTTTGGTGATTTACAAAACCACTAACTGGTTGATCCCCAACTTAACAATACACCATGGTGTCACTGGAGAGAAGCCGCCACGAAGCATACTGATCAACCAATCACTTTATCCGACCTCAGGAGTGTGCCATTGGGAAGAGGAGTACGGTAGGCACTACTATTATAACATTCAGAGTATTTCGAGCAGGTGCGATGACGGCGGCTGTGACCGGACCCGGATCCAACCACCTTCGAGGCTCCGGGGTTGATTATTCAGGACGAAATCGAGGAACGCGTAGCCATTTAGTGGAAAGAAGTATACATATTCCATCACAGACCAAGACAACCCATTGGGCGTAGGTGGTAGATGAAAAGGTAATTTTGTCGTTCAGACTCGCGAACGGAGGCTGAGAAGGAGGCAAAAGAAGAAAATCCTCGGTAGGATTCGAAGAAAAGATAAAAAAATGAGACCGATAGGAAAAGACCGTTAGGGTCACATAGACGGGCCATTTCCGAAAAACCAGGAGAAAGGATGTCACAGAATGACCAGCGAAGAAGGCTGGAAATCAACTGACTATGGACCCCCCACTTCTCACGTCCCTACCCAGTTTTACTGAGAGCTGCCCATTCGGCTTCTTTTTTTCACTTCAATCTCTCAGATCCACCTGGTTCGGAGGCTAACGGATGGGGACGAAGACGGAGGAGAGAAGAAAATACCATCTTTTCAGGCCTCTGTCGCGCCTTTTTTTCCCCCCTTCCATTCCTTGTTCCACGAGAATATTGCGTTTGGAAGCAGTCGGAATAATATGAGTGCGCTACTATGCAATCTCCATAGAATGAGTCGGATGGTTTTCGGAGACCGGAAAAAAAGAGATCTGAACCCGCGGCACGGAAGAGGGTGGAACTAATCGCGTCGCTCTTGAGTAAATTAAATAAAACCCTGGGCCTTGTTTAGTGAGTTTAATACCCACCGTCCCCTTAAACCTCAACGTTCGGGGAATACTCGGAACGAAGTTGAGTTTTTATTAAATTGAGCATATCATAGCATTTTTTTAATTTCTCGCTTATTTGTGGATTTCAAGTCAATATTAAAGGCTTACATGCAAACACACAAACAGATCTTTCATATGCGTTACAATTAGGTTCAAAACACCGATTTAGCGAGCGTAAGCATATGGACAGCAGTCATTTATGACTTACATGTTCTATCATAGACATCATTTCCAAGTTGACATCAAGATATCTATCAAGGCCACAATTTATTACGAAACTCGGAACCAAAAAGTGGCCAACGCTATTTACATTTCACAACGTTTCCTGCCAAAAAAATACAATCAACAATAAAGTCATGGGATCAGAAACTGGACCCAGACTAATTAAGGAGTCATCAAGAAAAACTATGGCGAGGGGCGATTCATCCCCGTCAAACCGCCCAAAACATAAAATCCACCTGCATACACAGAACTATCGTTTTCCGTTATATTAACTGAAGCGATTAATTTCGTGGAGTGATTAAGAGGGATATCTTCATCCCTCCTGCATACTCAACGGCACGCAGATAAGACTGCACCCCGGAGAAGTCCCTGGCAATCTACGGTACTCCAGAAGCATCATTCCCAGTACATCAGCACGGAGACCAAGGTGGCTGGCCTTCCACAACGGCCGTCCCAAAACTCATCTGGTCCCTTGGAAGGAAACATCAAGGTCCGTCAATACCCAGCAGCAATTCGCGCATACCGACACAAAACCCGCGCACACGTAGCACAGTATTATTTCGGCAGCACAATATTATTTCGCCCATAAGGATTTACTAATTCTACCTTAACCTCCAGATAGGGACAGGCAGTTAGGATCCAGAGCGCATATTAGGGTCATTTTTTTTTACAGGAAAACAAAACCCGAATATAACTCTTACAGCGAGACAAAAATCGCAAACTTTGGTCCCAATACATTAACATATACATGGAACACATATGCATGGTACACTATACATTCTGACGGTCCAATAAGTCTCAGAATTTGGAGACCCAAAATGAGGTATTTTTTGGATTTAACGGTGCTCCAACCGGTGCCGTGAAGATACCTGGCGCCGTCATAAAACCAGCCAAAACGTATACAGCAAATGACGGCCCAACGAGAATACTCTAAAGTCGCAAGACTCGAAAGTAGCTGTTTTTTGGATTCAAGACTGCCACTACCAGTGGCGACGCTATACTTGCTGGCGGACAACAGCAAATTCTAATGACTGTTGATTCAGGTCCACGCAATTTCCTTCGATGTCTTCAGTGGCTTACAAGGCGCAGATCTAGAGAACCAGAGGAAGTGGGTTAGATTCCCACCTGATGGGGGATGGGTGATTTTCCGTGCATAATTTTCTAATTCTTGTTTCCTTATTTGCCACGTAAATTTTAGTGGTTCTCCTGTATTGTGGACCGAAGGAAAACTTATGGACCACGTACGTACATTATTAATATTAAGTTTCCCTCTAAATTCAGTTTTTTTTTTGTTTTTTTTTAACCAAGAAAACTTTATTGTTGGAAGAGACGTTACAGTCTTGCGCAAATAAAATAAGTAAGATCAGAAAAACCCTAATTCACACGGCACATGTAGTGAGGTGTAGTCCACTGAATAACCTCCGACCAGTTTATTGTCAGTCACCCAAGAGTGAGTCTTGAATGACTTCACGCATAAACCAATCCGCTCCGGTGTCCACGCGCAGTACTCGATTCTGCGTCACTTGTATATTTCTTATGTCATGCAGAGGCTGCTCTCCATACAGTCCACATGAGGAAGTCCATGTTGGCCGGATGAGAGTGAGATACATATGTGTCTTTCCGTTGAGATGGACAGAGTTCAGTTGTTGCAGTAGCTATATTCCAACAACAGCGGAGAAATATTGCTACCTTCGTACTGTATTTTAACCATTGTGATTTAACAATTCAGCGGAGAATCGATATTTTCATTATTTTAAGGAATATAAAACCTTTGTTCCATGAACCAGTAGATGAATTTTCCTAATGAATATTTTGGAGCTTACGGCTGTTGAAAGCTGGCGCTACTCAGTCGTGCAGAAATAATCTCCTCTGATCGCTTCATTACCGTTAACCCCTAACTGAAGGGTTTAACGCCGAAAGGATTATCGTTATGCAGACGTAATCTGAGACCAAAGCTCAAATCAACTGCACGATAAATATCTATTATTTCGAACTAAATTATTCCAAATGAAAATCCATTGAAATCGAAATACATTCATCGTAGAAACCCATTTCAAATAAGGCCGGAGTTTTGGAACGTGATCAGTCTCCACGAGGAACTAAATACACTTTCACGTATTATGTTGAATGTATTGCATGTTCTGTTCTCCAACAGGGTATTTTTTCCGTAGTGGAAATGGATAACGTTTCAGTAACTCGTTCATTGATTCGGCATTCGTTCATTTGATTTGCCTAGGGCAGTACCCTCGAGAATATGTATATGGCGAATTGAACAATGAGGGTTCTGATTCCACTGACTGAAACGTTTTAGAGGGAAGCACTCGTGATCACTAATAATAAAGAGTATTTCATACAGCGGAAACAACAAGGAACGCTCCTCTATTTTTAACCACGTTTGTTCATTAGGTATGATGACACTGCACTGAATGTTAACCTCATCACATAAACTATTGCTGTCTGACTATACACTAGCCAATTTCCACGGCGTTTCTGTCAGTCACCTCTAATGAGTGGAAAATAGAGGGGGAGGGGGGATTAAAACTGGGGGAAATCGAAAATTTCAGGAAGGAATACGGTTTTTATGACGTTTTTTAATTTATTCTGAAATTGGGGAATTTGTGAGACCAACCCGAGCATCGTACGTCCAACCGTTCGTTCACAGTAAGGCCCTGAAATTTGAACCGAAAGGTATTGTCAGTATGAGTGTGAATCATACGGTTACATCCAGCCCAGATATCATTGCTAGGGAACAGTTGATTATACTCATGCATGGCTTCATGAATCGAGTTGGTTGTTCCGCGATTATTTCATTTGAAGACGGTTATCTTGGATTTAGTAGGTAGGTAATTTTGCAACATGAACAAATTTGGTTTGGTGTCTGTCTGTTGAGTATCGCAAATCCTTGTCAGACGTATATACCTTCTTAAATTCAAATTGAATGTTATTGAAATTTTCATAGATCATGCGGGATGGCCTCCGATGATCCCTTACGAATGAATGTCTGCTTGGATCAATGGTACGGCCACTGCGCATGCACAGAAGCGAATTGGAGGCACTAAATTTCTCGCGAATCAGTGACCCGATTTTGAACAAATTCGGTTGGCAGTGGGGCTGTAGCTTCTAGATGGTCCCCTATTAATTTAAAAACGCTTGGATTATTGGTGGTGCTTTCCTGGGGGAAATACAAGGGTTGGTGTTGACCGCAGAAAACGGTGATC